>CM051259.1:78128046-78225346 GCA_027921565.1 Artemia sinica | reverse complement strand
GTTAGTGTTTTGTCAAGGTTACCGTGTCAACAGTCAATTCTAGGGATTTTCAAAGTTCATGTGGATTCTTTCGTTGAAATGTGTTTGTTGTTGCTTTAACCTTGTCACTGTTACATCTCTTGATTTTTGCAAAGTTCATTTGGATTTCTTTCGTTGAAATCCAACAGTTGGAATATTTCAGTAGTGTTTTGTCGTGGTTTTACGTGTCACAGTTACATTCTCTTGATTTTTCAAAGTTCATTTTTTGGATTTCTTTCGTTGAAATGCAAGAGTTGGAACTTTTCAGTAGTGTTTTGTTGATGATTTACCTAGTCAAAGTTACATTCTCTTGATTTTTCAAAGTTCGTTTTGGATTTCTTTCGTAGAAATGCAAGAGTTGGAATATTTCAGTAGCGTTTTGTTGTGCTTTACCTTGTCACAGTTACATTCTCTTGATTTTCAAAGTTCATTTTGAATTTCTTTCGTTGAAATGCAAGAGTTGGAATATTTCAGTAGTGTTTTGTTGTGCTTTACCTTGTCACTGTTACATTCTCTTGAATTTTTCAAAGTTTAATTTTGGATTTCTTTCGGTGAAATGCAAGAGTTGGAATATTTCAATAGTGTTTTGTCGTGGTTTACCTTATCACACTTACATTCTCTTGATTTTTCAAAGTTCATTTTGAATTTACTTTGTGAATGCAAGAGTTGGAATATTTCAGTAGTGTTTTGTCGTGGTTTACCTTGTCACAGTTACATTATCTTGATTTTCAAAGTTCATTTTGAATTTCTTTCGTTGTGAAATGCAAGAGTTGGAATATTTTATAAGTGTTTTCTTGTGCTTTACCTTTGTCACAGTTACATTCTCTTGATTTTTTCAAAGTTCATTTTGAATTTCTTTCGTTGAAATGCAAGAGTTGGAATATTTCAGTAGTGTTTTGTTTGTGCTTTACCTTGTCACAGTTACATTCTCTTGATTTTTCAAATTTCATTTTTGGATTTCTTTCGTAGAAATGCAAGAGTTGAAATACTTCAGTAGCGTTTTGTTGTGCTTTACCTTGTGACAGTTACATTCTCTTGATTTTTCAAAGTTCATTCTGGATTTCTTTCGTTAGAAAATGCAAGAGTTGGAATATTTCAGTAGTGTTTTGTCGTGGTTTACTTTGTCACTGTTACATTCTCTTGATTTTTCAAAGTTCATTTTGGATTTCTTTCGTTGAAATGCAAGAGTTGGAATATTTCAGTAGTGTTTTGTTATGATTTACCTAGTCACAGTTACATTCTCTTGATTTTTGCAAAGTTCGTTTTGGATTTCTTTCGTAGAAATGCAAGAGTTGGAGTATTTCAGTAGCGTTTTGTTGTGCTTTACCGTGTCACAGTTACATTCTCTTGATTTTTCAAAGTTCATTATGGATTTCTTTTCGTAGAAATGCAAGAGTTGGAATATTTTAGTAGTGTTTTGTCGTGGTTTACTTCGTCACTGTACATTCTCTTGATTTTCAAGTTCATTTTGATTTCTTTCGTTGAAATGCAAGAGTTGGAAGATTTCAGTAGTCTTTTTGTCCGAGGTTTACCGTTGTCACAGTTACATTCTCTTGATTTTCAAAGTTCAGTTGTGGATTTCTTTTGTTAAAATGTGTTTTGTTGTGCTTTACCTTGTCACTGTTACATTCTCTTGATTTTTTCAGAAATCCACAAGTTCATTGTGGATTTTTTGGGTGAAATGCAAAAGTTGGGCATATTTTCAGTAGTGTTTTGTCGTGGTTTACCTTGTCGCACTTACATTCTCTTGATTTTTCAAAGTTCATTTTGGATTTATTTTGTTGAAATGCAAGAGTTGGAATATTTTCAGTAGTGTTTTGTTGTGGTTTACCTTTTCACAACATTATATTCTCTTGATTTTTCAAAGTTCATTTTGAATTTCTTTCGTGAAATGCAAGAGTTTGAATATTTCAGTAGTTTTTTGTCGTGGTTCACCTTGTATTACACTTACATTCTCTTGATTTTTCAAAGTTCATTTTGAATTTCGTTCGTGAAATGCAAGAGTTGGAATATTTCAGTAGTGTTTTTTATCGTGGTTTACCTTGTCACAGTTACTCTCTCTTAATTTTTCAAAGTTCATTTTGAATTTCTTTCGTTTGAAATGCAAGAGTTGGAATTTTTAGTAGCGTTTTGTTGTGATTTACCTTGTCACAGTTACATTCTCTTGATTTTTCAAAGTTCTTTCTGGATTTCTTTCGTAGAAATGCAAGAGTTGGAATATTTCAGTAGTGTTTTGTCGTGGTTTACTTTGTCCACTGTTACTTCTCTTGATTTTTTTCAAAGTTCATTTTGGATTTCTTTCGTTGAAATGCAAGAGTTGGAATATTTCAGTAGTGTTCTGTCGAGGTTTTACCGTGTCACAGTTACATTCTCTTGATTTTTCAAAGTTCATTGTGGATTTCTTTCGTTGAAATGTGTTTTGTTGTGCTTTACCTTGTCACTGTTACATTCTCTTGATTTTTCAAAGTCCATTATGGATTTCTTTCGTTGAAATGCAAGATTTGGAATATTTTCAGTAGTGTGTTTATCGAGGTTTACCGTGTCACAGTTACATTCTCTTGATGTTTTCAAAGTTCATTTTGAATTTCTTTCGTTGAAATGCAAGAGTTGGATATTTCAGTAGTGTTTTGTTGTGCTTTACCTTGTCACAGTTACATTCTCTTGATTTTTCAAACTTCATTTGGAATTTCTTTCGTTGAAATGCAAGAGTTGGAATATTTCAGTAAGTGTTTTGTTGTGGTTTACCTTTAACAGTTACATTTCTTGATTTTTCAAAGTCATTTGGATTTATTACGTTGAAATGCAAGAGTTGGAATATTTCAATAGTGTTTTGTTGTGCTTTACCTAGTCACAGTTACATTCTCTTGATTTTTCAAAGTTCATTTTGAATTTCTTTCGTAGAAATACAAGAGTTGGAATATTTCAGTAGTGTTTTGTCGTGTTTTACCTTGTCACACTTACAATTCTCTTGATTTTTCAAAGTTCATTTTTTGGATTTCTTTCGTAGAAATGCAAGAGTTGAAATACTTCAGTAGCGTTTTGTTGTTGTGCTTTACCTTGTGACAGTTACATTCTCTTGATTTTTCAAAGTTCATTTTCTGGATTTCTTTCGTAGAAATGCAAGAGTTGGAATATTTCAGTAGTGTTTTGTCGTGGTTTACTTTGTCACTGTTACATTCTCTTGATTTTTCAAAGTTCATTTTGGATTTCTTTCGTTGAAATGCAAGAGTTGGAATATTTCAGTAGTGTTTTGTTATGATTTACCTAGTCACAGTTACATTCTCTTGATTTTTTCAAAGTTCGTTTTGGATTTCTTTCGTAGAAATGCAAGAGTTGGAGTATTTCAGTAGCGTTTTGTTGTGCTTTACCGTGTCACAGTTACATTCTCTTGATTTTTAAAAGTTTATTATGGATTTCTTTCGTAGAAATGCAAGAGTTGGAATATTTCAGTAGTGTTTTGTCGTGGTTTACTTCGTCACTGTTACATTCTCTTGATTTTTCAAAGTTCATTTTGGATTTCTTTCGTTGAAATGCAAGAGTTGGAATTATTTCAGTAGTCTTTTGTCCAGTTTTACCGTGTCACAGTTACATTCTCTTGATTTTTCAAAGTTCATTGTGGATTTCTTTCGTTAAAATGCGTTTTGTTGTGCTTTACCTTGTCACTGTTACATTCTCTGATTTTTCAGAAATCCACAAGTTCATTGTGGAATTTTTTTTCGGTGAAATGCAAAAGTTGGAATATTTCAGTAGTGTTTTGTCGTGGTTTACCTTGTCGCACTTACATTCTCTTGATTTTTCAAAGTTCATTTGGATTTATTTTGTTGAAATGCAAGAGTTGGAATATTTCAGTAGTGTTTGTGTGGTTTACCTTTTCACAATTATATTCTCTTGATTTTTCAAAGTTCATTTTGAATTTCTTTCGTTGAAATGCAGAGTTGGAATATTTCAGTAGTTTTTGTCGTGGTTTACCTTGTCACAGTTACATTCTCTTGATATTTCAAAGTTCATTTTGAATTTCTTTCTTTGAAATGCAAGAGTTGGAATATTTCAGTAGTGTTTTGTTGTGCTTTACCTTGTCACTGTTACATTCTCTTGATTTTTCAAAGTTCATTTGGATTTTTTTCGTTGAAATGCAAGAGTTGGAATATTTCAGTAGTGTTTTGTTGTGGTTCACCTTATTACACTTACATTCTCTTGATTTTTCAAAGTTCATTTTGAATTTCGTTCGTGAAATGCAAGAGTTGGAATATTTCAGTAGTGTTTTATCGTGGTTTACCTTGTCACAGTTACTCTCTCTTAATTTTTCAAAGTTCATTTGAATTTCTTTCGTTGAAATGCAAGAGTTGGAATATTTTAGTAGCGTTTTGTTGTGATTTACCTTGTCACAGTTACATTCTCTTGATTTTTCAAAGTTCTTTCTGGATTTCTTTCGTAGAAATGCAAGAGTTGGAATATTTCAGTAGTGTTTTGTCGTGGTTTACTTTGTCACTGTTACATTCTCTTGATTTTTCAAAGTTCATTTTGGATTTCTTTCGTTGAAATGCAAGAGTTGGAATATTTCAGTAGTGTTCTGTCGAGGTTTACCGTGTCACAGTTACATTCTCTTGATTTTTCAAAGTTCATTGTGGATTTCTTTCGTTGAAATGTGTTTTGTTTTGTGCTTTACCTTGTCAACTGTTACATTCTCTTGATTTTTCAAAGTCCATTATGGATTTCTTTCGTTGAAATGCAAGATTTGGAATATTTCAGTAGTGTTTTATCGAGGTTTACCGTGTCACAGTTACATTCTCTTTGATTTTTCAAAGTTCATTTTGAATTTTTTCGTTTGTTGAAATGCAAGAGTTGGAATATTTCAGTAGTGTTTTGTTGTGCTTTACCTTGTCACAGTTACATTCTCTTGATTTTTCAAACTTCATTTTGGAATTTCTTTCGTTGAAATGCAAGAGTTGGAATATTTCAGTAGTGTTTTGTTGTGGTTTACCTTTGTCACAGTTAAATTTTCTTGATTTTTCAAAGTCCATTTTGGATTTATTACGTTGAAATGCAAGAGTTGGAATATTTCAATAGTGTTTTGTGTGCTTTACCTAGTCACAGTTACATTCTCTTGATTTTTCAAAGTTCATTTTGAATTTCTTTCGTAGAAATACAAGAGTTGGAATATTTCAGTAGTGTTTTGTCGTGGTTTACCTTGTCACACTTACATTCTCTTGATTTTTTCAAAGTTCATTTTGAATTTCTTTCGTTGAAATGCAAGAGTTGGAATATTTCAGTAGTGTTTGTTGTGGTTTACCTTTAACAGTTACAATTCTCTTCATTTTTCAAAGTCATTTTGGATTTATTACGTTGAAATGCAAGAGTTGGAATATTTCAATAGTAGTTTTTGTTGTGCTTTACCTAGTCACAGTTACATTATCTTGATTTTTCAAAGTTCATTTTGAATTTCTTTCGTAGAAAAACAAGAGTTGGAATATTTCAGTAGTGTTTTGTTGTTTACCTTGTCACAGTTACATTCTCTTGATTTTTCAAAGTTATTTTGGATTTCTTTCGTAGAAATGCAAGAGTTGGAATATTTCAGTAGTGTTTTGTCGTGGTTTACTTTGTCACTGTTACATTCTCTTGATTTTTCAAAGTTCATTTTGGATTTCTTTCGTTGAAATGCAAGAGCTGAAATATTTCAGTAGTGTTTTGTCGTGGTTCACCATGTCACAGTCAAATTATCTTGATTTTTCAAAGTTCATTGTGGATTTCTTTCGTTGAAATGCAAGAGTTGGAATATTTCAGTAGTGTTTTGTTGTGGTTTACCTTGTCACAACTTACATTCTCTTGATTTTTCAAAGTTCTTTTGGATTTCTTTCGTTGAAATGCAAGAGTTGGAATATATTCAGTAGTGTTTTGTCGTGGTTTACTTTGTCACTATTACATTCTCTTGATTTTTCAAAGCTCATTGTGGATTTCTTTCGTTGAAATGCAAGAGTTGGAATATTTCAGTAGTGTTTTGTTGTGGTTTACCTTGTCACACTTACATTCTCTTGATTTTTCAAAGTTCTTTTGGATTTCTTTCGTTGAAATGCAAGAGTTGGAATATTTCAGTAGTGTTTTGTCGTGGTTACTTTGTCACTATTACATTCTCTTGATTTTTCAAAGATCATTGTGGATTTCTTTCGTTGAAATGCAAGAGTTGGAATATTTCAGTAGTGTTTTGTCGTGGTTTACCTTGTCACACTTACATTCTCTTGATTTTTCAAAGCTCATTTTGGATTTCTTTCGTTGAAATGCAAGAGTTGGAATGTTCAGTAGTGTTTTGTCGTGGTTTACCTTGTCACACTTACATTCTCTTGATTTTTCAAAGTTCATTTTGGATTTCTTTCGTTGAATGCAAGAGTTGGAATATTTCAGTAGTGTTTTGTCGTGGTTTACCTTGTCACAGTTACATTCTCTTGATTTTTCAAAGTTTATTTTGGTTTTCTTTCGTTGAAATGCAAGAGTTGGAATATTTCAGTAGTAATTAGTCGTGGTTTACTTTGTCCACACTGTTACATTCTCTTGATTTTTCAAAGTTCATTTTGATTTCTTTCGTTTGAAATGCAAAGTTTTATTTCATTAGTGCTTTACCTGGTGTCACTGTTACAGTTCTCTTGATTTTTCAAAGTTCATTGTGGATTTCTTTCGTTGAAATGCAAGAGTTGGAATATTTCAGTAGTGTTTTGTCGTGGTTTACCTAGTCACACTTACATTCTCTTGATTTTTCAAAGTTATTTTTGGATTTCTTTCGTTGAAATGCAAGAGTTGGAATATTTCAGTAGTGTTTTGTCGTGGTTTACCTTTCACAGCTACATTCTCTTGATTTTTCAAAGTTCATTTTGGATTTCATTCGTTGAAATGTGAGAGTTGGAATATTTCAAAAAAGTGTTTTGTCGTGGTTTACTTGTCACTGTTACATTCTCTTGATTTTTCAAAGTTCATTTTGGATTCTTTCGTTGAAATGCAAGAGTTGGAATATTTCAGTAGTCTTTTGTCGAGGTTTACCGTTTCACAGTTACATTCTCTTGATTTTTCAAAGTTCATTGTGGATTTCTTTTGTTGAAATGTGTTTTGTTGTGCTTTACCTTGTCACTGTTACATTCTCTTGATTTTTTAAAGTTCATTGTGGATTTCTTTCGGTGAAATGCAAGAGTTGGAATATTTCAGTAGTGTTTTGTCGTGGTTTACTTTGTCGCACGTACATTCTCTAAGATTTTCAAAGTTCATTTTGGATTTCTTTCGTTGAAATGCAAGAGTTGGAATATTTCAGTAGTGTTTTGTTGTGGTTTACCTTTTCAAAATTACATTCTCTTGATTTTTCAAAATTCATTTGGATTTCTTTCGTTGAAATGCAAGAGTTGGAATATTTCAGCAGTGTTTTGTCGTTGTTTACCTTATCACACTTACATTCTCTTGATCTTTCAAAGTTCATTTTGAATTTCGTTCGTGAAATGCAAGAGTTGGAATATTTCAGTAGTGTTTTTATCGTGGTTTACCTTGTCACAGTTACTCTCTCTGATTTTTTCAAAGTTCATTTGAATTTGTTTCGTTGAAATGCAAGAGTTGGAATATTTCAGTAGTGTTTTGTTGGCTTTACCTTGTCACAGTTACATTCTCTTGATTTTTCAAAGTTCATTTTGAATTTATTTCGTTGAAATGCAAGAGTTGGAATTTTAGTAGTGTTTTGTTTGTGCTTTACCTCGTCACAGTTACATTCTCTTGATTTTTCAAAGTTTCATTTTGGATTTTTTTCGTAGAAATGCAAGAGTTGGAATATTTCAGTAGCGTTTTGTTGTGATTTACCTTGTCACAGTTACATTCTCTTGATTTTTCAAAGTTCATTCTGGATTTCTTTCGTAGAAATGCAAGAGTTGGAATATTTCAGTAGTGTTTTTGTCGTGGTTTACTTTGTCACTGTTACATTCTCTTGATTTTTCAAAGTTTTCATTTTGGATTTCTTTCGTTTAAATGCAAGAGTTGGAATATTTCAGTAGTGTTTTGTCGTGGTTTACCTTGTCACTGTTACATTCTCTTGATTTTTCAAAGTTCATTTTGGATTTCTTTCGTTGAAATGCAAGAGCTGGAATATTTCAGTAGTGTTTTGTCGTGGTTCCACATGTCACAGTTAAATTATCTTGATTTTTCAAAGTTCATTTTGGATTTCTTTCGTTGAAATGCAAGAGTTGAATATTTCAGTAGTGTTTTGTTATGATTTACCTTGTAACAGTTACATTTTCTTGATTTTCAAAGTTCATTGTGGATTTCTTTTCGTTGAAATGCAAGAGTTGGAATATTTCAATAGTGTTTTGTCGTGGTTTACTTGTCACTATTACATTCTTTTGATTTTTCAAAGCTCATTGTGGATTTCTTTCGTTGAAATACAAGAGTTGGAATATTTCAGTAGTGTTTTGTCGTGGTTTACCTTGTCACACTTACATTCTCTTGATTTTTCAAAGTTCATTTTGGATTTCTTTCGTTGAAATGCAAGAGTTGGAATATTTCAGTAGTGTTTTGTCGTGGTTTACTTTGTCACTATTACATTCTCTTGATTTTTCAAAGCTCATTCTGGATTTCTTTCGTTGAAATGCAAGAGTTAGAATATTTCAGTAGTGTTTTGTCGTGGTTTACCTTGTCACACTTACATTCTCTTGATTTTTCAAAGTTCATTTTGGATTTCTTTCGTTGAAATGCAAGAGTTGGAATATTTCAGTAGTGATTTGTCGTGGTTTACCTTGTCACAGCTACATTCTCTTGATTTTTCAAAGTTTATTTTTGGATTTCTTTCGTTGAAATGCAAGAGTTGGAATATTTCAGTAGTGTTTAGTCGTGGTTTACTTTGTCACTGTTACATTCTCTTGATTTTTCAAGTTCATTGTTGATTTCTTTGTTTGAAATGTGTTTTATTGTGCTTTACCTTGTCACTGTTACATTCTCTTGATTTTTCAAAGTTTCATTGTGGATTTCTTTCGGTGAAATGCAAGAGTTGGAATATTTCAGTAGTGTTTTGTCGTGGTTTACCTAGTCACACTTACATTCTCTTGATTTTTCAAAGTTCATTTTGGATTTCATTCGTTGAAATGTAAGAGTTGGAATATTTCAAAAGTAGTTTGTTATGATTTACCTAGTCACAGTTACATTCTCTTGATTTTTCAAAGTTCGTTTTGGATTTCTTTCGTAGAAATGCAAGAGTTGGAATGTTTCAGTAGCGTTTTGTTGTGCTTTACCTTGTCACAGTTACATTCTCTTGATTTTTCAAAGTTCGTTTTGGATTTCTTTCGTTTGAAATGCAAGAGTTGGAATATTTCAGTAGTGTTTTGTCGTGGTTTACTTTGTCACTGTTACATTCTCTTGATTTTTCAAAGTTCATTTTGGATTTCTTTCGTTGAAATGCAAGAGTTGGAATATTTCAGTAGTCTTTTGTCGAGTTTACCGTTGTCACAGTTACATTCTCTTGATTTTTCAAAGTTCATTGTGGATTTCTTTCTTTGAAATGTGGAATTTGTTGTGCTTTACCTTGTCACTGTTACATTCTCTTGATTTTTTTAAGTTCATTGTGGATTTCTTTCGGTGAAAATGCAAGAGTTGGAATATTTCAGTAGTGTTTTGTCGTGGTTTACTTGTCGCACTTACATTCTCTAGATTTTCAAAGTTCATTTGGATTTCTTTCGTTGAAATGCAAGAGTTGGAATATTTCAGTAGTGTTTTGTTGTGGTTTACCTTTTCAAAATTACATTCTCTTGATTTTTCAAAATTCATTTTGATTTCTTTCGTTGAAATGCAAGAGTTGGAATATTTCAGCAGGTTTTGTCGTGGTTTACCTTATCACACTTTACATTCTCTTGATCTTTCAAAGTTCATTTTGAATTTCTTTCGTGAAATGCAAGAGTTGGAATATTTCAGTAGTGTTTTGTCGTGGTTTACCTTGTCACAGTTACTCTCTCTTGATTTTCAAAGTTCATTTTGAATTTTTTTCGTTGAAATGCAAGAGTTGGAATATTTCAGTAGTGTTTTGTTGTGCTTTACCTTGTCACAGTTACATTCTCTTGATTTTTCAAAGTTCATTTTTGATTTCTTTCGTTTGAAATGCAAGAGTTGGAAATATTTCAGTAGTGTTTTGTTGTGCTTTACCTCGTCACAGTTACATTCTCTTGATTTTTCAAAGTTCATTTTTGGATTTCTTTCGTAGAGATGCAAGAGTTGGAATATTTCATTAGTGTTTTGTTTGTGATTTACCTTGTCACAGTTACATTCTCTTGATTTTTCAAAGTTCATTCTGGATTTCTTTCGTAGAAATGCAAGAGTTGGAATATTTCAGTAGTGTTTTGTCGTGGTTTACTTTGTCACTGTTACATTCTCTTGATTTTTCAAAGTTCATTTTGATTTCTTTCGTTGAAATGCAAGAGTTGGAATATTTCAGTAGTCTTTTGTCGAGTTTTACCGTGTCACAGTACATTCTCTTGATGCTTTACCTTGTCACTATTACATCTCTGATTTTTCAAAGTTAATTTTGGATTTCTTCGTTGAAATGCAAGAGTTGGCATATTTCAGTAGCGTTTTTGTTGTGATTTACCTTGTCACAGTTACATTCTCTTGATTTTTCAAAGTTCATTCTGGATTTCTTTCGGTGAAATGCAAGAGTTGGAATATTTCAGTAGTGTTTTGTCGTGGTTTACTTTGTCACTGTTACATTCTCTGATTTTCAAAGTCATTTTGGATTTCTTTCGTTGAAGTGCAAGATTGGAATATTTCAGTAGTGTTTTGTCGAGGTTTACCGTGTCACAGTTACATTCTCTTGATTTTTCAAAGTTCATTTGTGGATTTCTTTTGTTGAAATGTGTTTTGTTGTGCTTTACCTTGTAACTGTTACATTCTCTTGATTTTGCAAAGTTCATTTTGGATTTCTTTCGTTGAAATGCAAGAGTTGGAATATTTCAGTAGTGTTTTATCGTGGTTTACCGTGTCACAGTTACATTCTCTTGATTTTTCAAAGTTCATTTTTAGATTTCTTTTTTCTTTCGTTGAAATGCAAGAGTTGGAACATTTCAGTAGTGTTTTGTTATGAGTTACCTAGTCAAAGTTACATTCTCTTGATTTTTCAAAGTTGGTTTTGGATTTCTTTCGTAGAAATGCAGAGTTGGAATATTTCAGTAGCGTTTTTTGTTGTGCTTTACCTTGTCACAGTTACATTCTCTTGATTTTTCAAAGTTCATTTTGAATTTTCTTTCGTTGAAATGCAAGAGTTGGAATATTTCAGTAGTGTTTTTGTTGTGCTTTACCTTGTCACTGTTACATTCTCTTGATTTTTCAAAGTTATTTTGGATTTCTTTCGTTGAAACGCAAGAGTTGGAATATTTCAATAGTGTTTTGTCGTGGTTTACCTTATCACACTTACATTCTCTTGATTTTTCAAAGTTCATTTGAATTATTTCGTGAAATGCAAGAGTTGGAATATTTCAGTAGTGTTTTGTCGTGGTTTACCTTGTCACAGTTACATTATCTTGATTTTTCAAAGTTCATTTTGAATTTCTTTCGTTGAAATGCAAGAGTTGGAATATTTCAGTAGTGTTTTGTTGTGCTTTACCTTGTCACAGTTACATTCTCTTGATTTTTCAAAGTTCATTTTTTCGGATTTCTTCGTAGAAATGCAAGAGTTGGAATACTTCAGTAGCGTTTTGTTGTGCTTTACCTGTGACAGTTACATTCTCTTGATTTTTCAAAGTTCATTCTGGATTTCTTCGTTCGTAGAAATGCAAGAGTTTGGAATATTTCAGTAGTGTTTTGTCGTGGTTTACTTTGTCACTGTTACATTCTTGATTTTTCAAAGTTCATTTGGATTTCTTTCGTTGAAATGCAAGAGTTGGAATATTTCAGTAGTGTTTTGTTCGTGATTTACCTAGTCACAGTTACATTCTCTTGATTTTTCACAGTTCGTTTTGGATTTCTTTCGTAGAAATGCAAGAGTTGGAGTATTTCAGTAGCGTTTTGTTGTGGCTTTACCGTGTCACAGTTACATTCTCTTGATTTTTCAAAGTTCATTATGGATTTCTTTCGTAGAAATGCAAGAGTTGGAATATTTCAGTAGTGTTTTTGTCGTGGTTTACTTCGTCACTGTTACATTCTCTTGATTTTTCAAAGTTCATTTTGGATTTCTTTCGTTGAAATACAAGAGTTGGAATATTTCAGTAGTCTTTTGTCGAGTTTCCACCGTGTCACAGTTACATTCTCTTGATTTTTCAAAGTTCATTGTGGATTTTTTTCGTTAAAATGAGTTTTGTTGTGCTTTACCTTGTCACTGTTACATTCTCTTGATTTTTTTTCAAAGTTCATTTGTGGATTTTCTTTCGGTGAAATGTAAAAGTTGGAATATTTCAGTAGTGTTTTGTCGTGGTTTACCTTGTCGCGCTTACATTCTCTTGATTTTCCAAAGTTCATTTGGATTTATTTTGTTGAAATGCAAGAGTTGGAGTATTTCAGTAGTGTTTTGTTGTGGTTTACCTTTTCACAATTACATTCTCTTGATTTTTCAAAGTTCACTTTGAATTTCTTTTCTTGAAATGCAAGAGTTGGAATATTTCAGTAGTGTTTGTCGTGGTTTACCTGTCACACTTACATTCTCTTGATTTTTTCAAAGTTCATTTTGAATTTCTTTCGTGAAATGCAAGAGTTGGAAAATTTCAGTAGTGTTTTGTCGTGGTTTACCTTGTCACAGTTTACATTCTCTTGATATTTCAAAGTTCATTTTGAATTTCTTTCTTTGAAATGCAAGAGTTGGAATATTCAGTAGTGTTTTGTTGTGCTTTTACCTTGTCACTGTTACATTCTCTTGAAATATCAAAGTTCATTTTGGATTTTTTTTCGTTGAAATGCAAGAGTTGGAATATTTCAGTAGTGTTTTATCGTGGTTTACCTTGACACAGTTACTCTCTCTTATTTTTTCAAAGTTCATTTTGAATTTCTTTCGTTGAAATGCAAGAGTTGGAATATTTCAGTAGCGTTTTTTGTTGTGGATTTACCTTGTCACAGTTACATTCTCTTGATTTTCAAAGTTCTTTCTGGATTTCTTTCGTAGAAATGCAAGAGTTGGAATATTTCCAGTAGTGTTTTGTCGTGGTTTACCGCGTCACAGTTACATTCTCTTGATTTTTCTAAGTTCATTTTGGATTTCTTTCGTAGAAATGCAAGATTTGGAATATTTCAGTAGTGTTTTGTTGTGCTTTACCTTGTCACAGTTACATTCTCTTGATTTTTCAAAGTTCATTTTTTGGATTTCTTTTGTAGAAATGCAAGAGTTGGAATACTTCAGTAGCGTTTTGTTGTGCTTTACCTTGTGACAGTTACATTCTCTTGATTTTTCAAAGTTCATTGTGGATTTATTTCGTTGAAATGTGTTTTGTTAAGTGTGCTTTACCTTGTCACTGTTACATTCTCATGATTTTTCAAAGTTCATTTTGGATTTCTTTCGTGAAATGCAAGACTTGGAATATTTCAGTAGTGTTTTGTTGTGCTTTACCTCGTCACTGTTACATTCTCTTGATTTTTCAAAGTTAATTTTGGATTTCTTTCGTTGAAATGCAAGAGTTGGAATATTTCAGTAGTGTTTTGTCGTGGTTTACCTTATCACACTTACATTCTCTTGATTTTTCAAAGTTCATTTTGAATTTATTTCGTGAAATGCAAGAGTTGGAATATTTCAGTAGTGTTTTGTTGTGGTTTAGATTGCCACAGATACATTATCTTGATTTTTCAAAGTTCATTTTGAATTTCTTTGGTTGAAATGCAAGAGTTGGAATATTTTATAGTGTTTTGTTGTGCTTTACCTTGTCACAGTTACATTCTCTTGATTTTTCAAAGTTCATTTTGAATTTCTTTCGTTGAAACGCAAGAGTTGGAAGTTCATTTTGGATTTCTTTCGTTTGAAATGCAAGAGTTGGAATATTTCTTTAGTGTTTTGTCGTGGTTTACTTTGTCACTGTTACATTCTCTTGATTTTTCAAAGTTTATTTTGAATTTCCTTCGTGAAATGCAAGAGTTGGAATATTTCAGTAGTTTTTGTCGTGGTTTACCTTGTCACAGTTACATTCTCTTGACATTTCAAAGTTCATTTTGAATTTCTTTCTTTGAAATGCAAGAGTTGGAATACTTCAGTAGTGTTTTTGTTGTGCTTTACCTTGTCACTGTTACATTCTCTTGATTTTTCAAAGTTCATTTTGGATTTTTTTCGTTGAAATGCAAGAGTTGGAATATTTCAGTAGTGTTTTGTTGTGGTTTACCTTATTACACTTACATTCTCTTGATTTTTCAAAGTTCATTGTGAATTTCGTTCGTGAAATGCAAGAGTTGGAATATTTCAGTAGTGTTTTATCGTGGTTTACCTTGTCACAGTTACTCTCTCTTAATTTTTCAAAGTTCATTTTGAATTTCTTTCGTTGAAATGCAACAGTTGGAATATTTCAGTAGCGTTTTGTTGTGATTTACCTTGTCACAGTTACATTCTCTTGATTTTTCAAAGTCTTTCTGGATTTCTTTCGTAGAAATGCAAGAATTGGAATATTTCAGTAGTGTTTTGTCGTGGTTTACTTTGTCACTGTTACATTCTCTTGATTTTTCAAAGTTCATTTTGGACTTCTTTCGTTGAAATGCAAGAGTTGGAATATTTCAGTAGTGTTTTGTCGAGGTTTACCGTTGTCACAGTTACATTCTCTTGATTTTTCAAAAGTTCATTATGGATTTCTTTCGTTGAAATGTGTTTTGTTGTGCTTTACCTTGTCACTGTTACATTCTCTTGATTTTTCAAAGTTCATTTTGGATTTCTTTCGTTGAAATGCAAGAGTTGGAATATTTCAGTAGTGTTTTGTCGAGGTTTATCGCGTCACACGTACATTCTCTTGATTTTTCAAATTTCATTGTGGCTTTCTTTCGTTGAAATGTGTTTTGTTGTGCTTTACCTTGTCACTGTTACATTCTCTTGATTTTGCAAAGTTCATTTTGGATTTCTTTCGTTGAAATGCAAGAGTTGGAATATTTCAGTAGTGTTTTTTCGTCGTGTTTTACCTTGTCACAGTTACATTCTCTTGATTTTTCAAAGTTCATTTTGAATTTCTTTCGTTGAAATGCAAGAGTTGGAATATTTCAGTAGTGTTTTGTTGTGCTTTACCTTGTCACCTGTTACATTCTCTTGATTTTTCAAAGTTAATTTTGGATTTTCGTTGAAAATGCAAGAGTTGGAATATTTCAGTAGTGTTTTGTCGTGGTTTACCTTATCACACTTACATTCTCTGATTTTTCAAAGTTCATTTGAATTTATTTCGTGAAATGCAAGAGTTGGAATATTTCAGTAGTGTTTTGTCGTGGTTTACCTTGTCACACTTACATTCTCTTGATTTTTCAAAGTTCATTGTGGATTTCTTTTGGTGAAATGAAAAGTTGGAATATTTCAGTAGTGTTTTGTCGTGGTTTACCTTGTCGCACTTACATTCTCTAGATTTTTCAAAGTTCATTTTTGATTTATTTTGTTGAAATGCAAGAGTTGGAATGTTTCAGTAGTGTTTTGTTGTGGTTTACCTTTTCACAATTACATTCTCTTGATTTTTCAAAGTTCATTTTGAATTTCTTTTCTTGAAATGCAAGAGTTGGGAATATTTCAGTAGTGTTTTGTCGTGGTTTACCTTATCACACTTACATTCTCTTGATTTTTCAAAGTTTATTTTGAATTTCTTTCGTGAAATGCAAGAGTTGGAATATTTCAGTAGTGTTTTGTCGTGTTTACCTTGTCACAGTTACATTCTCTTGATATTTCAAAGTTCATTTTGAATTTCTTTCTTTGAAATGCAAGAGTTGGAATACTTCAGTAGTGTTTTGTTGTGCTTTACCTTGTCACTGTTACATTCTCTTGATTTTCAAAGTTCATTTGGATTTTTTTTCGTTGAAATGCAAGAGTTGGAATATTTCAGTAGTGTTTTGTTGTGGTTTACCTTATTACACTTACATTCTCTTGATTTTTCAAAGTTCATTTTGAATTTCGTTTGTGAAATGCAAGAGTTGGAATATTTCAGTAGTGTTTTATCGTGGTTTACCTTGTCACAGTTACTCTCTCTTAATTTTTCAAAGTTCATTTTGAATTTCTTTCGTTGAAATGCAAGAGTTGGAATATTTAAGTAGCGTTTTGTTGTGATTTACCTTGTCACAGTTACAGTCTCTTGATTTTCAAAGTTCTTTCTGGATTTCTGTCGTAGAAATGCAAGAGTTGGAATATTTCAGTAGTGTTTTGTCGTGGTTTACTTTGTCACTGTTACATTCTCTTGATTTTTCAAAGTTCATTTTGGATTTCTTTCGTTTGAAATGCAAGACTTGGAATATTTCAGTAGTGTTTTTTGTCGAGGTTTACCGTGTCACAGTTACATTCTCTTGATTTTTCAAAGTTCATTGTGGATTTCTTTCGTTGAAATGTGTTTTGTTGTGCTTTACCTTGTCACTGTTACATTCTCTTGATTTTTTCGCAAAGTTCATTTTGGATTTCTTTCGTTGAAAATGCAAGAGTTGGAATATTTCAGTAGTGTTTTTGTTGTGCTTTTACCTTGTCACTGTTACATTCTCTTGATTTTTCAAAGTTAATTTTGGATTTCTTTCGTTGAAATGCAAGAGTTGGCATATTTCAGTAGCGTTTTGTCGTGATTTACCTTGTCAACAGTTACATTCTCTTGATTTTTCAAAGTTCATTCTGGATTTCTTTCGTTGAAATGCAAGAGTTGGAATATTTCAGTAGTGTTTTGTTGTGCTTTACCTTGTCACAGTTACATTCTCTTGATTTTTTCAAAGTTCATTTTGAATTTCTTTCGTTGAAATGCAAGAGTTGGAATATTTTAGTAGTGTTTTGTTGTGCTTTACCTCGTCACAGTTACATTCTCTGATTTTTCAAAGTTCATTTTTGGATTTCTTCGTAGAGAATGCAAGAGTTGGAATATTTCATTAGCGTTTTGTTGTGATTTACCTTGTCACAGTTACATTCTCTTGATTTTTCAAAGTTCATTTTGGATTTCTTTCGTTTAGAAAATGCAAGAGTTGGAATATTTCAGTAGTGTTTTTGTCGTGGTTTACTTTGTCACTGTTACATTCTCTTGATTTTTCAAAGTTCATTTTGGATTTCTTTCGTTGAAATGCAAGAGTTGGAATATTTCAGTAGTCTTTTGTCGAGTTTTACCGTGTCACAGTTACATTCTCTTGATTTTTCAAAGTTCATTGTGGATTTCTTTCGTTGAAATGTGTTTGTGTTGTGCTTTAACCTTGTCACTGTTACATTCTCTTGATTTTTCAAAGTTCATTGGGATTTCTTTTGGTGAAATGAAAAAGTTGGAATATTTCAGTAGTGTTTTGTCGTGGTTTACCTGTCGCACTTACTTCTCTAGATTTTCAAAGTTCATTTTGATTTATTTTGTTGAAATGCAAGAGTTGGAATGTTTCAGTAGTGTTTTGTTGTGGTTTACCTTTCACAATTACATTCTCTTGATTTTCAAAGTTCATTTTGAATTTCTTTCTTGAAATGCAAGAGTTGGAATATTTCAGTAGTGTTTTGGTCGTGGTTTACCTTATCACACTTACATTCTCTTGATTTTTCAAAGTTTATTTTGAATTTCCTTCGTGAAATGCAAGAGTTGGAATATTTCAGTAGTGTTTTGTCGTGGTTTACCTTGTCACAGTTACATTCTCTTGATATTTCAAAGTTCATTTTGAATTTCTTTCTTTGAAATGCAAGAGTTGGAATACTTCAGTAGTGTTTTGTTGTGCTTTTACCTTGTCACTGTTACATTCTCTTGATTTTTCAAAGTTCATTTGGATTTTTGAATTTTTTCGTTGAAATGCAAGAGTTGGAATATTTCAGTAGTGTTTTGTTGTGGTTTTTACCTTATTACACTTACATTCTCTTGATTTTTCAAAGTTCATTTTGAATTTCGTTTCGTGAAATGCAAGAGTTGGAATATTTCAGTAGTGTTTTATCGTGGTTTACCTTGTCACAGTTACTCTCTCTTAATTTTTCAAAGTTCATTTGAATTTCTTTCGTTGAAATGCAAGAGTTGGAAATTTTCAGTAGCGTTTTGTTGTGATTTACCTTGTCACAGTTTACAGTCTCTTGGATTTTTCAAAGTTCTTTCTGGATTTCGTCGTAGAAATGCAAGAGTTGGAATATTTCAGTAGTATTTTGTCGTGGTTTACTTTGTCACTGTTACATTCTCTTGATTTTTCAAAGTTCATTTTGGATTTCTTTCGTTGAAATGCAAGACTTGGAATATTTCAGTAGTGTTTTGTCGAGGTTTACCGTGTCACAGTTACATTCTCTTGATTTTTCAAAGTTCATTGTGGATTTCTTTCGTTGAAATGTGTTTTGTTGTGCTTTACCTTGTCACTGTTACATTCTCTTGATTTTGCAAAGTTCATTTTGGGATTTCTTTCGTTGAAATGCAAAGAGTTGGAATATTTCAGTAGTGTTTTACCGTGTCACAGTTACATTCTCTTGATTTTTCAAAGTTCATTTTGAATTTCTTTCGTTGAAATGCAAGAGTTGGAATATTTCAGTAGTGTTTTGTTGTGCTTTACCTTGTCACTGTTACATTCTCTTGATTTTTCAAAGTTAATTTTGGATTTCTTTCGTTGAAATGCAAGAGTTGGCAATATTTCAGTAGCGTTTTGTTGTGATTTACCTTGTCACAGTTACATTCTCTTGATTTTTCAAAGTTCATTCTGGATTTCTTTCGTAGAAATGCAAGAGTTGGAATATTTCAGTAGTGTTTTGTCGTGGTTTACTTTGTCACTGTTACATTCTCTTGATTTTTCAAAAAGTCCATTTTGGATTTCTTTCGTTGAAGTGCAAGATTTGGAATATTTCAGTAGTGTTTTGTCGAGGTTTACCGTGTCACAGTTACATTCTCTTGATTTTCAAAGTTCATTGTGGATTTCTTCGTTGAAATGTGTTTTGTTGTGCTTTACCTTGTCACTGTTACATTCTCTTGATTTTTCAAAGTTCATTTTGGATTTCTTTCGTTGAAATGCAAGAGTTGGAATATTTCATTAGTGTTTTATCG
The DNA here is from genome assembly GCA_027921565.1 of Artemia sinica. Lineage (NCBI taxonomy): Eukaryota > Metazoa > Arthropoda > Branchiopoda > Anostraca > Artemiidae > Artemia > Artemia sinica. The sequence goes on along the minus strand of CM051259.1, from coordinate 78,206,234 downwards.
TGGTTTACCGTGTCACAGTTACATTCTCTTGATTTTTCAAAGTTCATTTTTGATTTCTTTCGTTGAAATGCAAGAGTTGGAACATTTCAGTAGTGTTTTGTTATGATTTACCTAGTCAAAGTTACATTCTCTTGATTTTTCAAAGTTGGTTTTTGGATTTCTTTCGTAGAAATGCAAGAGTTGGAATATTTCAGTAGCGTTTTGTTGTGCTTTACCTTGTCACAGTTACATTCTCTTGATTTTTTCAAAGTTCATTTTGAATTTCTTTCGTTGAAATGCAAGAGTTGAATATTTCAGTAGTGTTTTGTTGTGCTTTACCTTGTCACTGTTACATTCTCTTGATTTTTCAAAGTTAATTTTGGATTTCTTTCGTTGAAACGCAAGAGTTGGAATATTTCAATAGCGTTTTGTCGTGGTTTACCTTATCACACTTACATTCTCTTGATTTTTTCAAAGTTCATTTTGAATTTATTTCGTGAAATGCAAGAGTTGGAATATTTCAGTAGTGTTTTGTCGTGGTTTACCTTGTCACAGTTACATTATCTTGATTTTTTCAAAGTTCATTTGAATTTCTTTCGTTGAAATGCAAGAGAGTTGGAATATTTTATAAGTGTTTTGTTGTGCTTTACCTTGTCACAGTTACATTCTCTTGATTTTTCAAAGTTCATTTTGATGAATTTCATTCGTTGAAATGCAAGAGTTGGAATATTTCAGTAGTGTTTTTGTTGTGCTTTACCTTGTCACAGTTACATTCTCTTGATTTTTCAAAGTTCATTTTTGGATTTCCTTCGTAATATGCAAGAGTTGGAATACTTCAGTAGCGTTTTGTTGTGCTTTACCTTGTGACAGTTACATTCTCTTGATTTTTCAAAGTTCATTTGGATTTCTTTCGTAGAAATGCAAGAGTTGGAATATTTCAGTAGTGTTTTGTCGTGGTTTACTTTGTCACTGTTACATTCTCTTGATTTTTCAAAGTTCATTTGGATTTCTTTCGTTGAAATGCAAGAGTTGGAATATTTCAGTAGTGTTTTGTTATGATTTACCTAGTCACAGTTACATTCTCTTGATTTTTCAAAGTTCGTTTTGGATTTCTTTCGTAGAAATGCAAGAGTTGGAGTATTTCAGTAGCGTTTTGTTGTGCTTTACCGTGTCACAGTTACATTCTCTTGATTTTTCAAAGTTCATTATGGATTTCTTTCGTAGAAATGCAAGAGTTGGAATATTTCAGTAGTGTTTTGTCGTGGTTTACTTCATCACTGTTACATTCTCTTAATTTTTCAAAGTTCATTTTGGATTTCTTTCGTTGAAATACAAGAGTTGGAATATTTCAGTAGTCTTTTGTCGAGTTTCACCGTGTCACAGTTAAATTCTCTTGATTTTTCAAAGTTCATTGTGGATTTTTTCGTTAAAATGAGTTTTGTTGTGCTTTACCTTGTCACTGTTACATTCTCTTGATTTTTCAAAGTTCATTGTGGATTTCTTTCGGTGAATGCAAAAATTGGAATATTTCAGTAGTGTTTTGTCGTGGTTTACCTTGTCGCGCTTACATTCTCTTGATTTTTCAAAGTTCATTTGGATTTATTTTGTTGAAATGCAAGAGTTGGAATATTTCAGTAGTGTTTTGTTGTGGTTTACCTTTTCACAATACATTCTCTTGATTTTTCAAAGTTCACTTTTTGAATTTCTTTTCTTGAAATGCAAGAGTTGGAATATTCAGTAGTGTTTTGTCGTGGTTTACCTTATCACACTTACATTCTCTTGATTTTTCAAAGTTCATTTTGAATTTCTTTCGTGAAATGTAAGAGTTGGAAATTTCAGTAGTGTTTTGTCGTGGTTTACCTTGTCACAGTTACATTCTCTTGATATTTCAAAGTTCATTTTGAATTTCTTTCTTTGAAATGCAAGAGTTGGAATATTTCAGTAGTGTTTTGTTGTGCTTTACCTTGTCACTGTTACATTCTCTTGATATTTCAAAGTTCATTTTTGGATTTGTTTCGTTGAAATGCAAGAGTTGGAATTTTTCAGTAGTGTTTTATCGTGGTTTACCTTGTCACAGTTACTCTCTCTTAATTTTTCAAAGTTCATTTTGAATTTCTTTCGTTGAAATGCAAGAGTTGGAATATTTCAGTAGCGTTTTGTTGTGATTTACCTTGTCACAATTACATTCTCTTGATTTTTCAAAGTTCTTTCTGGATTTCTGTCGTAGAAATGCAAGAGTTGGAATATTTCAGTAGTGTTTGTCGTGGTTTACCGCGTTGCACAATCACAGTTACATCTCTTGATTTTTCTAAGTTCATTTTGGATTTCTTTCGTTGAAAATGCAAGAGTTGGAATATTTCAGTAGTGTTTTGTTATGATTTACCGAGTCAAAGTTGCATTCTCTTGATTTTTCAAAGTTCGTTTTGGATTTCTTTCGTAGAAATGCAAAGTTAAAATATTTCAGTAGCGTTTTGTTGTGCTTTACCTTGTCACAGTTACATTCTCTTGATTTTTCAAAGTTCATTTTGGATTTCTTTCGTAGAAATGCAAGATTTGGAATATTTCAGTAGTGTTTTGTGTTGTGCTTTACCTTGTCACAGTTACATTCTCTTGATTTTTCAAAGTTCATTTTTGGATTTCTTTCGTTGAAATGCAAGAGTTGGAATACTTCAGTAGCGTTTTGTTGTGCTTTACCTTGTGACAGTTACATTCTCTTGATTTTTCAAAGTTCATTGTGGATTTATTTCGTTGAAATGTGTTTTTGTTGTGCTTTACCTTGTCACTGTTACATTCTCTTGATTTTTCAAAGTTCATTTTGGATTTCTTTCGTTGAAATGCAAGACTTGGAATATTTCAGTAGTGTTTTGTTGTGCTTTTACCTTGTCACTGTTACATTCTCTTGATTTTTCAAAGTTAATTTTGGATTTCTTTCGTTGAAATGCAAGAGTTGGAATATTTCAGTAGTGTTTTTGTCGTGGTTTACCTTATCACACTTACATTCTCTTGATTTTTCAAAGTTCATTTTGAATTTATTTCGTGAAATGCAAGAGTTGGAATATTTCAGTAGTGTTTTTTGTGGTTTAGATTGCCAAAGATACATTATCTTGATTTTTCAAAGTTCATTTTGAATTTCTTTCGTTGAAATGCAAGAGTTGGAATATTTTATAAGTGTTTTGTTGTGCTTTACCTTGTCACAGTTACATTCTCTTGATTTTTCAAAGTTCATTTTGAATTTCTTTCGTTGAAATGCAAGAGTTGGAATATTTCAGTAGTGTTTTGTTGTGCTTTACCTTGTCACAGTTACATTCTCTTGATTTTTCAAAGTTCATTTTTGGATTTCTTTCGTAGAAATGCAAGAGTTGGAATACTTCAGTAGCGTTTTGTTGTGCTTTACCTTGTGTCACAGTTACATTCTCTTGATTTTTCAAAGTTCATTCTGGATTTCTTTCGAAGAAATGCAAGAGTTAGAATATTTCAGTAGTGTTTTGTCGTGGTTTACTTTGTCACTGTTACATTCTCTTGATTTTTCAAAGTTCATTTTGGATTTCTTTCGTTGAAATGCAAGAGTTGGAATATTTCAGTAGTGTTTTGTTATGATTTACCTAGTCACAGTTACATTCTCTTGATTTTTCAAAGTTCGTTTTGGATTTATTTCGTAGAAAAATGCAAGACTTGGAGTATTTCAGTAGCGTTTTGTTGTGCTTTACCGTGTCACAGTTACATTCTCTTGATTTTTCAAAGTTCATTATGGATTTCTTTCGTAGAAAATGCAAGAGTTGGAATATTTCAGTAGTGTTTTGTCGTGGTTTACTTCGTCACTGTTACATTCTCTTGATTTTTTTTCAAAGTTCATTTTGGATTTCTTTCGTTGAAATGCAAGAGTTGGAATATTTCAGTAGTCTTTTGTCGAGTTTTACCGTGTCACAGTTACATTCTCTTGATTTTTCAAAGTTCATTGTGGATTTTTTTTCGTTAAAATGTGTTTTTTTGTGTGCTTTACCTTGTCACTGTTACATTCTCTTGATTTTTCAAAGTTCATTGTGGATTTCTTTCGTGTGAAATACAAAAGTTGGAATATTTCAGTAGTGTTTTGTCGTGGTTTACCTTGTCGCACTTACATTCTCTTGATTTTTCAAAGTTCATTTTGGATTTATTTTGTTGAAATGCAAGAGTTGGAATATTTCAGTAGTGTTTTGTTGTGGTTTACCTTTTCACAATTACATTCTCTTGATTTTCAAAGTTCACTTTGAATTTCTTTTCTTGAAATGCAAGAGTTGGAATATTTCAGTAGTGTTTTTGTCGTGGTTTACCTTATCACACACTACATTCTCTTGATTTTTCAAAGTTCATTTTGAATTTCTTTCGTGAAATGCAAGAGTTGGAAAATTTCAGTAGTGTTTTGTCGTGGTTTACCTTGTCACAGTTACATTCTCTTGATATTTCAAAGTTCATTTTGAATTTCTTTCTTTGAAATGCAAGAGTTGGAATATTTCAGTAGTGTTTTGTTGTGCTTTACCTTGTCACTGTTACATTCTCTTGATATTTCAAAGTTCATTTTGGATTTTTTTTTTTTCGTTGAAATGCAAGAGTTGGAATATTTCAGTAGTGTTTTGTTGTGGTTTACCTTATTACACTTACATTCTCTTGATTTTTCAAAGTTCATTTTGAATTTCGTTCGTGAAATGCAAGAGTTGGAATATTTCAGTAGTGTTTTATCGTGGTTTACCTTGTCACAGTTACTCTCTCTTATTTTTCAAAGTTCATTTTGAATTTCTTTCGTTGAAATGCAAGAGTTGGAATATTTCAGTAGCGTTTTGTTGTGATTTACCTTGTCACAGTTAAATTCTCTTGATTTTTCAAAGTTCTTTCTGGATTTCTTTCGTAGAAATGCAAGAGTTGGAATATTTCAGTAGTGTTTTGTCGTGGTTTACTTTGTCACTGTTACATTCTCTTGATTTTTCAAAGTTCATTTTGGATTTCTTTCGTTGAAATGCAAGAGTTGGAATATTTCAGTAGTGTTTTGTCGTGGTTTACTTTGTCACTGTTACATTCTCTTGATTTTTCAAAGTTTATTTTGAATTTCCTTCGTGAAATGCAAGAGTTGGAATATTTTCAGTAGTGTTTTGTCGTGGTTTACCTTGTCACAGTTACATTCTCTTGATATTTCAAAGTTCATTTTGGACTTCTTTTCGTTGAAATGCAAGAGTTGGAGTATTTCAGTAGTGTTTTGTCGAGGTTTACCTTGTCACAGTTACATTCTCTTGATTTTTCAAAGTTCATTGTGGATTTCTTTCGTTGAAATGTGTTTTGTCGTGCTTTACCTTGTCACTGTTACATTCTCTTGATTTTTCAAAGTTCATTTTGGATTTCTTTCGTTGAAATGCAAGAGTTGGAATATTTCAGTAGTGTTTTGTCGAGGTTTACCGTTTCACACTTACATTCTCTTGATTTTTCAAATTTCATTGTGGATTTCTTTCGTTGAAATGTGTTTTGTTGTGCTTTACCTTGTCACTGTTACATTCTCTTGATTTTGCAAAGTTCATTTTGGATTTCTTTCGTTGAAATGCAAGAGTTGGAATATTTCAGTAGTGTTTTGTCGTGTTTTACCGTGTCACAGTTACATTCTCTTGATTTTTCAAAGTTCATTTTGAATTTCTTTCGTTGAAATGCAAGAGTTGGCATATTTCAGTAGTGTTTTGTTGTGCTTTACCTGTCACTGTTACATTCTCTTGATTTTTCAAAGTTAATTTTGGATTTCTTTCGTTGAAATGCAAGAGTTGGAATATTTCAGTAGTGTTTTGTCGTGGTTTACCTTATCACACTTACATTCTCTTGATTTTTCAAAGTTCATTTTGAATTTATTTCGTGAAATGCAAGAGTTGGAATATTTCAGTAGTGTTTTGTCGTGGTTTACCTTGTCACACTTACATTCTCTTGATTTTTCAAAGTTCATTTTGGATTTCTTTCGTTGAAATGCAAGAGTTGGAACATTTCAGTAGTGTTTTGTTATGATTTACCTAGTCAAAGTTACATTCTCTTGATTTTTCAAAATTCATTTTGAATTCCTTTCGTTGAAATGCAAGAGTTGGAATATTTCAGTAGTGTTTTGTTTTGCTTTACCTCGTCACAGTTACATTCTCTTGATTTTTCAAAGTTCATTTTTAGATTTCTTTCGTAGAAATGCAAGAGTTGGCATATTTCAGTAGCGTTTTTGTTGTGATTTACCTTGTCACAGTTATTCTCTTGATTTTTCAAAGTTCATTCTCGATTTCTTTCGTAGAAATGCAAGAGTTGGAATATTTCAGTAGTGTTTTGTCGTGGTTTACTTTTGTCACTGTTACATTCTCTTGATTTTTCAAAGTTCATTTTTGGATTTCTTTCGTTGAAATGCAAGAGTTGGAATATTAAGTAGTGTTCTGTAGAGGTTTACCGTGCCACAGTTTACATTCTCTTGATTTTTCAAAGTTCATTGTGGATTTCTTTCGTTGAAATGTGTTTTGTTGTGTGTTTTACCTTGTCACTGTTACATTCTCTTGATTTTGCAAAGTTCATTTTGGATTTCTTTCGTTGAAATGCAAGAGTTGGAATATTTCAGTAGTGTTTTGTCGTGGTTTACCGTGTCACAGTTACATTCTCTTGATTTTTCAAAGTTCATTTTGGATTTCTTTCGTTGAAATGCAAGAGTTGGAACATTTCAGTAGTGTTTTGTTATGATTTACCTAGTCAAAGTTACATTCTCTTCATTTGTCAAAGTTGGTTTTGGATTTCTTTCGTAGAAATGCAAGAGTTGGAATATTTCAGTAGCGTTTTGTTGTGCTTTACCTTGTCACAGTACATTCTCTTGATTTTTCAAAGTTCATTTTGAATTTCTTTCGTTGAAATGCAAGAGTTGGAATATTTCAGTAGTGTTTTGTTGTGCTTTACCTTGTCACTGTTACATTCTCTTGATTTTTCAAAGTTAATTTTGGATTTCTTTCGTTGAAACGCAAGACTTGGAATATTTCAATAGTGTTTTGTCGAGGTTTACCTTATCACTCTTACATTCTCTTGATTTTTCAAAGTTCATTTTGAATTTATTTCGTGAAATGCAAGAGTTGGAACATTTCAGTAGTGTTTTGTCGTGGTTTACCTTGTCACAGTTACATTATCTTGATTTTTCAAAGTTCATTTTGAATTTCTTTCGTTGAAATGCAAGAGTTGGAATATTTTATAAGTGTTTTGTTGTGCTTTACCTTGTCACAGTTACATTCTCTTGATTTTTCAAAGTTCATTTTGAATTTCTTTCGTTGAAATGCAAGAGTTGGAATATTTCAGTAGTGTTTTGTTGTGCTTTACCTTGTCACAGTTACATTCTCTTGATTTTTCAAAGTTCATTCTGGATTTCTTTCGTAGAAATGCAAGAGTTGGAATATTTCAGTAGTGTTTTGTCGTGGTTTACTTTGTCACTGTTACATTCTCTTGATTTTTCAAAGTTCATTTTGGATTTCTTTCGTTGAAATGCAAGAGTTGGAATACTTCAGTAGCGTTTTGTTGTGCTTTACCTTGTTACAGTTACATTCTCTTGATTTTTCAAAGTTCATTCTGGATTTCTTTCGTAGAAATGCAAGAGTTGGAATATTTCAGTAGTGTTTTTTTCGTGGTTTACTTGGTCACTGTTACATTCTCTTGATTTTTCAAAGTTCATTTTGGATTTCCTTCGTAGAAATGCAAGAGTTGAATACTTCAGTAGCGTTTTGTTGTGCTTTACCTTGTGACAGTTACATTCTCTTGATTTTTCAAAGTTCATTCTGGATTTCTTTCGTAGTAGAAATGCAAGAGTTGGAATATTTCAGTAGTGTTTTGTCGTGGTTTACTTTGTCATGTTACATTCTCTTGATTTTTTCAAAGTTCATTTTGGATTTCTTTCGTTGAAATGCAAGAGTTGGAATATTTCAGTAGTGTTTTTTTATGATTTACCTAGTCACAGTTACATTCTCTTGATTTTTCACAGTTCGTTTTGGATTTCTTTCGTAGAAATGCAAGAGTTGGAGTATTTCAGTAGCGTTTTGTTGTGCTTTACCGTGTCACAGTTACATTCTTTTGATTTTTCAAAGTTCATTATGGATTTCTTTCGTAGAAATGCAAGAGTTGGAATATTTCAGTAGTGTTTTGTCGTGGTTTACTTCGTCACTGTTACATTCTCTTGATTTTTCAAAGTTCATTTGGATTTCTTTCGTTGAAATGCAAGAGTTGGAATATTTCAGTAGTCTTTTGTCGATTTTCACCGTGTCACAGTTACATTCTCTTGATTTTTTCAAAGTTCATTGTGGATTTTTTTCGCTAAAAGTGAGTTTTGTTGTGCTTTACCTTGTCACTGTTACATTCTCTTGATTTTTCAAAGTTCATTGTGGATTTCTTTCGGTGAAATGCAAAAGTTGGCATATTTCAGTAGTGTTTTGTCGTGGTTTACCTTGTCGCGCTTACATTCTCGTGATTTTTCAAAGTTCATTTTGGATTTATTTCGTTGAAATGCAAGAGTTGGAATATTTCAGTAGTGTTTTGTTGTGGTTTACCTTTTCACAATTACATTCTCTTGATTTTTCAAAGTTCACTTTGAATTTCTTTTCTTGAAATGCAAGAGTTGGAATATTTCAGTAGTGTTTTGTCGTGGTTTACCTTATCACACTTACATTCTCTTGATTTTTCAAAGTTCATTTTGAATTTCTTTCGTGAAATGCAAGAGTTGGAAAATTTCAGTAGTGTTTTGTCGTGGTTTACCTTGTCACAGTTACATTCTCTTGATATTTCAAAATTCATTTGAATTTCTTTCTTTGAAATGCAAGAGTTGGAATATTTCAGTAGTGTTTTTGTGCTTTACCTTGTCACTGTTACATTCTCTTGATATTTCAAAGTTCATTTGGATTTTTTTCGTTGAAATGCAAGAGTTGGAATATTTCAGTAGTGTTTTGTCGTGGTTTACCGCGTCACAGTTACATTCTCTTGCTTTTTCTAAGTTCATTTTGGATTTCTTTCGTTGAAATGCAAGAGTTGGAATATTTCAGTAGTGTTTTGTTATGATTTACCTAGTCAAAGTTGCATTCTCTTGATTTTTCAAAGTTCGTTTTGGATTTCTTTCGTAGAAATGCAAAGTTAAAATATTTCAGTAGCGTTTTGTTGTGCTTTACCTTGTCACAGTTACATTCTCTTGATTTTTCAAAGTTCATTTTGGATTTCTTTCGTAGAAATGCAAGATTTGGAATATTTCAGTAGTGTTTTGTTGTGCTTTACCTTGTCACAGTTACATTCTCTTGATTTTTCAAAGTTCATTTTTGGATTTCTTTCGTAGAAATGCAAGAGTTGGAATACTTCAGTAGCGTTTTGTTGTGCTTTACCTTGTGACAGTTACATTCTCTTGATTTTTCAAAGTTCATTGTGGATTTATTTCGTTGAAATGTGTTTTTCGTTGTGCTTTACCTTGTCACTGTTACATTCTCTTGATTTTTCAAAGTTCATTTTGGATTTCTTTCGTTGAAATGCAAGACTTGGAATATTTCAGTAGTGTTTTGTTGTGCTTTACCTTGTCACTGTTACATTCTCTTGATTTTCAAAGTTAATTTTGGATTTCTTTCGTTGAAAAGCAAGAGTTGGAATATTTCAATAGTGTTTTGTCGTGGTTTTTACCTTATCACACTTACATTCTCTTGATTTTTCAAAGTTCATTTGAATTTATTTCGTGAAATGCAAGAGTTGGAATATTTCAGTAGTGTTTTGTCGTGGTTTACCTTGTCACAGTTACATTATCTTGATTTTTCAAAGTTCATTTTGAATTTTCTTTCGTTGAAATGCAAGAGTTGGAATATTTTATAAGTGTTTTGTTGTGCTTTACCTTGTCACAGTTACATTCTCTTGATTTTTCAAAGTTCATTTTGAATTTCTTTCGTTGAAATGCAAGAGTTGGAATATTTCAGTAGTGTTTTGTTGTGCTTTACCTTGTCACAGTTACATTCTCTTGATTTTTCGAAGTTCATTTTTGGATTTCTTCGTAGAAATGCAAGAGTTGGAATACTTCAGTAGCGTTTTGTTGTGCTTTACCTTGTGACAGTTACATTCTCTTGATTTTTCAAAGTTCATTCTGGATTTCTTTCGTAGAAAAATGCAAGAGTTGGAATATTTCAGTAGTGTTTTGTCGTGGTTTACTTTGTCACTGTTACATTCTCTTGATTTTTCAAAGTTCATTTTGGATTTCTTTCGTTGAAATGCAAGAGTTGGAATATTTCAGTAGTGTTTTGTTATGATTTACCTAGTCACAGTTACATTCTCTTGATTTTTCACAGTTCGTTTTGGATTTCTTTCGTAGAAATGCAAGAGTTGGAGTATTTCAGTAGCGTTTTGTTGTGCTTTACCGTGTCGCAGTTACATTCTCTTGATTTTTCAAAGTTCATTTTGAATTTCTTTCGTGAAATGTAAGAGTTGGAAAATTTCAGTAGTGTTTCGTCGTGGTTTACCTTGTCACAGTTACATTCTCTTGATATTTCAAAGTTCATTTTGAATTTCTTTCTTTGAAATGCAAGAGTTGGAATATTTCAGTAGTGTTTTGTTGTGCTTTACCTTGTCACTGTTACATTCTCTTGATATTTCAAAGTTCATTTTGGATTTGTTTCGTTGAAATGCAAGAGTTGGAATATTTCAGTAGTGTTTTATCGTGGTTTACCTTGTCACAGTTACTCTCTCTTAATTTTTCAAAGTTCATTTTGAATTTCTTTCGTTGAAATGCAAGAGTTGGAATATTTCAGTAGCGTTTTGTTGTGATTTACCTTGTCACAGTTACATTCTCTTGATTTTTCAAAGTTCTTTCTGGATTTCTGTCGTAGAAATGCAAGAGTTGGAATATTTCAGTAGTGTTTTGTCGTGGTTTACCGCGTCACAGTTACATTCTCTTGATTTTTCTAAGTTCATTTTGGATTTCTTTCGTTGAAATGCAAGAGTTGGAATATTTCAGTAGTGTTTTGTTATGATTTACCTTGTCAAAGTTGCATTCTCTTGATTTTTCAAAGTTCGTTTTGGATTTCTTTCGTAGAAATGCAAGATTTGGAAAATTTCAGTAGTGTTTTTGTTGTGCTTTACCTTGTCACAGTTACATTCTCTTGATTTTTCAAAGTTCATTTTTGTATTTCTTTCGTAGAAATGCAAGAGTTGGAATACTTCAGTAGCGTTTTTGTTGTGCTTTACCTTGTGACAGTTACATTCTCTTGATTTTTCAAAGTTCATTGTGGATTTATTTCGTTGAAATGTGTTTTGTTGTTCTTTACCTTGTCACTGTTACATTCTCTTGATTTTTCAAAGTTCATTTTGGATTTCTTTCGTTGAAATGCAAGACTTGGAATATTTCAGTAGTGTTTTGTTGTGCTTTACCTTGTCACTGTTACATTCTCTTGATTTTTCAAAGTTAATTTTGGATTTCTTTCGTTGAAATGCAAGAGTTGGAATATTTCAGTAGTGTTTTGTCGTGGTTTACCTTATCACACTTACATTCTCTTGATTTTTCAAAGTTCATTTTGAATTTATTTCGTGAAATGCAAGAGTTGGAATATTTCAGTAGTGTTTTGTTGTGGTTTAGATTGCCAAAGATACATTATCTTGATTTTTCAAAGTTCATTTTGAATTTCTTTCGTTGAAATGCAAGAGTTGGAATATTTTATAAGTGTTTTGTTGTGCTTTACCTTGTCACAGTTACATTCTCTTGATTTTTCAAAGTTCATTTTGAATTTCTTTCGTTGAAATGCAAGAGTTGGAATATTTCAGTAGTGTTTTGTTGTGCTTTACCTTGTGACAGTTACATTCTCTTGATTTTTCAAAGTTCATTCTGGATTTCTTTCGTAGAAATGCAAGAGTTGGAATATTTCAGTAGTGTTTTGTCGTGGTTTACTTTGTCACTGTTACATTCTCTTGATTTTTCAAAGTTCATTTTGGATTTCTTTCGTTGAAATGCAAGAGTTGGAATATTTCAGTAGTGTTTTGTTATGATTTACCTAGTCACAGTTACATTCTCTTGATTTGTCAAAGTTCGTTTTGGATTTATTCGTAGAAATGCAAGACTTGGAGTATTTCAGTAGCGTTTTGTTGTGCTTTACCGTGTCACAGTTACATTCTCTTGATTTTTCAAAGTTCATTATGGATTTCTTTCGTAGAAATGCAAGAGTTGGAATATTTCAGTAGTGTTTTGTCGTGGTTTACTTCGTCACTGTTACATTCTCTTGATTTTTCAAAGTTCATTATGGATTTCTTTCGTAGAAATGCAAGAGTTGGAATATTTCAGTAGTCTTTTGTCGAGTTTCACCGTGTCACAGTTACATTCTCTTGATTTTTCAAAGTTCATTGTGGATTTTTTTCGTTAAAATGTGTTTTGTTGTGCTTTACCTTGTCACTGTTACATTCTCTTGATTTTTCAAAGTTCATTGTGGATTTCTTTCGGTGAAATGCAAAAGTTGGAATATTTCAGTAGTGTTTTGTCGTGGTTTACCTTGTCGCACTTACATTCTCTTGATTTTTCAAAGTTCATTTTGGATTTATTTTGTTGAAATGCAAGAGTTGGAATATTTCAGTAGTGTTTTGTTGTGGTTTACCTTTTCACAATTACATTCTCTTGATTTTTCAAAGTTCACTTTGAATTTCTTTTCTTGAAATGCAAGAGTTGGAATATTTCAGTAGTGTTTTGTCGTGGTTTACCTTATCACACTTACATTCTCTTGATTTTTCAAAGTTCATTTTGAATTTCTTTCGTGAAATGCAAGAGTTGGAAAATTTCAGTAGTGTTTTGTCGTGGTTTACCTTGTCACAGTTACATTCTCTTGATATTTCAAAGTTCATTTTGAATTTCTTTCTTTGAAATGCAAGAGTTGGAATATTTCAGTAGTGTTTTGTTGTGCTTTACCTTGTCACTGTTACATTCTCTTGATATTTCAAAGTTCATTTTGGATTTGTTTCGTTGAAATGCAAGAGTTGGAATATTTCAGTAGTGTTTTGTTGTGGTTTACCTTATTACACTTACATTCTCTTGATTTTTCAAAGTTCATTTTGAATTTCGTTCGTGAAATGCAAGAGTTGGAATATTTCAGTAGTGTTTTATCGTGGTTTACCTTGTCACAGTTACTCTCTCTTAATTTTTCAAAGTTCATTTTGAATTTCTTTCGTTGAAATGCAAGAGTTGGAATATTTCAGTAGCGTTTTGTTGTGATTTACCTTGTCACAGTTAAATTCTCTTGATTTTTCAAAGTTCTTTCTGGATTTCTTTCGTAGAAATGCAAGAGTTGGAATATTTCAGTAGTGTTTTGTCGTGGTTTACTTTGTCACTGTTACATTCTCTTGATTTTTCAAAGTTCATTTTGGATTTCTTTCGTTGAAATGCAAGAGTTGGAATATTTCAGTAGTGTTTTGTCGTGGTTTACTTTGTCACTGTTACATTCTCTTGATTTTTCAAAGTTTATTTTGAATTTCCTTCGTGAAATGCAAGAGTTGGAATATTTCAGTAGTGTTTTTTCGTGGTTTACCTTGTCACAGTTACATTCTCTTGATATTTCAAAGTTCATTTTGGACTTCTTTCGTTGAAATGCAAGAGTTGGAGTATTTCAGTAGTGTTTTGTCGAGGTTTACCGTGTCACAGTTACATTCTCTTGATTTTTCAAAGTTCATTGTGGATTTCTTTCGTTGAAATGTGTTTTGCTGTGCTTTACCTTGTCACTGTTACATTCTCTTGATTTTTCAAAGTTCATTTTGGATTTCTTTCGTTGAAATGCAAGAGTTAGAATATTTCAGTAGTGTTTTGTCGAGGTTTACCGTTTCACACTTACATTCTCTTGATTTTTCAAATTTCATTGTGGATTTCTTTCGTTGAAATGTGTTTTGTTGTGCTTTACCTTGTCACTGTTACATTCTCTTGATTTTGCAAAGTTCATTTTGGATTTCTTTCGTTGAAATGCAAGAGTTGGAATATTTCAGTAGTGTTGTTGTCGTGTTTTACCGTGTCACAGTTACATTCTCTTGATTTTTCAAAGTTCATTTTGAATTTCTTTCGTTGAAATGCAAGAGTTGGAATATTTCAGTAGTGTTTTGTTGTGCTTTACCTTGTCACTGTTACATTCTCTTGATTTTTCAAAGTTAATTTTGGATTTCTTTCGTTGAAATGCAAGAGTTGGAATATTTCAGTAGTGTTTTGTCGTGGTTTACCTTATCACACTTACATTCTCTTGATTTTTCAAAGTTCATTTTGAATTTATTTCGTGAAATGCAAGAGTTGGAATATTTCAGTAGTGTTTTGTCGTGGTTTACCTTGTCACACTTACATTCTCTTGATTTTTCAAAGTTCATTTTGGATTTCTTTCGTTGAAATGCAAGAGTTGGAATACTTCAGTAGCGTTTTGTTGTCCTTTACCTTGTGACAGTTACATTCTCTTGATTTTTCAAAGTTCATTCTGGATTTCTTTCGTAGAAATGCAAGAGTTGGAATATTTCAGTAGTGTTTTGTCGTGGTTTTACTTTGTCACTGTTACATTCTCTTGATTTTTCAAAGTTCATTTTTGGATTTCCTTCGTAGAAATGCAAGAGTTGGAATAGTTCAGTAGCGTTTTGTTGTGCTTTACCTTGTGACAGTTACATTCTCTTGATTTTTCAAAGTTCATTCTGGATTTCTTTCGTAGAAATGCAAGAGTTGGAATATTTCAGTAGTGTTTTGTCGTGGTTTACTTTGTCACTGTTACATTCTCTTGATTTTTCAAAGTTCATTTTGGATTTCTTTCGTTGAAATGCAAGAGTTGGAATATTTCAGTAGTGTTTTTTTTTATGATTTACCTAGTCACAGTTACATTCTCTTGATTTTTCACAGTTCGTTTTGGATTTCTTTCGTAGAAATGCAAGAGTTGGAGTATTTAAGTAGCGTTTTGTTGTGCTTTACCGTGTCACAGTTACATTCTCTTGATTTTTCAAAGTTCATTATGGATTTCTTTCGTAGAAATGCAAGAGTTGGAATATTTCAGTAGTGTTTTGTCGTGGTTTACTTCGTCACTGTTACATTCTCTTGATTTTTCAAAGTTCATTTTGGATTTCTTTCGTTGAAATGCAAGAGTTGGAATATTTCAGTAGTCTTTTGTCGAGTTTCACCGTGTCACAGTTACATTCTCTTGATTTTTCAAAGTTCATTGTGGATTTCTTTCGCTAAAATGAGTTTTGTTGTGCTTTACCTTGTCACTGTTACATTCTCTTGATTTTTCAAAGTTCATTGTGGATTTCTTTCGGTGAAATGCAAAAGTTGGCATATTTCAGTAGTGTTTTGTCGTGGTTTACCTTGTCGCGCTTACATTCTCGTGATTTTTCAAAGTTCATTTTGGATTTATTTTGTTGAAATGCAAGAGTTGGAATATTTCAGTAGTGTTTTGTTGTGGTTTACCTTTTCACAATTACATTCTCTTGATTTTTCAAAGTTCACTTTGAATTTCTTTTCTTGAAATGCAAGAGTTGGAATATTTCAGTAGTGTTTTGTCGTAGTTTACCTTATCACACTTACATTCTCTTGATTTTTCAAAGTTCATTTTGAATTTCTTTCGTGAAATGCAAGAGTTGGAAAATTTCAGTAGTGTTTTGTCGTGGTTTACCTTGTCACAGTTACATTCTCTTGATATTTCAAAGTTCATTTTGAATTTCTTTCTTTGAAATGCAAGAGTTGGAATATTTCAGTAGTGTTTTGTTGTGCTTTACCTTGTCACTGTTACATTCTCTTGATATTTCAAAGTTCATTTTGGATTTTTTTTGTTGAAATGCAAGAGTTGGAATATTTCAGTAGTGTTTTATCGTGGTTTACCTTGTCACAGTTACTCTCTCTTAATTTTTCAAAGTTCATTTTGAATTTCTTTCGTTGAAATGCAAGAGTTGGAATATTTCAGTAGCGTTTTGTTGTGATTTACCTTGTCACAGATACATTCTCTTGATTTTTCAAAGTTCTTTCTGGATTTCTTTCGTAGAAATGCAAGAGTTGGAATATTTCAGTAGTGTTTTGTCGTGGTTTACCGCGTCACAGTTACATTCTCTTGATTTTTCTAAGTTCATTTTGGATTTCTTTCGTTGAAATGCAAGAGTTGGAATATTTCAGTAGTGTTTTGTTATGATTTACCTAGTCAAAGTTGCATTCTCTTGATTTTTCAAAGTTCGTTTTGGATTTCTTTCGTAGAAATGCAAAGTTAAATATTTTCAGTAGCGTTTTTTGTTGTGCTTTACCTTGTCACAGTTACATTCTCTTGATTTTTCAAAGTTCATTTGGATTTCTTTCGTAGAAATGCAAGATTTGGAATATTTCAGTAGTGTTTTGTTGTGCTTTACCTTGTCACAGTTACATTCTCTTGATTTTTCAAAGTTCATTTTGAATTTCTTTCGTTCAAATATAAGAGTTGGAATATTTCAGTAGTGTTTTGTTGTGCTTTACCTTGTCACAGTTACATTCTCTTGATTTTTCAAAGTTCATTTTTGGATTTCTTTCGTAGAAATGCAAGAGTTGGAATACTTCAGTAGCGTTTTGTTGTGCTTTACCTTGTGACAGTTACATTCTCTTGATTTTTCAAAGTTCATCTGGATTTCTTTCGTAGAAATGCAAGAGTTGGAATATTTCAGTAGTGTTTTGTCGTGGTTTACTTTGTCACTGTTACATTCTCTTGATTTTTCAAAGTTCATTTTGGATTTCTTTCGTTGAAATGCAAGAGTTGGAATATTTCAGTAGTGTTTTGTTATGATTTACCTAGTCACAGTTACATTCTCTTGATTTTTCAAAGTTCGTTTTGGATTTATTTCGTAGAAATGCAAGAGTTGGAGTATTTCAGTAGCGTTTTGTTGCGCTTTACCGTGTCACAGTTACATTCTCTTGATTTTTCAAAGTTCATTATGGATTTCTTTCGTAGAAATGCAAGAGTTGGAATATTTCAGTAGTGTTTTGTCGTGGTTTACTTCGTCACTGTTACATTCTCTTGATTTTTCAAAGTTCATTTTGGATTTCTTTCGTTGGAATGCAAGAGTTGGAATATTTCAGTAGTCTTTTGTCGAGTTTCACCGTGTCACAGTTACATTCTCTTGATTTTTCAAAGTTCATTGTGGATTTTTTTCGTTAAAATGTGTTTTGTTGTGCTTTACCTTGTCACTGTTACATTCTCTTGATTTTTCAAAAGTTCATTGTGGATTTCTTTCGGTGAAATGCAAAAGTTGGAATATTTCAGTAGTGTTTTGTCGTGGTTTACCTTGTCGCACTTACATTCTCTTGATTTTTCAAAGTTCATTTTGGATTTATTTTGTTGAAATGCAAGAGTTGGAATATTTCAGTAGTGTTTTGTTGTGGTTTACCCTTTTCACAATTACATTCTCTTGATTTTTCAAAGTTCACTTTGAATTTCTTTTCTTGAAATGCAAGAGTTGGAATATTTCAGTAGTGTTTTGTCGTGGTTTACCTTATCACACTTACATTCTCTTGATTTTTCAAAGTTCATTTTGAATTTCTTTCGTGAAATGCAAGAGTTGGAAAATTTCAGTAGTGTTTTGTCGTGGTTTACCTTGTTACAGTTACATTCTCTTGATATTTCAAAGTTCATTTTGAATTTCTTTCTTTGAAATGCAAGAGTTTGAATATTTCAGTAGTGTTTTGTTGTGCTTTACCTTGTCACTGTTACATTCTCTTGATATTTCAAAGTTCATTTTGGATTTTTTTTCGTTGAAATGCAAGAGTTGGAATATTTCAGTAGTGTTGTGTTGTGGTTTACCTTATTACACTTACATTCTCTTGATTTTTCAAAGTTCATTTTGAATTTCGTTCGTGAAATGCAAGAGTTGGAATATTTCAGTAGTGTTTTATCGTGGTTTACCTTGTCACAGTTACTCTCTCTTAATTTTTCAAAGTTCATTTTGAATTTCTTTCGTTGAAATGCAAGAGTTGGAATATTTCAGTAGCGTTTTGTTGTGATTTACCTTGTCACAATTACATTCTCTTGATTTTTCAAAGTTCTTTCAGGATTTCTTTCGTAGAAATGCAAGAGTTGGAATATTTCAGTAGTGTTTTGTCGTGGTTTACTTTGTCACTGTTACAGTCTCTTGATTTTTCAAAGTTCATTTTGGATTTCTTTCGTTGAAATGCAAGAGTTGGAATATTTCAGTAGTATTTTGTCGTGGTTTACTTTGTCACTGTTACATTCTCTTGATTTTTCAAAGTTCATTTTGGATTTCTGTCGTTGAAATGCAAGAGTTGGAATATTTCAGTAGTGTTCTGTCGAGGTTTACCGTGTCACAGTTACATTCTCTTGATTTTTCAAAGTTCATTGTGGATTTCTTTCGTTGAAATGTGTTTTGTTGTGCTTTGCCTTGTCACTGTTACATTCTCTTGATTTTTCAAAGTCCATTTTGGATTTCTTTCGTTGAAATGCAAGATTTGGAATATTTCAGTAGTGTTTTGTCGAGGTTTACCGTGTCACAGTTACATTCTCTTGATTTTTCAAAGTTCATTGTGAAATTTCTTTCGTTGAAATATGTTTTGTTGTGCTTTACCTTGTCACTGTTACATTCTCTTGATTTTTCAAAGTCCATTTTGGATTTCTTTCGTTGAAATGCAAGATTTGGAATATTTCAGTAGTGTTTTGTCGAGGTTTACCGTGTCACAGTCACATTCTCTTGATTTTTCAAAGTTCATTGTGGATTTCTTTCGTTGAAATGCAAGAGTTGGAATATTTCAGTAGTGTTTTGTTATGATTTACCTAGTCAAAGTTGCATTCTCTTGATTTTTCAAAGTTCGTTTTGGATTTCTTTCGTAGAAATGCAAAGTTAAAATATTTCAGTAGCGTTTTGTTGTGCTTTACCTTGTCACAGTTACATTCTCTTGATTTTTCAAAGTTCATTTTGGATTTCTTTCGTAGAAATGCAAGATTTGGAATATTTCAGTAGTGTTTTTGTTGTGCTTTACCTTGTCACAGTTACATTCTCTTGATTTTTCAAAGTTCATTTTGGATTTCTTTCGTAGAAATGCAAGAGTTGGAATACTTCAGTAGCGTTTTGTTGTGCTTTACCTTGTGACAGTAACATTCTCTTGATTTTTCAAAGTTCATTGTGGATTTATTTCGTTGAAATGTGTTTTGTTGTGCTTTACCTTGTCACTGTTACATTCTCTTGATTTTTCAAAGTTCATTTTGGATTTTTCGTTGAAATGCAAGACTTGGAATATTTCAGTAGTGTTTTGTTGTGCTTTACCTTGTCACTGTTACATTCTCTTGATTTTTCAAAGTTAATTTTGGATTTCTTTCGTTGAAATGCAAGAGTTGGAATATTTCAGTAGTGTTTTGTCGTGAATTACCTTATCACACTTACATTCTCTTGATTTTTCAAAGTTCATTTTGAATTTATTTCGTGAAATGCAAGAGTTGGAATATTTCAGTAGTGTTTTGTTGTGGTTTAGATTGCCACAGCTACATTATCTTGATTTTTCAAAGTTCATTTTGAATTTCTTTCGTTGAAATGCAAGAGTTGGAATATTTTATAAGTGTTTTGTTGTGCTTTACCTTGTCACAGTTACATTCTCTTGATTTTTCAAAGTTCATTTTGAATTTCTTTCGTTCAAATGCAAGAGTTGGAATATTTCAGTAGTGTTTTGTTGTGCTTTACCTTGTCACAGTTACATTCTCTTGATTTTTCAAAGTTCATTTTTGGATTTCTTTCGTAGAAATGCAAGAGTTGGAATACTTCAGTAGCGTTTTGTTGTGCTTTACCTTGTGACAGTTACATTCTCTTGATTTTTCAAAGTTCATTCTGGATTTCTTTCGTAGAAATGCAAGAGTTGGAATATTTCAGTAGTGTTTTGTCGTGGTTTACTTTGTCACTGTTACATTCTCTTGATTTTTCAAAGTTCATTTTGGATTTCTTTCGTTGAAATGCAAGAGTTGGAATATTTCAGTAGTGTTTTGTTATGATTTACCTAGTCACAGTTACATTCTCTTGATTTTTCAAAGTTCGTTTTGGATTTATTTCGTAGAAATGCAAGAGTTGGAGTATTTCAGTAGCGTTTTGTTGTGCTTTACCGTGTCACAGTTACATTCTCTTGATTTTTCAAAGTTCATTATGGATTTCTTTCGTAGAAATGCAAGAGTTGGAATATTTCAGTAGTGTTTTGTCGTGGTTTACTTCGTCACTGTTACATTCTCTTGATTTTTCAAAGTTCATTTTGGATTTCTTTCGTTGAAATGCAAGAGTTGGAATATTTCAATAGTCTTTTGTCGAGTTTCACCGTGTCACAGTTACATTCTCTTGATTTTTCAAAGTTCATTGTGGATTTTTTCGTTAAAATGTGTTTTGTTGTGCTATACCTTGTCACTGTTACATTCTCTTGATTTTTCAAAGTTCATTGTGGATTTCTTTCGGTGAAATGCAAAAGTTGGAATATTTCAGTAGTGTTTTGTCGTGGTTTACCTTGTCGCACTTACATTCTTGATTTTTCAAAGTTCATTTTGGATTTATTTTGTTGAAATGCAAGAGTTGGAATATTTCAGTAGTGTTTTGTTGTGGTTTACCTTTTCACAATTACATTCTCTTGATTTTTCAAAGTTCACTTTGAATTTCTTTTCTTGAAATGCAAGAGTTGGAATATTTCAGTAGTGTTTTGTCGTAGTTTACCTTATCACACTTACATTCTCTTGATTTTCCAAAGTTCATTTTGAATTTCTTTCGTGAAATGCAAGAATTGGAAAATTTCAGTAGTGTTTTGTCGTGGTTTACCTTGTCACAGTTACATTCTCTTGATATTTCAAAGTTCATTTTGAATTTCTTTCTTTGAAATGCAAGAGTTGGAATATTTCAGTAGTGTTTTGTTGTGCTTTACCTTGTCACTGTTACATTCTCTTGATATTTCAAAGTTCATTTTGGATTTTTTTCGTTGAAATGCAAGAGTTGGAATATTTCAGTAGTGTTTTATCGTGGTTTACCTTGTCACAGTTACTCTCTCTTAATTTTTCAAAGTTCATTTTGAATTTCTTTCGTTGAAATGCAAGAGTTGGAATATTTCAGTAGCGTTTTGTTGTGATTTACCTTGTCACAGATACATTCTCTTGATTTTTCAAAGTTCTTTCTGGATTTCTTTCGTAGAAATGCAAGAGTTGGAATATTTCAGTAGTGTTTTGTCGTGGTTTACCGCGTCACAGTTACATTTCTCTGATTTTTCTAAGTTCATTTTGGATTTCTTTCGTTGAAATGCAAGAGTTGGAATATTTCAGTAGTGTTTTGTTATGATTTACCTAGTCAAAGTTGCATTCTCTTGATTTTTCAAAGTTCGTTTTGGATTTCTTTCGTAGAAATGCAAAGTTAAAATATTTCAGTAGCGTTTGTTGTGCTTTACCTTGTCACAGTTACATTCTCTTGATTTTTCAAAGTTCATTTTTGGATTTCTTTCGTAGAAATGCAAGAGTTGGAATACTTCAGTAGCGTTTTGTTGTGCTTTACCTTGTGACAGTTACATTCTCTTGATTTTTCAAAGTTCATTGTGGATTTATTTCGTTGAAATGTGTTTTGTTGTGCTTTACCTTGTCACTGTTACATCTCTTGATTTTTCTTGATTTTTGCAAAGTTCATTTTGGATTTCTTTCGTTGAAATGCAAAGTTCACTTTCGGAATATTTTTCAGTAGTGTTTTGTTGTGCTTTACCTTGTCACTGTTTTTTCAAAGTTCTTTTCTTGATTTTTCAAAGTGTTTTGTCGTGTTAATTTTGGATTTTTTCTTTTTTTGAATTTCGTTTCGTTGAAATGTAAGAGTTGGAATATTTCAGTAGTGTTTTGTTTTTTACCTTTGGTTACTTTACACACTTATCACACTTACATTCTCTTGATTTTTCAAAGTTCATTTTGAATTTATTTCGTGAAATGCAAGAGTTGGAATATTTCAGTAGTGTTTTGTTGTGGTTTAGATTGCCACAGATACATTATCTTGATTTTTCAAAGATCATTTTGAATTCTTTCGTTGAAATGCAAGAGTTGGAATATTTTATAAGTGTTTTGTTGTGCTTTACCTTGTCACAGTTACATTCTCTTGATTTTTCAAAGTTCATTTTGAATTTCTTTCGTTCAAATGCAAGAGTTGGAATATTTCAGTAGTGTTTTGTTGTGCTTTACCTTGTCACAGTTACATTCTCTTGATTTTTCAAAGTTCATTTTTGGATTTCTTTCGTAGAAATGCAAGAGTTGGAATACTTCAGTAGCGTTTTGTTGTGCTTTACCTTGTGACAGTTACATTCTCTTGATTTTTCAAAGTTCATTCTGGATTTCTTTCGTAAATAAATGCAAGATTGGAATATTTCAGTAGTGTTTTGTCGTGGTTTACTTTGTCACTGTTACATTCTCTTGATTTTTCAAAGTTCATTTTGGATTTCTTTCGTTGAAATGCAAGAGTTGGAATATTTCAGTAGTGTTTTGTTATGATTTACCTAGTCACAGTTACATTCTCTTGATTTTTCAAAGTTCGTTTTGGATTTATTTCGTAGAAATGCAAGAGTTGGAGTATTTCAGTAGCGTTTTGTTGTGCTTTACCGTGTCACAGTTACATTCTCTTGATTTTTCAAAGTTCATTATGGATTTCTTTCGTAGAAATGCAAGAGTTGGAATATTTCAGTAGTGTTTTGTCGTGGTTTACTTCGTCACTGTTACATTCTCTTGATTTTTCAAAGTTCATTTTTGATTTCTTTCGTTGAAATGCAGGAGTTGGAATATTTCAGTAGTCTTTTGTCGAGTTTCACCGTGTCACAGTTACATTCTCTTGATTTTTCAAAGTTCATTGTGGATTTTTTTCGTTTTAAAATGTGTTTTTGTGCTTTACCTTGTCACTGTTACATTCTCTTGATTTTTCAAAGTTCATTGTGGATTTCTTTCGGTGAAATGCAAAAGTTGGAATATTTCAGTAGTGTTTTGTCGTGGTTTACCTTTTCACAATTACATTCTCTTGATTTTTCAAAGTTCACTTTGAATTTCTTTTCTTGAAATGCAAGAGTTGGAATATTTCAGTAGTGTTTTGTCGTGGTTTACCTTATCACACACTTACATTCTCTTGATTTTTCAAAGTTCATTTTGAATTTCTTTCGTGAAATGCAAGAGTTGGAAAATTTCAGTAGTGTTTTGTCGTGGTTTACCTTGTCACAGTTACATTCTCTTGATATTTCAAAGTTCATTTTGAATTTCTTTTTTTGAAATGCAAGAGTTGGAATATTTCAGTAGTGTTTTGTTGTGCTTTACCTTGTCACTGTTACATTCTCTTGATATTTCAAAGTTCATTTTGGATTTATTTTGTTGAAATGCAAGAGTTGGAATATTTCAGTAGTGTTTTGGTTGTGGTTTACCTTTTCACAATTACATTCTCTTGATTTTTCAAAGTTCATTTGAATTTCTTTTCTTGAAATGCAAGAGTTGGAATATTTCAGTAGTGTTTTGTCGTGGTTTACCTTATCACACTTACATTCTCTTGATTTTTCAAAGTTCTTTTGATTTTCTTTCAAAGTTCAGTTTTGAATTTGTTTTACATCTTGAAATTTTCAAGAGTTGGAAAATTTCAGTATTTCAGTGTTTTGTCGTGGTTTACCTTGTCACAGTTACATTCTCTTGATTTTCAAAGTTCTTTTGATTTCTTTTTTTGTCGTTTTTCAATGCAAGAGTTTTTTTTTTCTTTGAATTCAGTAGTTCTTTTTTTGTGTTACATTCTCTTTTTTTCAAAGTTCATTTTGAATTTCTTTCGTTGAAATGCAAGAGTTGGAATTATTTCAAGTCTTTTGTCTTTTGTTTTTCTCTTGATTTTTGTCAAAATGTTTTGGAATTCTCTTGATTTTTCATGCAAGATTTCTTTCGTTGAAATGCAAGAGTTTGGAATAATTTTCAGTAGTGTTTTGTCGAGGTTTACCTTGTCACAGTTACATTCTCTGATTTTTCAAAGTTCATTTTGGAATTCTTTTCGTTGAAAATGCAAGTGTTTTTCAGTAGTGTTTTGCGTGGTTTACCTTGTCACTGTTACATTCTCTTGATATTTCAAAGTTCATTTTGAATTTCTTTCGTTGAAATGCAAGAGTTGGAATATTTCATTAGTGTTTTGTTGTGCTTTACCTTGTCACTGTTACATTCTCTTGATATTTCAAAGTTCATTTTGATTTTTTTTTCGTTGAAATGCAAGAGTTGGAATATTTCAGTAGTGTTGTGTTTTGGTTTACCTTATTACACTTACATTCTCTTGATTTTTCAAAGTTCATTTTGAATTTCGTTCGTTAAAAAATGCAAGAGTTGGAGTATTTCAGTAGTGTTTTATCGTGGTTTACCTTGTCACAGTTACTCTCTCTTAATTTTTCAAAGTTCATTTTGAATTTCTTTCGTTGACATACAAGAGTTGGAATATTTCAGTAGCGTTTTGTTGTGATTTACCTTGTCACAGTTACATTCTCTTGATTTTTCAAAGTTCTTTCAGGATTTCTTTCGTAGAAATGCAAGAGTTGGAATATTTCAGTAGTGTTTTGTCGTGGTTTACTTTGTCACTGTTACAGTCTCTTGATTTTTCAAAGTTCATTTTGGATTTCTTTCGTTGAAATGCAAGAGTTGGAATATTTCAGTAGTGTTTTGTCGTGGTTTACTTTGTCACTGTTACATTCTCTTGATTTTTCAAAGTTCATTTGGATTTCTGTCGTTGAAATGCAAGAGTTGGAATATTTCAGTAGTGTTCTGTCGAGGTTTACCGTGTCACAGTTACATTCTCTTGATTTTTCAAAGTTCATTGTGGATTTCTTTCGTTGAAATGTGTTTTGTTCTGCTTTGCCTTGTCACTGTTACATTCTCTTGATTTTTCAAAGTCCATTTTGGATTTCTTTCGTTGAAATGCAAGATTTGGAATATTTCAGTAGTCTTTTGTCGAGTTTCACCGTGTCACAGTTACATTCTCTTGATTTTTCAAAGTTCATTGTGGATTTTTTTCGTTAAAATGTGTTTTGTTGTGCTGTACCTTGTCACTGTTACATTCTCTTGATTTTTCAAAGTTCATTGTGGATTTCTTTCGGTGAAATGCAAAAGTTGGAATATTTCAGTAGTGTTTTGTCGTGGTTTACCTTGTCGCACTTACATTCTCTTGATTTTTCAAAGTTCATTTTGGATTTATTTTGTTGAAATGCAAGAGTTGGAATATTTCAGTAGTGTTTTTTTGTGGTTTACCTTTTCACAATTACATTCTCTTGATTTTTCAAAGTTCACTTTGAATTTCTTTTCTTGAAATGCAAGAGTTGGAATATTTCAGTAGTGTTTTGTCGTGGTTTACCTTATCACACTTACATTCTCTTGATTTTTCAAAGTTCATTTTGAATTTCTTTCGTGAAATGCAAGAGTTGGAAAATTTCAGTAGTGTTTTGTCGTGGTTTACCTTGTCACAGTTACATTCTCTTGATATTTCAAAGTTCATTTTGAATTTCTTTCTTTGAAATGCAAGAGTTGGAATATTTCAGTAGTGTTTTGTTGTGCTTTACCTTGTCACTGTTACATTCTCTTGATATTTCAAAGTTCATTTTGGATTTTTTTTCGTTGAAATGCAAGAGTTGGAATATTTCAGTAGTGTTTTGTTGTGGTTTACCTTATTACACTTACATTCTCTTGATTTTTCAAAGTTCATTTTGAATTTCGTTCGTGAAGTGCAAGAGTTGGAATATTTCAGTAGTGTTTTATCGTGGTTTACCTTGTCACAGTTACTCTCTCTTAATTTTTCAAAGTTCATTTTGAATTTCTTTCGTTGAAATGCAAGAGTTGGAATATTTCAGTAGCGTTTTGTTGTGATTTACCTTGTCACAGTTACATTCTCTTGATTTTTCAAAGTTCATTGTGAATTTCTTTCGTTGAAATATGTTTTGTTGTGCTTTACCTTGTCACTGTTACATTCTCTTGATTTTTCAAAGTCCATTTTGGATTTCTTTCGTTGAAATGCAAGATTTGGAATATTTCAGTAGTGTTTTGTCGAGGTTTACCGTGTCACAGTTACATTCTCTTGATTTTTCAAAGTTCATTTTGAATTTCTTTCGTTCAAATGCAAGAGTTGGAATATTTCAGTAGTGTTTTGTTGTGCTTTACCTTGTCACAGTTACATTCTCTTGATTTTTCAAAGTTCATTTTTGGATTTCTTTCGTAGAAATGCAAGAGTTGGAATACTTCAGTAGCGTTTTGTTGTGCTTTACCTTGTGACAGTTACATTCTCTTGATTTTTCAAAGTTCATTCTGGATTTCTTTCTTTCGTAGAAATGCAAGAGTTGGAATATTTCAGTAGTGTTTTGTCGTGGTTTACTTTGTCACTGTTACATTCTCTTGATTTTTCAAAGTTCATTTTGGATTTCTTTCGTTGAAATGCAAGATTTGGAATATTTCAGTAGTCTTTTGTCGAGTTTCACCGTGTCACAGTTACATTCTCTTGATTTTTCAAAGTTCATTGTGGATTTTTTTCGTTAAAATGTGTTTTGTTGTGCTGTACCTTGTCACTGTTACATTCTCTTGATTTTTCAAAGTTCATTGTGGATTTCTTTCGGTGAAATGCAAAAGTTGGAATATTTCAGTAGTGTTTTGTCGTGGTTTACCTTGTCGCACTTACATTCTCTTGATTTTTCAAAGTTCATTTTGGATTTATTTTGTTGAAATGCAAGAGTTGGAATATTTCAGTAGTGTTTTTTTGTGGTTTACCTTTTCACAATTACATTCTCTTGATTTTTCAAAGTTCACTTTGAATTTCTTTTCTTGAAATGCAAGAGTTGGAATATTTCAGTAGTGTTTTGTCGTGGTTTACCTTATCACACTTACATTCTCTTGATTTTTCAAAGTTCATTTTGAATTTCTTTCGTGAAATGCAAGAGTTGGAAAATTTCAGTAGTGTTTTGTCGTGGTTTACCTTGTCACAGTTACATTCTCTTGATATTTCAAAGTTCATTTTGAATTTCTTTCTTTGAAATGCAACAGTTGGAATATTTCAGTAGTGTTTTGTTGTGCTTTACCTTGTCACTGTTACATTCTCTTGATATTTCAAAGTTCATTTTGGATTTTTTTTCGTTGAAATGCAAGAGTTGGAATATTTCAGTAGTGTTTTGTTGTGGTTTACCTTATTACACTTACATTCTCTTGATTTTTCAAAGTTCATTTGAATTTCGTTCGTGAAGTGCAAGAGTTGGAATATTTCAGTAGTGTTTTATCGTGGTTTACCTTGTCACAGTTACTCTCTCTTAATTTTTCAAAGTTCATTTTGAATTTCTTTCGTTGAAATGCAAGAGTTGGAATATTTCAGTAGCGTTTTGTTGTGATTTACCTTGTCACAGTTACATTCTCTTGATTTTTCAAAGTTCATTGTGAATTTCTTTCGTTGAAATATGTTTTGTTGTGCTTTACCTTGTCACTGTTACATTCTCTTGATTTTTCAAAGTCCATTTTGGATTTCTTTCGTTGAAATGCAAGATTTGGAATATTTCAGTAGTGTTTTGTCGAGGTTTACCGTGTCACAGTTACATTCTCTTGATTTTTCAAAGTTCATTTTGAATTTCTTTCGTTCAAATGCAAGAGTTGGAATATTTCAGTAGTGTTTTGTTGTGCTTTACCTTGTCACAGTTACATTCTCTTGATTTTTCAAAGTTCATTTTTGGATTTCTTTCGTAGAAATGCAAGAGTTGGAATACTTCAGTAGCGTTTTGTTGTGCTTTACCTTGTGACAGTTACATTCTCTTGATTTTTCAAAGTTCATTCTGGATTTCTTTCGTAGAAATGCAAGAGTTGGAATATTTCAGTAGTGTTTTGTCGTGGTTTACTTTGTCACTGTTACATTCTCTTGATTTTTCAAAGTTCATTTTGGATTTCTTTCGTTGAAATGCAAGAGTTGGAATATTTCAGTAGTGTTTTGTTATGATTTACCTAGTCACAGTTACATTCTCTTGATTTTTCAAAGTTCGTTTTGGATTTATTTCGTAGAAATGCAAGAGTTGGAGTATTTCAGTAGCGTTTTGTTGTGCTTTACCCTGTCACAGTTACATTCTCTTGATTTTTCAAAGTTCATTATGGATTTCTTTCGTAGAAATGCAAGAGTTGGAATATTTCAGTAGTGTTTTGTTTTGTCGTGGTTTACTTCGTCACTGTTACATTCTCTTGATTTTTCAAAGTTCATTTTTGATTTCTTTCGTTGAAATGCAAGAGTTGGAATATTTCAGTAGTCTTTTGTCGAGTTTCACCGTGTCACAGTTACATTCTCTTGATTTTTCAAAGTTCATTGTGGATTTTTTTCGTTTAAAATGTGTTTTGTTGTTGCTTTACCTTGTCACTGTTACATTCTCTTGATTTTTCATCAAAGTTCATTGTGGATTTTCTTTCGGTGAAATGCAAAAGTTGGAATATTTCAGTAGTGTTTTGTCGTGGTTTACCTTTTCACAATTACATTCTCTTGATTTTTCAAAGTTCACTTTGAATTTCTTTTCTTGAAATGCAAGAGTTGGAATATTTCAGTAGTGTTTTGTCGTGGTTTACCTTATCACACTTACATTCTCTTGATTTTTCAAAGTTCATTTTGAATTTCTTTCGTGAAATGCAAGAGTTGGAAAATTTCAGTAGTGTTTTGTCGTGGTTTACCTTGTCACAGTTACATTCTCTTGATATTTCAAAGTTCATTTTGAATTTCTTTCTTTGAAATGCAAGAGTTGGAATATTTCAGTAGTGTTTTGTTGTGCTTTACCTTGTCACTGTTACATTCTCTTGATATTTCAAAGTTCATTTTGGATTTATTTTGTTGAAATGCAAGAGTTGGAATATTTCAGTAGTGTTTTGTTGTGGTTTACCTTTTCACAATTACATTCTCTTGATTTTTCAAAGTTCACTTTGAATTTCTTTTCTTGAAATGCAAGAGTTGGAATATTTCAGTAGTGTTTTGTCGTGGTTTACCTTATCACACTTACATTCTCTTGATTTTTCAAAGTTCATTTTGAATTTCTTTCGTGAAATGCAAGAGTTGGAAATTTCAGTAGTGTTTTGTCGTGGTTTACCTTGTCACAGTTACATTCTCTTGATATTTCAAAGTTCATTTTGAATTTCTTTCTTTGAAATGCAAGAGTTGGAATATTTCATTAGTGTTTTGTTGTGCTTTACCTTGTCACTGTTACATTCTCTTGATATTTCAAAGTTCATTTTGGATTTTTTTTTCGTTGAAATGCAAGAGTTGGAATATTTCAGTAGTGTTGTGTTGTGGTTTACCTTATTACACTTACATTCTCTTGATTTTTCAAAGTTCATTTTGAATTTCGTTCGTGAAATGCAAGAGTTGGAATATTTCAGTAGTGTTTTATCGTGGTTTACCTTGTCACAGTTACTCTCTCTTAATTTTTCAAAGTTCATTTTGAATTTCTTTCGTTGAAATACAAGAGTTGGAATATTTCAGTAGCGTTTTGTTGTGATTTACCTTGTCACAGTTACATTCTCTTGATTTTTCAAAGTTCTTTCAGGATTTCTTTCGTAGAAATGCAAGAGTTGGAATATTTCAGTAGTGTTTTGTCGTGGTTTACTTTGTCACTGTTACAGTCTCTTGATTTTTCAAAGTTCATTTTGGATTTCTTTCGTTGAAATGCAAGAGTTGGAATATTTCAGTAGTGTTTTGTCGTGGTTTACTTTGTCACTGTTACATTCTCTTGATTTTTCAAAGTTCATTTTGGATTTCTGTCGTTGAAATGCAAGAGTTGGAATATTTCAGTAGTGTTCTGTCGAGGTTTACCGTGTCACAGTTACATTCTCTTGATTTTTCAAAGTTCATTGTGGATTTCTTTCGTTGAAATGTGTTTTGTT
Source organism: Artemia sinica (assembly GCA_027921565.1). NCBI lineage: Eukaryota > Metazoa > Arthropoda > Branchiopoda > Anostraca > Artemiidae > Artemia > Artemia sinica. Next base: position 78,176,427 of record CM051259.1, on the reverse strand, counting down.
CTGCTTTGCCTTGTCACTGTTACATTCTCTTGATTTTTCAAAGTCCATTTTGGATTTCTTTCGTTGAAATGCAAGATTTGGAATATTTCAGTAGTCTTTTGTCGAGTTTCACCGTGTCACAGTTACATTCTCTTGATTTTTCAAAGTTCATTGTGGATTTTTTTCGTTAAAAATGTGTTTTGTTGTGCTGTACCTTGTCACTGTTACATTCTCTTGATTTTTCAAAGTTCATTGTGGATTTCTTTCGGTGAAATGCAAAAGTTGGAATATTTCAGTAGTGTTTTGTCGTGGTTTACCTTGTCGCACTTACATTCTCTTGATTTTTCAAAGTTCATTTTGGATTTATTTTGTTGAAATGCAAGAGTTGGAATATTTCAGTAGTGTTTTTTTTTTGTGGTTTACCTTTTCACAATTACATTCTCTTGATTTTTCAAAGTTCACTTTGAATTTCTTTTCTTGAAATGCAAGAGTTGGAATATTTCAGTAGTGTTTTGTCGTGGTTTACCTTATCACACTTACATTCTCTTGATTTTTCAAAGTTCATTTTGAATTTCTTTCGTGAAATGCAAGAGTTGGAAAATTTCATAGTGTTTTGTCGTGGTTTACCTTGTCACAGTTACATTCTCTTGATATTTCAAAGTTCATTTTGAATTTCTTTCTTTGAAATGCAAGAGTTGGAATATTTCAGTAGTGTTTTGTTGTGCTTTACCTTGTCACTGTTACATTCTCTTGATATTTCAAAGTTCATTTTGGATTTTTTTTTTTCGTTGAAATGCAAGAGTTGGAATATTTCAGTAGTGTTTTGTTGTGGTTTACCTTATTACACTTACATTCTCTTGATTTTTCAAAGTTCATTTTGAATTTCGTTCGTAAAGTGCAAGAGTTGGAATATTTCAGTAGTGTTTTATCGTGGTTTACCTTGTCACAGTTACTCTCTCTTAATTTTTCAAAGTTCATTTTGAATTTCTTTCGTTGAAATGCAAGAGTTGGAATATTTCAGTAGCGTTTTGTTGTGATTTACCTTGTCACAGTTACATTCTCTTGATTTTTCAAAGTTCATTGTGAATTTCTTTCGTTGAAATATGTTTTGTTGTGCTTTACCTTGTCACTGTTACATTCTCTTGATTTTTCAAAGTCCATTTTGGATTTCTTTCGTTGAAATGCAAGATTTGGAATATTTCAGTAGTGTTTTGTCGAGGTTTACCGTGTCACAGTCACATTCTCTTGATTTTTCAAAGTTCATTGTGGATTTCTTTCTTTGAAATGTGTTTTGTTGTGCTTTACCTTGTCACTGTTACATTCTCTTGATTTTGCAAAGTTCATTTTGGATTTCTTTCGTTGAAATGCAAGAGTTGGAATATTTCAGTAGTGTTTTGTCGTGGTTTACCGTGTCACAGTTACATTCTCTTGATTTTTCAAAGTTCATTTTGGATTTCTTTCGTTGAAATGCAAGAGTTGGAACATTTCAGTAGTGTTTTGTTATGATTTACCTAGTCAAAGTTACATTCTCTTGATTTTTCAAAGTTCGTTTTGGATTTCTTTCGTTGAAATGCAAGAGTTGGAACATTTCAGTAGTGTTTTTGTTATGATTTACCTAGTCAAAGTTACATTCTCTTGATTTTTCAAAGTTCATTTTGGATTTCTTTCGTTGAAATGCAAGAGTTGGAACATTTCAGTAGTGTTTTGTTATGATTTACCTAGTCAAAGTTACATTCTCTTGATTTTTCAAAGTTCGTTTTGAATTTCTTTCGTTGAAATGCAAGAGTTGGAATATTTCAGTAGCGTTTTGTTGTGATTTACCTTGTCACAGTTACATTCTCTTGATTTTTCAAAGTTCATTGTGAATTTCTTTCGTTGAAATATGTTTTGTTGTGCTTTACCTTGTCACTGTTACATTCTCTTGATTTTTCAAAGTCCATTTTGGATTTCTTTCGTTGAAATGCAAGATTTGGAATATTTCAGTAGTGTTTTGTCGAGGTTTACCGTGTCACAGTTACATTCTCTTGATTTTTTCAAAGTTCATTTTGAATTTCTTTCGTTCAAATGCAAGAGTTGGAATATTTCAGTAGTGTTTTGTTGTGCTTTAACCTTGTCACAGTTACATTCTCTTGATTTTTCAAAGTTCATTTTTTGGATTTCTTTCGTAGAAATGCAAGAGTTGGAATACTTCAGTAGCGTTTTGTTGTGCTTTACCTTGTGACAGTTACATTCTCTTGATTTTTCAAAGTTCATTCTGGATTTCTTTCGTAGAAATGCAAGAGTTGGAATATTTCAGTAGTGTTTTGTCGTGGTTTACTTTGTCACTGTTACATTCTCTTGATTTTTCAAAGTTCATTGTGGATTTTTTTCGTTAAAATGTGTTTTGTTGTGCTGTACCTTGTCACTGTTACATTCTCTTGATTTTTCAAAGTTCATTGTGGATTTCTTTCGGTGAAATGCAAAAGTTGGAATATTTCAGTAGTGTTTTGTCGTGGTTTACCTTGTCGCACTTACATTCTCTTGATTTTTCAAAGTTCATTTTGGATTTATTTTGTTGAAATGCAAGAGTTGGAATATTTCAGTAGTGTTTTTTTGTGGTTTACCTTTTCACAATTTACATTCTCTTGATTTTTCAAAGTTCACTTTGAATTTCTTTTCTTGAAATGCAAGAGTTGGAATATTTCAGTAGTGTTTTGTCGTGGTTTACCTTATCACACTTACATTCTCTTGATTTTTCAAAGTTCATTTTGAATTTCTTTCGTGAAATGCAAGAGTTGGAAAATTTCAGTAGTGTTTTGTCGTGGTTTACCTTGTCACAGTTACATTCTCTTGATATTTCAAAGTCATTTTGAATTTCTTTCTTTGAAATGCAAGAGTTGGAATATTTCAGTAGTGTTTGTTGTGCTTTACCTTGTCACTGTTACATTCTCTTGATATTTCAAAGTTCATTTTGGATTTTTTTTCGTTGAAATGCAAGAGTTGGAATATTTCAGTAGTGTTTTGTTGTGGTTTACCTTATTACACTTACATTCTCTTGATTTTTCAAAGTTCATTTTGAATTTCGTTCGTGAAGTGCAAGAGTTGGAATATTTCAGTAGTGTTTTATCGTGGTTTACCTTGTCACAGTTACTCTCTCTTAATTTTTCAAAGTTCATTTTGAATTTCTTTCGTTGAAATGCAAGAGTTGGAATATTTCAGTAGCGTTTTGTTGTGATTTACCTTGTCACAGTTACATTCTCTTGATTTTTCAAAGTTCATTGTGAATTTCTTTCGTTGAAATATGTTTTGTTGTGCTTTACCTTGTCACTGTTACATTCTCTTGATTTTTCAAAGTCCATTTTGGATTTCTTTCGTTGAAATGCAAGATTTGGAATATTTCAGTAGTGTTTTGTCGAGGTTTACCGTGTCACAGTCACATTCTCTTGATTTTTCAAAGTTCATTGTGGATTTCTTTCTTTGAAATGTGTTTTGTTGTGCTTTACCTTGTCACTGTTACATTCTCTTGATTTTGCAAAGTTCATTTTGGATTTCTTTCGTTGAAATGCAAGAGTTGGAATATTTCAGTAGTGTTTTGTCGTGGTTTACCGTGTCACAGTTACATTCTCTTGATTTTTCAAAGTTCATTTTGGATTTCTTTCGTTGAAATGCAAGAGTTGGAACATTTCAGTAGTGTTTTGTTATGATTTACCTAGTCAAAGTTACATTCTCTTGATTTTTCAAAGTTCGTTTTGGATTTCTTTCGTTGAAATGCAAGAGTTGGAACATTTCAGTAGTGTTTTGTTATGATTTACCTAGTCAAAGTTACATTCTCTTGATTTTTCAAAGTTCATTTTGGATTTCTTTCGTTGAAATGCAAGAGTTGGAACATTTCAGTAGTGTTTTGTTATGATTTACCTAGTCAAAGTTACATTCTCTTGATTTTTCAAAGTTCGTTTTGAATTTCTTTCGTTGAAATGCAAGAGTTGGAATATTTCAGTAGCGTTTTGTTGTGATTTACCTTGTCACAGTTACATTCTCTTGATTTTTCAAAGTTCATTGTGAATTTCTTTCGTTGAAATATGTTTTGTTGTGCTTTACCTTGTCACTGTTACATTCTCTTGATTTTTCAAAGTCCATTTTGGATTTCTTTCGTTGAAATGCAAGATTTGGAATATTTCAGTAGTGTTTTGTCGAGGTTTACCGTGTCACAGTTACATTCTCTTGATTTTTTCAAAGTTCATTTTGAATTTCTTTCGTTCAAATGCAAGAGTTGAATATTTCAGTAGTGTTTTGTTGTGCTTTACCTTGTCACAGTTACATTCTCTTGATTTTTCAAAGTTCATTTTTGGATTTCTTTCGTAGAAATGCAAGAGTTGGAATACTTCAGTAGCGTTTTGTTGTGCTTTACCTTGTGACAGTTACATTCTCTTGATTTTTCAAAGTTCATTCTGGATTTCTTTCGTAGAAATGCAAGAGTTGGAATATTTCAGTAGTGTTTTGTCGTGGTTTACTTTGTCACTGTTACATTCTCTTGATTTTTCAAAGTTCATTTTGGATTTCTTTCGTTGAAATGCAAGAGTTGGAATATTTCAGTAGTGTTTTGTTATGATTTACCTAGTCACAGTTACATTCTCTTGATTTTTCAAAGTTCGTTTTGGATTTATTTCGTAGAAATGCAAGAGTTGGAGTATTTCAGTAGCGTTTTGTTGTGCTTTACCGTGTCACAGTTACATTCTCTTGATTTTTCAAAGTTCATTATGGATTTCTTTCGTAGAAATGCAAGAGTTGGAATATTTCAGTAGTGTTTTTCGTCGTGGTTTACTTCGTCACTGTTACATTCTCTTGATTTTTCAAAGTTCATTTTTGATTTCTTTCGTTGAAATGCAAGAGTTGGAATATTTCAGTAGTCTTTTGTCGAGTTTCACCGTGTCACAGTTACATTCTCTTGATTTTTCAAAGTTCATTGTGGATTTTTTTCGTTAAAATGTGTTTTGTTGTGCTTTACCTTGTCACTGTTACATTCTCTTGATTTTTCAAAGTTCATTGTGGATTTCTTTCGGTGAAATGCAAAAGTTGGAATATTTCAGTAGTGTTTTGTCGTGGTTTACCTTTTCACAATTACATTCTCTTGATTTTTCAAAGTTCACTTTGAATTTCTTTTCTTGAAATGCAAGAGTTGGAATATTTCAGTAGTGTTTTGTCGTGGTTTACCTTATCACACTTACATTCTCTTGATTTTTCAAAGTTCATTTTGAATTTCTTTCGTGAAATGCAAGAGTTGGAAAATTTCAGTAGTGTTTTGTCGTGGTTTACCTTGTCACAGTTACATTCTCTTGATATTTCAAAGTTCATTTTGAATTTCTTTCTTTGAAATGCAAGAGTTGGAATATTTCAGTAGTGTTTTGTTGTGCTTTACCTTGTCACTGTTACATTCTCTTGATATTTCAAAGTTCATTTTGGATTTATTTTGTTGAAATGCAAGAGTTGGAATATTTCAGTAGTGTTTTGTTGTGGTTTACCTTTTCACAATTACATTCTCTTGATTTTTCAAAGTTCACTTTGAATTTCTTTCTTGAAATGCAAGAGTTGGAATATTTCAGTAGTGTTTTGTCGTGGTTTACCTTATCACACTTACATTCTCTTGATTTTTCAAAGTTCATTTTGAATTTCTTTCGTGAAATGCAAGAGTTGGAAAATTTCAGTAGTGTTTTGTCGTGGTTTACCTTGTCACAGTTACATTCTCTTGATATTTCAAAGTTCATTTTGAATTTCTTTCTTTGAAATGCAAGAGTTGGAATATTTCATTAGTGTTTTGTTGTGCTTTACCTTGTCACTGTTACATTCTCTTGATATTTCAAAGTTCATTTTGGATTTTTTTTCGTTGAAATGCAAGAGTTGGAATATTTCAGTAGTGTTGTGTTGTGGTTTACCTTATTACACTTACATTCTCTTGATTTTTCAAAGTTCATTTTGAATTTCGTTCGTGAAATGCAAGAGTTGGAATATTTCAGTAGTGTTTTATCGTGGTTTACCTTGTCACAGTTACTCTCTCTTAATTTTTCAAAGTTCATTTTGAATTTCTTTCGTTGAAATACAAGAGTTGGAATATTTCAGTAGCGTTTTGTTGTGATTTACCTTGTCACAGTTACATTCTCTTGATTTTTCAAAGTTCTTTCAGGATTTCTTTCGTAGAAATGCAAGAGTTGGAATATTTCAGTAGTGTTTTGTCGTGGTTTACTTTGTCACTGTTACAGTCTCTTGATTTTTCAAAGTTCATTTTGGATTTCTTTCGTTGAAATGCAAGAGTTGGAATATTTCAGTAGTGTTTTGTCGTGGTTTACTTTGTCACTGTTACATTCTCTTGATTTTTCAAAGTTCATTTTGGATTTCTGTCGTTGAAATGCAAGAGTTGGAATATTTCAGTAGTGTTCTGTCGAGGTTTACCGTGTCACAGTTACATTCTCTTGATTTTTCAAAGTTCATTGTGGATTTCTTTCGTTGAAATGTGTTTTGTTCTGCTTTGCCTTGTCACTGTTACATTCTCTTGATTTTTCAAAGTCCATTTTGGATTTCTTTCGTTGAAATGCAAGATTTGGAATATTTCAGTAGTCTTTTGTCGAGTTTCACCGTGTCACAGTTACATTCTCTTGATTTTTTCAAAGTTCATTGTGGATTTTTTTTCGTTAAAATGTGTTTTGTTGTGCTGTACCTTGTCACTGTTACATTCTCTTGATTTTTCAAAGTTCATTGTGGATTTCTTTCGGTGAAATGCAAAAGTTGGAATATTTCAGTAGTGTTTTGTCGTGGTTTACCTTGTCGCACTTACATTCTCTTGATTTTTCAAAGTTCATTTGGATTTATTTTGTTGAAATGCAAGAGTTGGAATATTTCAGTAGTGTTTTTTTTGTGGTTTACCTTTCACAATTACATTCTCTTGATTTTTCAAAGTTCACTTTGAATTTCTTTTCTTGAAATGCAAGAGTTGGAAAATTTCAGTAGTGTTTTGTCGTGGTTTACCTTGTCACAGTTACATTCTCTTGATATTTCAAAGTTCATTTTGAATTTCTTTCTTTGAAATGCAAGAGTTGGAATATTTCAGTAGTGTTTTGTTGTGCTTTACCTTGTCACTGTTACATTCTCTTGATATTTCAAAGTTCATTTTGGATTTTTTTTTCGTTGAAATGCAAGAGTTGGAATATTTCAGTAGTGTTTTGTTGTGGTTTACCTTATTACACTTACATTCTCTTGATTTTTCAAAGTTCATTTTGAATTCGTTCGTGAAGTGCAAGAGTTGGAATATTTCAGTAGTGTTTTATCGCGGTTTACCTTGTCACAGTTACTCTCTCTTAATTTTTCAAAGTTCATTTTGAATTTCTTTCGTTGAAATGCAAGAGTTGGAATATTTCAGTAGCGTTTTGTTGTGATTTACCTTGTCACAGTTACATTCTCTTGATTTTTCAAAGTTCATTGTGAATTTCTTTCGTTGAAATATGTGTTTTGTTGTGCTTTACCTTGTCACTGTTACATTCTCTTGATTTTTCAAAGTCCATTTTGGATTTCTTTCGTTGAAATGCAAGATTTGGAATATTTCAGTAGTGTTTTGTCGAGGTTACCGTGTCACAGTCACATTCTCTTGATTTTTCAAAGTTCATTGTGGATTTCTTTCTTTGAAATGTGTTTTGTTGTGCTTTACCTTGTCACTGTTACATTCTCTTGATTTTGCAAAGTTCATTTTGGATTTCTTTCGTTGAAATGCAAGAGTTGGAATATTTCAGTAGTGTTTTGTCGTGGTTTACCGTGTCACAGTTACATTCTCTTGATTTTTCAAAGTTCATTTTGGATTTCTTTCGTTGAAATGCAAGAGTTGGAACATTTCAGTAGTGTTTTGTTATGATTTACCTAGTCAAAGTTACATTCTCTTGATTTTTCAAAGTTCGTTTTGGATTTCTTTCGTAGAAATGCAAGAGTTGGAATATTTCAGTAGCGTTTTGTTGTGCTTTACCTTGTCACAGTTACATTCTCTTGATTTTTCAAAGTTCATTTTGAATTTCTTTCGTTGAAATGCAAGAGTTGGAATATTTCAGTAGTATTTGTTGTGCTTTACCTTGTCACTGTTACATTCTCTTGATTTTTCAAAGTTAATTTTGGATTTCTTTCGTTGAAATGCAAGAGTTGGAATATTTCAATAGCGTTTTGTCGTGGTTTACCTTATCACACTTACATTCTCTTGATTTTTCAAAGTTCATTTTGAATTTATTTTGTGAAATGCAAGAGTTTGGAATATTTCAGTAGTGTTTTGTCGTGGTTTACCTTGTCACTGTTACATTATCTTGATTTTTCAAAGTTCATTTTGAATTTCTTTCGTTGAAATGCAAGAGTTGGAATATTTTATTAGTGTTTTGTTGTGCTTTACCTTGTCACAGTTACATTCTCTTGATTTTTCAAAGTTCATTTTGAATTTCTTTCGTTGAAATGCAAGAGTTGGAATATTTCAGTAGTGTTTTTGTTGTGCTTTACCTTGTCACAGTTACATTCTCTTGATTTTTCAAAGTTCATTGTGGATTTCTTTCGTTGAAATGCAAGAGTTGGAATATTTCAATATTGTTTTGTCGTGGTTTACCTTATCACACTTACATTCTCTTGATTTTTCAAAGTTCATTTTGAATTTATTTATGAAATGCAAGAGTTGGAATATTTCAGTAGTGTTTTGTCGTGCTTTACTTTGTCACTGTTACATTATCTTGATTTTTCAAAGTTCATTTTGAATTTCTTTCGTTGAAATGCAAGAGTTGGAATATTTTATTAGTGTTTTTGTTGTTGTTGTGCTTTACCTTGTCACAGTTACATTCTCTTGATTTTTCAAAGTTCATTTTGAATTTCTTTCGTGAAATGCAAGAGTTGGAATATTTCAGTAGTGTTTTGTCACGGTTTACCTTGTCACAGTTACATTCTCTTGATTTTTTCAAAGTTCATTTTGAATTTCTTTCTTTGAAATACAAGAGCTGGAATATTTCAGTAGTGTTTTGTTGTGCTTTACCTTGTCACTGTTACATTCTCTTGATTTTTCAAAGTTCATTTTGGATTTTTTTCGTTTCTTGAAATGCAAGAGTTGGAATATTTCAGTAGTGTTTAGTCGAGGTTTACCGTGTCATAGTTTCATTCTCTTGATTTTTCAAAGTTCATTTTGGATTTCTTTCGTAGAAATGCAAGAGTTGGAATACTTCAGTAGCGTTTTGTTGTGCTTTACCTTGTGACAGTTACATTCTCTTGATTTTAAAAGTTCATTGTGGATTTCTTTCGTTGAAATGTGTTTTGTTGTGCTTTACCTTGTCACTATTACATTCTCTTGATTTTTCTAAGTACATTTTGGATTTTTTTTTCGTTGAAATGCAAGAGTTGGAATATTTCAGTAGTGTTTTGTCGTGGTTTACCGTGTCAGAGTTACATTCTCTTGATTTTTCTAAGTTCATTTTGGATTTCTTTCGTTGAAATGCAAGAGTTGGAACATTTCAGTAGTGTTTTGTTATGATTTACCTAGTCAAAGTTGCATTCTCTTGATTTTTCAAAGTTCGTTTTGGATTTCTTTCGTAGAAATGCAAAGTTAAAATATTTCAGTAGCGTTTTGTTGTGCTTTACCTTGTCACAGTTACATTCTCTTGATTTTTCAAAGTTCATTTTGGATTTCTTTCGTAGAAATGCAAGAGTTGGAATATCTCAGTAGTGTTTTGTTGTGCTTTACCTTGTCACAGTTACATTCTCTTGATTTTTCAAAGTTCATTTTGGATTTCTTTCGTAGAAATGCAAGAGTTGGAATACTTCAGTAGCGTTTTGTTGTGCTTTACCTTGTGACAGTTACATTCCCTTGATTTTTCAAAGTTCATTGTGGATTTCTTTCGTTGAAATGTGTTTTGTTGTGCTTCACCTTGTCACTGTTACATTCTCTTGATTTTTCAAAGTTCATTTTGGATTTCTTTCGTTGAAATGCAAGACTTGGAATATTTCAGTAGTGTTTTGTTGTGCTTTACCTTGTCACTGTTACATTCTCTTGATTTTTCAAAGTTAATTTTGGATTTCTTTCGTTGAAATGCAAGAGTTGGAATATTTCAGTAGTGTTTTGTCGTGGTTTACCTTATCACACTTACATTCTCTTGATTTTTGAAAGTTCATTTTGAATTTCTTTCTTTCGTGAAATGCAAGAGTTGGAATATTTCAGTAGTGTTTTGTCGTGATTTACCTTGTCACAGTTACATTCTCTTGATATTTCAAAGTTCATTTTGAATTTCTTTCTTTGAAATGCAAGAGTTGGAATATTTCAGTAGTGTTTTGTGGTGCTTTACCTTGTCACTGTTACATTCTCTTGATTTTTCAAAGTTCATTTGGATTTTTTTCGTTGAAATGCAAGAGTTGGAATATTTCAGTAGTGTTTTGTTGTGGTTTACCTTATTACACTTACATTCTCTTGATTTTTCAAAGTTCATTTTGAATTTCGTTCGTGAAATGCAAGAGTTGGAATATTTCAGTAGTGTTTTTATCGTGGTTTACCTTGTCACAGTTACTCTCTCTTAATTTTTCAAAGTTCATTTTGAATTTCTTTCGTTGAAATGCAAGAGTTGGAATATTTCAGTAGTGTTTTGTTGTGCTTTACCTTGTCACAGTTACATTTTCTTGATTTTTCAAAGTTCATTTTGAATTTCTTTCGTTGAAATGCAAGAGTTGGAATATTTCAGTAGTGTTTTGTTTTGCTTTACCTCGTCACAGTTACATTCTCTTGATTTTTCAAAGTTCATTTTTGGATTTCTTTCGTAGAAATGCAAGAGTTGGAATATTTCAGTAGCGTTTTGTTGTGATTTACCTTGTCACAGTTACATTCTCTTGATTTTTCAAAGTTCTTTCTGGATTTCTTTCGTAGAAATGCAAGAGTTGGAATATTTCAGTAGTGTTTTTGTCGTGGTTTACTTTGTCACTTTTACATTCTCTTGATTTTTCAAAGTTCATTTTGGATTTCTTTCGTTGAAATGCAAGAGTTGGAATATTTCAGTAGTCTTTTGTCGAGGTTTACCGTGTCAAAGTTACTTTCTTGATTTTTCAAAGTTCATTGTGGATTTCTTTCTTTGAAATGTGTTTTGTTGTGCTTTACCTTGTCACTGTTACATTCTCTTGATTTTTTCAAAGTTCATTTTGGATTTCTTTCGTTGAAATGCAAGAGTTGAAATATTTCAGTAGTGTTTTGTCGAGGTTTACCGTGTCACAGTTACATCCTCTTGATATTTCAAAGTTCATTGTGGATTGCTTTCGTTGAAATGTGTTTTTGTTGTGCTTTACCTTGTCACTGTTACATTCTCTTGATTTTGCAAAGTTCATTTTGGATTTCTTTCGTTGAAATGCAAGAGTTGGAATATTTCAGTAGCGTTTTGTTGTGATTTACCTTGTCACAGTTACATTCTCTTGATTTTTCAAAGTTCTTTCAGGATTTCTTTCGTAGAAATGCAAGAGTTGGAATATTTCAGTAGTGTTTTGTCGTGGTTTACTTTGTCACTGTTACAGTCTCTTGATTTTTCAAAGTTCATTTTGGATTTCTTTCGTTGAAATGCAAGAGTTGGAATATTTCAGTAGTGTTTTGTCGTGGTTTACTTTGTCACTGTTACATTCTCTTGATTTTTCAAAGTTCATTTTGGATTTCTGTCGTTGAAATGCAAGAGTTGGAATATTTCAGTAGTGTTCTGTCGAGGTTTACCGTGTCACAGTTACATTCTCTTGATTTTTCAAAGTTCATTGTGGATTTCTTTCGTTGAAATGTGTTTTGTTCTGCTTTTGCCTTGTCACTGTTACATTCTCTTGATTTTTCAAAGTCCATTTTGGATTTCTTTCGTTGAAATGCAAGATTTGGAATATTTCAGTAGTCTTTTGTCGAGTTTCACCGTGTCACAGTTACATTCTCTTGATTTTTCAAAGTTCATTGTGGATTTTTTTCGTTAAAATGTGTTTTGTTGTGCTGTACCTTGTCACTGTTACATTCTCTTGATTTTTCAAAGTTCATTGTGGATTTCTTTCGGTGAAATGCAAAAGTTGGAATATTTCAGTAGTGTTTTGTCGTGGTTTACCTTGTCGCACTTACATTCTCTTGATTTTTCAAAGTTCATTTTGGATTTATTTTGTTGAAATGCAAGAGTTGGAATATTTCAGTAGTGTTTTTTTGTGGTTTACCTTTTCACAATTACATTCTCTTGATTTTTCAAAGTTCACTTTGAATTTCTTTTCTTGAAATGCAAGAGTTGGAAATTTTCAGTAGTGTTTTGTCGTGGTTTACCTTGTCACAGTTACATTCTCTTGATATTTCAAAGTTCATTTTGAATTTCTTTCTTTGAAATGCAAGAGTTGGAATATTTCAGTAGTGTTTTGTTGTGCTTTACCTTGTCACTGTTACATTCTCTTGATATTTCAAAGTTCATTTTGGATTTTTTTTTCGTCGTTGAAATGCAAGAGTTGGAATATTTCAGTAGTGTTTTGTTGTGGTTTACCTTATTACACTTACATTCTCTTGATTTTTCAAAGTTCATTTTGAATTTCGTTCGTGAAATGCAAGAGTTGGAATATTTCAGTAGTGTTTTATCGTGGTTTACCTTGTCACAGTTACTATCTCTTAATTTTTCAAAGTTCATTTTGAATTTCTTTCGTTGAAATGCAAGAGTTGGAATATTTCAGTAGCGTTTTGTTGTGATTTACCTTGTCACAGTTACATTCTCTTGATTTTTCAAAGTTCATTGTGAATTTCTTTCGTTGAAATATGTTTTGTTGTGCTTTACCTTGTCACTGTTACATTCTCTTGATTTTTCAAAGTCCATTTTGGATTTCTTTCGTTGAAATGCAAGATTTGGAATATTTCAGTAGTGTTTTGTCGAGGTTTACCGTGTCACAGTCACATTCTCTTGATTTTTCAAAGTTCATTGTGGATTTCTTTCTTTGAAATGTGTTTTGTTGTGCTTTACCTTGTCACTGTTACATTCTCTTGATTTTGCAAAGTTCATTTTGGATTTCTTTCGTTGAAATGCAAGAGTTGGAATATTTCAGTAGTGTTTTGTCGTGGTTTACCGTGTCACAGTTACATTCTCTTGATTTTTCAAAGTTCATTTTGGATTTCTTTCGTTGAAATGCAAGAGTTGGAACATTTCAGTAGTGTTTTGTTATGATTTACCTAGTCAAAGTTACATTCTCTTGATTTTTCAAAGTTCGTTTTGGATTTCTTTCGTAGAAATGCAAGAGTTGGAATATTTCAGTAGCGTTTTGTTGTGCTTTACCTTGTCACAGTTACATTCTCTTGATTTTTCAAAGTTCATTTTGAATTTCTTTCGTTGAAATGCAAGAGTTGGAATATTTCAGTAGTATTTGTTGTGCTTTACCTTGTCACTGTTACATTCTCTTGATTTTTCAAAGTTAATTTTGGATTTCTTTCGTTGAAATGCAAGAGTTGGAATATTTCAATAGCGTTTTGTCGTGGTTTACCTTATCACACTTACATTCTCTTGATTTTTCAAAGTTCATTTTGAATTTATTTTGTGAAATGCAAGAGTTGGAATATTTCAGTAGTGTTTTGTCGTGGTTTACCTTGTCACTGTTACATTATCTTTGATTTTTCAAAGTTCATTTTGAATTTCTTTCGTTGAAATGCAAGAGTTGGAATATTTTATTAGTGTTTTGTTGTGCTTTACCTTGTCACAGTTACATTCTCTTGATTTTTCAAAGTTCATTTTGAATTTCTTTCGTTGAAATGCAAGAGTTGGAATATTTCAGTAGTGTTTTGTTGTGCTTTACCTTGTCACAGTTACATTCTCTTGATTTTTCAAAGTTCATTGTGGATTTCTTTCGTTGAAATGCAAGAGTTGGAATATTTCAATATTGTTTTGTCGTGGTTTACCTTATCACACTTACATTCTCTTGATTTTTCAAAGTTCATTTTGAATTTATTTATGAAATGCAAGAGTTGGAATATTTCAGTAGTGTTTTGTCGTGCTTTACTTTGTCACTGTTACATTATCTTGATTTTTCAAAGTTCATTTTGAATTTTTCTTTCGTTGAAATGCAAGAGTTGGAATATTTTATTAGTGTTTTTGTTGTGCTTTACCTTGTCACAGTTACATTCTCTTGATTTTTCAAAGTTCATTTTGAATTTCTTTCGTGAAATGCAAGAGTTGGAATATTTCAGTAGTGTTTTGTCACGGTTTACCTTGTCACAGTTACATTCTCTTGATATTTCAAAGTTCATTTTGAATTTCTTTCTTTGAAATACAAGAGCTGGAATATTTCAGTAGTGTTTTGTTGTGCTTTACCTTGTCACTGTTACATTCTCTTGATTTTTCAAAATTCATTTTGGATTTTTTTCGTTGAAATGCAAGAGTTGGAATATTTCAGTAGTGTTTAGTCGAGGTTTACCGTGTCATAGTTTCATTCTCTTGATTTTTCAAAGTTCATTTTGGATTTCTTTCGTAGAAATGCAAGAGTTGGAATACTTCAGTAGCGTTTTGTTGTGCTTTACCTTGTGACAGTTACATTCTCTTGATTTTAAAAGTTCATTGTGGATTTCTTTCGTTGAAATGTGTTTTGTTGTGCTTTACCTTGTCACTATTACATTCTCTTGATTTTTCTAAGTACATTTTGGATTTTTTTCGTTGAAATGCAAGAGTTGGAATATTTCAGTAGTGTTTTGTCGTGGTTTACCGTGTCAGAGTTACATTCTCTTGATTTTTCTAAGTTCATTTGGATTTCTTTCGTTGAAATGCAAGAGTTGGAACATTTCAGTAGTGTTTTGTTATGATTTACCTAGTCAAAGTTGCATTCTCTTGATTTTTCAAAGTTCATTTTGGATTTCTTTCGTAGAAATGCAAAGTTAAAATATTTCAGTAGCGTTTTGTTGTGCTTTACCTTGTCACAGTTACATTCTCTTGATTTTTCAAAGTTCATTTGGATTTCTTTCGTAGAAATGCAAGAGTTGGAATATCTCAGTAGTGTTTTGTTGTGCTTTACCTTGTCACAGTTACATTCTCTTGATTTTTCAAAGTTCATTTTTGGATTTCTTTCGTAGAAATGCAAGAGTTGGAATACTTCAGTAGCGTTTTGTTGTGCTTTACCTTGTGACAGTTACATTCCCTTGATTTTTCAAAGTTCATTGTGGATTTCTTTCGTTGAAATGTGTTTTGTTGTGCTTCACCTTGTCACTGTTACATTCTCTTGATTTTTCAAAGTTCATTTTGGATTTCTTTCGTTGAAATGCAAGACTTGGAATATTTCAGTAGTGTTTTGTTGTGCTTTACCTTGTCACTGTTACATTCTCTTGATTTTTCAAAGTTAATTTTGGATTTCTTTCGTTGAAATGCAAGAGTTGGAATATTTCAGTAGTGTTTTGTCGTGGTTTACCTTATCACACTTACATTCTCTTGATTTTTGAAAGTTCATTTTGAATTTCTTTCGTGAAATGCAAGAGTTGGAATATTTCAGTAGTGTTTTGTCGTGATTTACCTTGTCACAGTTACATTCTCTTGATATTTCAAAGTTCATTTTGAATTTCTTTCTTTGAAATGCAAGAGTTGGAATATTTCAGTAGTGTTTTGTTGTGCTTTACCTTGTCACTGTTACATTCTCTTGATTTTTCAAAGTTCATTTTGGATTTTTTTCGTTGAAATGCAAGAGTTGGAATATTTCAGTAGTGTTTTTGTTGTGGTTACCTTATTACACTTACATTCTCTTGATTTTTCAAAGTTCATTTTGAATTTCGTTCGTGAAATGCAAGAGTTGGAATATTTCAGTAGTGTTTTATCGTGGTTTACCTTGTCACAGTTACTCTCTCTTAATTTTTCAAAGTTCATTTTGAATTTCTTTCGTTGAAATGCAAGAGTTGGAATATTTCAGTAGTGTTTTGTTGTGCTTTACCTTGTCACAGTTACATTTTCTCTTGATTTTTCAAAGTTCATTTTGAATTTCTTTCGTTGAAATGCAAGAGTTGGAATATTTCAGTAGTGTTTTGTTTTGCTTTACCTCGTCACAGTTACATTCTCTTGATTTTTCAAAGTTCATTTTTGGATTTCTTTCGTAGAAATGCAAGAGTTGGAATATTTCAGTAGCGTTTTGTTGTGATTTACCTTGTCACAGTTACATTCTCTTGATTTTTCAAAGTTCTTTCTGGATTTCTTTCGTAGAAATGCAAGAGTTGGAATATTTCAGTAGTGTTTTGTCGTGGTTTACTTTGTCACTTTTACATTCTCTTGATTTTTCAAAGTTCATTTTGGATTTCTTTCGTTGAAATGCAAGAGTTGGAATATTTCAGTAGTCTTTTGTCGAGGTTTACCGTGTCAAAGTTACTTTCTCTTGATTTTTCAAAGTTCATTGTGGATTTCTTTCTTTGAAATGTGTTTTGTTGTGCTTTACCTTGTCACTGTTACATTCTCTTGATTTTTCAAAGTTCATTTTGGATTTCTTTCGTTGAAATGCAAGAGTTGGAATATTTCAGTAGTGTTTTGTCGAGGTTTACCGTGTCACAGTTACATCCTCTTGATATTTCAAAGTTCATTGTGGATTGCTTTCGTTGAAATGTGTTTTGTTGTGCTTTACCTTGTCACTGTTACATTCTCTTGATTTTGCAAAGTTCATTTTGGATTTCTTTCGTTGAAATGCAAGAGTTGGAATATTTCAGTAGTGTTTTGTTGTGGTTTACCGTGTCACAGTTACATTCTCTTGATTTTTAAAAGTTCATTTTGAATTTCTTTCGTCGAAATGCAAGAGTTGGAATATTTCAGTAGTGTTTTGTTGTGCTTTACCTTGTCACTGTTACATTCTCTTGATTTTTCAAAGTTAATTTTGGATTTCTTTCGTTGAAATGCAAGGGTTGGAATATTTCAGTAGTGTTTTGTCGTGGTTTACCTTATCACACTTACATTCTCTTGATTTTTCAAAGTTCATTTTGAATTTATTTCGTGAAATGCAAGAGTTGGAATATTTCAGTAGTGTTTTGTCGTGGTTTACCTTGTCACACTTACATTCTCTTGATTTTTCAAAGTTCATTTTGGATTTCTTTCGTTGAAATGCAAGAGTTGGAACATTTCAGTAGTGTTTTGTTATGATTTACCTAGTCAAAGTTACATTCTCTTGATTTTTCAAAATTCATTTTGAATTCCTTTCGTTGAAATGCAAGAGTTGGAATATTTCAGTAGTGTTTTGTTTTGCTTTACCTCGTCACAGTTACATTCTCTTGATTTTTCAAAGTTCATTTTTGGATTTCTTTCGTAGAAATGCAAGAGTTGGAATATTTCAGTAGCGTTTTGTTGTGATTTACCTTGTCACAGTTACATTCTCTTGATTTTTCAAAGTTCATTCTGGATTTCTTTCGTAGAAATGCAAGAGTTGGAATATTTCAGTAGTGTTTTGTCGTGGTTTACTTTGTCACTGTTACATTCTCTTGATTTTTCAAAGTTCATTTTGGATTTCTTTCGTTGAAATGCAAGAGTTGGAATATTTCAGTAGTGTTCTGTCGAGGTTTACCGTGTCACAGTTACATTCTCTTGATTTTTCAAAGTTCATTGTGGATTTCTTTCGTTGAAATGTGTTTTGTTGTGCTTTACCATGTCACTGTTACATTCTCTTGGTTTTTCAAAGTTCATTTTGGATTTCTTTCGTTGAAATGCAAGAGTTGGAGTATTTCAGTAGTGTTTTGTCGAGGTTTACCGTGTCACAGTTACATTCTCTTGATTTTTCAAAGTTCATTGTGGATTTCTTTCGTTGAACTGTGTTTTGTTGTGCTTTACCTTGTCACTGTTACATTCTCTTGATTTTGCAAAGTCCATTTTGGATTTCTTTCGTTGAAATGCAAGAGTTGAAATATTTCAGTAGTGTTTTGTCGTGGTTTACCGTGTCACAGTTACATTCTCTTGATTTTTAAAAGTTCATTTTGGATTTCTTTCGTTGAAATGCAAGAGTTGGAACATTTCATTAGTGTTTTGTTATGATTTACCTAGTCAAAGTTACATTCTCTTGATTTTTAAAAGTTCGTTTTGGATTTCTTTCGTAGAAATGCAAGAGTTGGAATATTTCAGTAGCGTTTTGTTGTGCTTTACCTTGTCACAGTTACATTCTCTTGATTTTTCAAAGTTCATTTTGAATTTCTTTCGTTGAAATGCAAGAGTTGGAATATTTCAGTAATGTTTTGTTGTGCTTTACCTTGTCACTGTTACATTCTCTTGATTTTTCAAAGTTAATTTTGGATTTCTTTCGTTGAAATTCAAGAGTTGGAATATTTCAGTAGTGTTTTGTCGTGGTTTACCTTATCACACTTACATTCTCTTGATTTTTGAAAGTTCATTTTGAATTTATTTCGTGAAATGCAAGAGTTGGAATATTTCAGTAGTGTTTCGTCGTGGTTTACCTTGTCACAGTTACATTATCTTGATTTTTCAAAGTTCATTTTGAATTTCTTTCGTTGAAATGCAAGAGTTGGAATATTTTATTAGTGTTTTGTTGTGCTTTACCTTGTCACAGTTACATTCTCTTGATTTTTCAAAGTTCATTTTGAATTTTTTTCGTTGAAATGCAAGAGTTTGAATATTTCAGTTGTGTTTTGTTGTGTGCTTTACCTTGTCACAGTTACATTCTCTTGATTTTTCAAAGTTCATTTTTGGATTTCTTTCGTAGAAATGCAAGAGTTGGAATACTTCAGTAGCGTTTTGTTGTGCTTTACCTTGTGACAGTTACATTCTCTTGATTTTTCAAAGTTCATTGTGGATTTCTTTCGTTGAAATGTGTTTTGTTGTGCTTTACCTTGTCACTGTTACATTCTCTTGATTTTTCAAAGTTCATTTTGGATTTCTTTCGTTGAAATGCAAGAGTTGGAATATTTCAGTAGTGTTTTGTCGTGGTTTACCGTGTCACAGTTACATTCTCTTGATTTTTCTAAGTTCATTTTGGATTTCTTTCGTTGAAATGCAAGAGTTGGAATATTTCAGTAGTGTTTTGTTATGATTTACCTAGTCAAAGTTGCATTCTAATGATTTTTTCAAAGTTCGTTTTGGATTTCTTTCGTAGAAATGCAAAGTTAAAATATTTCAGTAGCGTTTTGTTGTGCTTTACCTTGTCACAGTTACATTCTCTTGATTTTTCAAAGTTCATTTTGGATTTCTTTCGTAGAAATGCAAGATTTGGAATATTTCAGTAGTGTTTTTTGTTGTGCTTTACCTTGTCACAGTTACATTCTCTTGATTTTTCAAAGTTCATTTTTGGATTTCTTTCGTAGAAATGCAAGAGTTAGAATATATCAGTAGCGTTTTGTTGTGCTTTACCTTGTGATAGTTATATTCTCTTGATTTTTCAAAGTTCATTGTGGATTTATTTCAATGAAAGTGTTTTGTTGTGCTTTACCTTGTCACTGTTACATTCTCTTGATTTTTCAAAGTTCATTTTGGATTTCTTTCGTTGAAATGCAAGACTTGGAATATTTTAGTAGTGTTTTGTTGTGCTTTACCTTGTCACTGTTACATTCTCTTGATTTTTCAAAGTTAATTTTGAATTTCTTTCGTTGAAATGCAAGAGTTGGAATGTTTCAGTAGTGTTTTGTTCTGCTTTACCTTGTCTCTGTTACATTCTCTTGATTTTTCAAAGTTCATTTTGAATTTATTTCGTGAAATGCAAGAGTTGGAATATTTCAGTAGTGTTTTGTCGTGGTTTAGATTGCCACAGATACATTATCTTGATTTTTCAAAGTTCATTTTGAATTTCTTTCGTTGAAATGCAAGAGTTGGAATATTTCAGTAGTGTTTTGTTCTGCTTTACCTTGTCACTGTTACATTCTCTTGATTTTTCAAAGTTAATTTTGGATTTCTTTCGTTGAAATGCAAGAGTTGGAATATTTCAGTAGTGTTTTGTCGTGGTTTACCTTATCACACTTACATTCTCTTGATTTTTCAAAGTTCATTTTGAATTTATTTCGTGAAATGCAAGAGTTGGGATATTTCAGTAGTGTTTTGTCGTGGTTTAGATTGCCACAGATACATTATCTTGATTTTTCAAAGTTCATTTTGAATTTCTTTCGTTGAAATGCAAGAGTTGGAATATTTCAGTAGTGTTTTGTTCTGCTTTACCTTGTCACTGTTACATTCTCTTGATTTTTCAAAGTTAATTTTGGATTTCTTTCGTTGAAATGCAAGAGTTGGAATATTTCAGTAGTGTTTTGTCGTGGTGTACCTTATCACACTTACATTCTCTTAATTTTTCAAAGTTCATTTTGAATGGTTATTTTGTGAAATGCAAGAGTTGGAATATTTCAGTAGTGTTTTGTCGTGGATTACCTTGTCACAGTTACATTATCTTGATTTTTCAAAGTTCATTTTGAATTTCTTTCGTTGAAATGCAAGAGTTGGAATATTTCATTAGTGTTTTGTTGTGCTTTACCTTGTCACAGTTACATTCTCTTGATTTTTCAAAGCTCATTTTGAATTTTTTTCGTTGAAATGCAAGAGATGGAATATTTCAGTAGTGTTTTTTTGTGCTTTACCTTGTCACAGTTACATTCTCTTGATTTTTCAAAGTTCATTTGAATTCCTTCGTTGAAATGCAAGAGTTTGAATATTTCAGTAGTGTTTTTTGTGCTTTACCTTGTCACAGTTTCATTCTCTTGATTTTTCAAAGTTCATTTTTGGATTTCTTTCGTAGAAATGCAAGAGTTGGAATACTTCAGTAGCGTTTTGTTGTGCTTTACCTTGTGACAGTTACATTCTCTTGATTTTTCAAAGTTCATTTTGGATTTCTTTCGTAGAAGTGCAAGAGTTGGAATATTTTGGTAGTGTTTTGTCGTGGTTTACTTTGTCACTGTTACATTCTCTTGAGTTTTCAAAGTTCATTTTGGATTTCTTTCGTTGAAATGCAAGAGTTGGAATATTTCAGTAGTGTTTTTGTTGTGGTTTACCTTATCACACTTACATTCTCTTGATTTTTCAAAGTCATTGTGTATTTCTTTCGTTGAAATGTGTTTTGCTGTGCTTTACCTTGTCACTGTTACATTCTCTTGATTTTCCAAAGTTCATTTTGGATTTCTTTCGTTGAAATGCAAGAGTTAGAATATTTTGGTAGTGTTTTGTCGTGGTTTACTTTGTCACTGTTACATTTTCTTGATTTTTCAAAGTTCATTTTGTATTTCTTTTCGTTGAAATGCAAGAGTTGGAATATTTCAGTAGTGTTTTGTCGAGGTTTACCGTGTCACAGTTTCATTCTCTTGATTTTTCAAAGTTCATTGTGTGTATTTCTTTCGTTGAAATGTGTTTTGCTGTGCTTTACCTTGTAACTGTTACATTCTCTTGATTTTTCAAAGTTCATTTTGGATTTCTTTCGTTGAAATG
Source organism: Artemia sinica (assembly GCA_027921565.1). Taxonomy (NCBI): domain Eukaryota; kingdom Metazoa; phylum Arthropoda; class Branchiopoda; order Anostraca; family Artemiidae; genus Artemia; species Artemia sinica. The sequence continues at coordinate 78,155,101 of CM051259.1, read as the reverse complement.
CAAGAGTTGGAATATTTCAGTAGTTTTTTGTTGTGCTTTACCTTGTCACTGTTACATTCTCTTGATTTTTCAAAGTTCATTTTTGGATTTCTTTCGTAGAAATGCAAGAGTTGGAATACTTCAGTAGCGTTTTGTTGTGCTTTACCTTGTGACAGTTACATTCTCTTGATTTTTCAAAGTTCATTGTGGATTTCTTTCGTTGAAATGTGTTTTGTTGTGCTTTACCTTGTCACTGTTACATTCTCTTGATTTTTCAAAGTTCATTTTGGATTTCTTTCGTTGAAATGCAAGAGTTGGAATATTTCAGTAGTGTTTTGTCGTGGTTTACCGTGTCACAGTTACATTCTCTTGATTTTTCAAAGTTCATTTTTGATTTCTTTCGTTGAAATGCAAGAGTTGGAACATTTCAGTAGTGTTTTTTTTATGATTTACCTAGTCAAAGTTACATTCTCTTGATTTTTCAAAGTTCGTTTTGGATTTCTTTCGTAGAAATGCAAGAGTTGGAATATTTCAGTAGCGTTTTGTTGTGCTTTACCTTGTCACAGTTACATTCTCTTGATTTTTCAAAGTTCATTTTGGATTTCTTTCGTAGAAATGCATGAGTTGGAATATTTCAGTAGTGTTTTGTCGTGGTTTACTTTGCCACTGTTACATTCTCTTGATTTTTCAAAGTTTATTTTGGATTTCATTCGTTGAAATGCAAGAGTTGGAATATTTCAGTAGTCTTTTGTCGAGTTTTACCGTGTCACAGTTACATTCTCTTGATTTTTCAAAGTTCATTGTGGATTTCTTTCGTTGAAGTGTGTTTTGTTGTGCTTTACCTTGTCACTGTTACATTCTCTTGATTTTTAAAAGTTCATTGTGGATATCTTTCGGTGAAATGCAAGAGTTGGAATATTGCAGTAGTGTTTTGTCTTGGTTTACCTTGTCGCACTTACATTCTCTTGATTTTTCAAAGTTCATTTTGGATTTCTTTCATTGAAATGCAAGAGTTGAAATATTTCAGTAGTGTTTTGTTGTGGTTTACCTTTTCACAGTTACTTTATTTTGATTTTTCAAAGTTCATTTTGAATTTCTTTCGTTGAAATGCAACAGTTGGAATATTTCAGTAGTGTTTTGCCGTGGTTTACCTTATCACACTTACATTCTCTTGATTTTTCAAAGTTCATTTTGAATTTCTTTCGTGAAATGCAAGAGTTTGAATATTTCAGTAGTGTTTTGTCGTGGTTTAGATTTCCACAGATACATTCTCTTGATTTTTCAAAGTTCATTTTGAATTTCTTTCGTTGAAATGCAAGAGTTGGAATATTTCAGTAGTGTTTTGTTGTGCTTTACCTTGTCACTGTTACATTCTCTTGATTTTTCAAAGTTAATTTTGCATTTCTTTCGTTGAAATGCAAGAGTTGGAATATTTCAGTAGTGTTTTGCCGTGGTTTACCTTATCACACTTACATTCTCTTGATTTTTCAAAGTTCATTTTGAATGTATTTCGTGAAATGCAAGAGTTGGAATATTTCAGTAGTGTTTTGTTGTGCTTTACCTTGTCACAGTTACATTCTCTTGATTTTTTCAAAGTTCATTTTTGGATTTCTTTCGTAGAAATGCAAGAGTTGGAATACTTCAGTAGCGTTTTGTTGTGCTTTACCTTGTGACTGTTACATTCTCTTGATTTTTCAAAGTTCATTTTGGATTTCTTTCGTAGAAATGCAAGAGTTGGAATATTTTGGTAGTGTTTTGTCGTGGTTTACTTTGTCACTGTTACATTCTCTTGATTTTTCAAAGTTCATTTTGGATTTCTTTCGTTGAAATTCAAGAGTTGGTATATTTCAGTAGTGTTTTGTCGAGGTTTACCGTGTCACAGTTTCATTCTCTTGATTTTTCAAAGTTCATTGTGTATTTCTTTCGTTGAAATGTGTTTTTTCTGTGCTTTACCTTGTCACTGTTACATTCTCTTGATTTTTCAAAGTTCAATTTGGATTTCTTTCGTTGAAATGCAAGAGTTGGAATATTTCAGTAGTGTTTTGTTGTGCTTTACCTTGTCACAGTTACATTCTCTTGATTTTTCAAAGTTCATTTTTGGATTTCTTTCGTAGAAATGCAAGAGTTGGAATATTTCAGTAGCGTTTTTGTTGTGCTTTACCTTGTCACAGTTACATTCTCTTGATTTTTCAAAGTTCATTTTGGATTTCTTTCGTTGAAATGCAAGAGTTGGAATATTTCAGTAGTGTTTTTGTCGAGGTTTACCGTGTCACAGTTTCATTCTCTTGATTTTTTCAAGTTCATTGTGTATTTCTTTCGTTGAAATGTGTTTTTTCTGTGCTTTACCTTGTCACTGTTACATTCTCTTGATTTTTCAAAGTTCAATTTGGATTTCTTTCGTTGAAATGCAAGAGTTGGAATTTTCAGTAGTGTTTTGTTGTGCTTTACCTTGTCACAGTTACATTCTCTTGATTTTTCAAAGTTCATTTTTGGATTTCTTTCGTAGAAATGCAAGAGTTGGAATACTTCAGTAGCGTTTTGTTGTGCTTTACCTTGTGACAGTTACATTCTCTTGATTTTTCAAAGTTCATTGTGCATTTCTTTCGTTGAAATGTGTTTTGTTGTGCTCTACCTTGTCACTGTTACATTCTCTTGATTTTTCAAAGTTCGTTTTGGATTTCTTTCGTAGAAATGCAAGAGTTGGAATATTTCAGTAGCGTTTTGTTGTGCTTTACCTTATCACAGTTACATTCTCTTGATTTTTCAAAATTCATTTTGGATTTCTTTCGTAGAAATGCAAGAGTTGGAATATTTCAGTAGTCTTTTGTCGAGTTTTACCGTGTCAAAGTTACATTCTCTTGATTTTTCAAAGTTCATTGTGGATTTCTTTCGTTGAAATGCGTTTTGTTGTGCTTTACCTTGTCACTGTTACATTCTCTTGATTTTTAAAAGTTCATTGTGGATATCTTTCGGTGAAATGCAAGAGTTGGAATATTTCAGTAGTGTTTTGTCGTGGTTTACCTTGTCGCACTTACATTCTCTTGATTTTTCAAAGTTCATTTTGGATTTCTTTCATTGAAATGCAAGAGTTGGAATATTTCAGTAGTGTTTTGTTGTGGTTTACCTTTTCACAGTTACATTCTCTTGATTTTTTCAAAGTTCATTTTTGAATTTCTTTCTTTGAAATGTAACAGTTGGAATATTTCAGTAATGTTTTGCCGTGGTTTACCTTATCACACTTACATTCTCTTGATTTTTCAAAGTTCATTTTGAATTTCTTTCGTGAAATGCAAGAGTTTGAATATTTCAGTAGTGTTTTGTCGTGGTTTAGATTTCCACAGATACATTCTTTTTATTTTTCAAAGTTCATTTTGAATTTCTTTCGTTGAAATGCAAGAGTTGGAATATTTCAGTAGTGTTTTGTTGTGCTTTACCTTGTCACTGTTACATTCTCTTGATTTTTCAAAGTTAATTTTGTATTTCTTTCGTTGAAATGCAAGAGTTGGAATATTTCAGTAGTGTTTTGTTGTGCTTTACCTTGTCACAGTTACATTCTCTTGATTTTTCAAAGTTCATTTTTGGATTTCTTTCGTAGAAATGCAAGAGTTGGAATACTTCAGTAGCGTTTTGTTGTGCTTTACCTTGTGACAGTTACATTCTCTTGATTTTTCAAAGTTTATTTTGGATTTTATTCGTAGAAATGCAAGAGTTGGAATATTTTGGTAGTGTTTTGTCGTGGTTTACTTTGTCACTGTTACATTCTCTTGATTTTTCAAAGTTCATTTTGGATTTCTTTCGTTGAAATGCAAGAGTTGGAATATTTCAGTAGTGTTTTGTTGTGCTTTACCTTGTCACAGTTACATTCTCTTGATTTCGTTGAAATGTGTTTTGCTGTGCTTTACCTTGTAACTGTTACATTCTCTTGATTTTTCAAAGTTCATTTTGGATTTCTTTCGTTGAAATGCAAGAGTTGGAATATTTCAGTAGTGTTTTGTCGTGGTTTAGATTTCCACAGATACATTCTCTTGATTTTTCAAAGTTCATTTTGAATTTCTTTCGTTGAAATGCAAGACTTGGAACATTTCAGTAGTGTTTTGTTGTGTTTTACTTTGTCACTGTTACATTCTCTTGATTTTTCAAAGTTCATTTTGAATTTCTTTCATTGAAATGCAACACTTGGAATATTTCAGTAGTGTTTTGTCGTGGTTTAGATTTCCACAGATACATTCTCTTGATTTTTCAAAGTTTATTTTGAATTTCTTTCGTTGAAATGCAAGAGTTGGAACATTTCAGTAGTGTTTTGTTGTGCTTTACTTTGTCACTGTTACATTCTCTTGATTTTTCAAAGTTAATTTTGCATTCCTTTCGTTGAAATGCAAGAGTTGGAATATTTCAGTAGTGTTTTGTCGTGGTATACCTTATCACACTTACGTTCTCTTGATTTTTCAAAGTTCATTTTAAATTTATTTCGTGGAAATGCAAGAGTTGGAATATTTCAGTAGTGTTTTGTCGTGGTATACCTTTTCACACTTACGTTCTCTTGATTTTTCAAAGTTCATTTTGAATTTATTTCGTGAAATGCAAGAGTTGGAATATTTCAGTAGTGTTTTTGTTTTGCTTTACCTTGTCACAGTTACATTCTCTTGATTTTTCAAAGTTCATTTTTGGATTTCTTTCGTAGAAATGCAAGAGTTGGAATACTTCAGTAGCGTTTTGTTGTGCTTTACCTTGTGACAGTTACATTCTCTTGATTTTTCAAAGTTCATTTGGATTTCTTTCGTAGAAATGCAAGAGTTGGAATATTTTGGTAGTGTTTGTTTGTCGTGGTTTACTTTGTCACTGTTACATTCTCTTGATTTTTCAAAGTTCATTTTGGATTTCTTTCGTTGAAATGTAAGAGTTGGAATATTTCAGTAGTGTTTTTGTCGAGGTTTACCGTGTCACAGTTTCATTCTCTTGATTTTTCAAAGTTCATTGTGTATTTCTTTCGTTGAAATGTGTTTTGCTGTGCTTTACCTTGTCACTGTTACATTCTCTTGATTTTCCAAAGTTCATTTTGGATTTCTTTCGTTGAAATGCAAGAGTTGGAATATTTTGGTAGTGTTTTGTCGTTGTTTACTTTGTCACTGTTACATTCTCTTGATTTTTCAAAGTTCATTTTGTATTTCTTTCGTTGAAATGCAAGAGTTGGAATATTTCAGTAGTGTTTTGTCGAGGTTTACCGTGTCACAGTTTCATTCTCTTGATTTTTCAAAGTTCATTGTGTATTTCTTTCGTTGAAATGTGTTTTGCTGTGCTTTACCTTGTAACTGTTACATTCTCTTGATTTTTCAAAGTTCATTTTGGATTTTGGATTTTATTCGTAGAAATGCAAGAGTTGGAATATTTTGGTAGTGTTTTGTCGTGGTTTACTTTGTCACTGTTACATTCTCTTGATTTTTCAAAGTTCATTTTGGATTTCTTTCGTTGAAATGCAAGAGTTGGAATATTTCAGTAGTGTTTTGTTGTGTGCTTTACCTTGTCACAGTTACATTCTCTTGATTTTTCAAAGTTCATTTTTGGATTTCTTTCGTAGAAATGCAAGAGTTGGAATACTTCAGTAGCGTTTTGTTGTGCTTTACCTTGTGACAGTTACATTGTCTTGATTTTTCAAAGTTTATTTTGGATTTTATTCGTAGAAATGCAAGAGTTGGAATATTTTGGTAGTGTTTTGTCGTGGTTTACTTTGTCACTGTTACATTCTCTTGATTTTTCAAAGTTCAATTTGGATTTCTTTCGTTGAAATGCAAGAGTTGGAATATTTCAGTAGTGTTTTGTTGTGCTTTACCTTGTCACAGTTACATTCTCTTGATTTTTCATAGTTCATTTTTGGATTTCTTTCGTAGAAATGCAAGAGTTGGAATATTTCAGTAGCGTTTTGTTGTGCTTTACCTTGTCACAGTTACATTCTCTTGATTTTTCAAAGTTCATTTTGGATTTCTTTCGTTGAAATGCAAGAGTTGGAATATTTCAGTAGTGTTTTGTCGAGGTTTACCGTGTCACAGTTTCATTCTCTTGATTTTTCAAAGTTCATTGTGTATTTCTTTCGTTGAAATGTGTTTTTCTGTGCTTTACCTTGTCACTGTTACATTCTCTTGATTTTTCAAAGTTCATTTGGATTTCTTTCGTTGAAATGCAAGAGTTGGAATATTTCAGTAGTGTTTTGTTGTGCTTTACCTTGTCACAGTTACATTCTCTTGATTTTTCAAAGTTCATTTTTGGATTTCTTTCGTAGAAATGCAAGAGTTGGAATACTTCAGTAGCGTTTTTTCTGTGCTTTACCTTGTGACAGTTACATTCTCTTGATTTTTCAAAGTTCATTGTGGATTTCTTTCGTTGAAATGTGTTTTTTTGTTGTGCTTTACCTTGTCACTGTTACATTCTCTTGATTTTTCAAAGTTCGTTTTGGATTTCTTTCGTAGAAATGCAAGAGTTGGAATATTTCAGTAGCGTTTTGTTGTGCTTTACCCTGTCACAGTTACATTCTCTTGATTTTTCAAAGTTCATTTTGGATTTCTTTCGTAGAAATGCAAGAGTTGGAATATTTCAGTAGTGTTTTGTCGTGGTTTACTTTGTCACTGTTACATTCCCTTGATTTTTCAAAGTTCATTTTGGATTTCATTCGTTGAAATGCAAGAGTTGGAATATTTCAGTAGTCTTTTGTCAAGTTTCACCGTGTCACAGTTACATTCTCTTGATTTTTCAAAGTTCATTGTGGATTTTTTTCGTTAAAAATGTGTTTTGTTGTGCTGTACCTTGTCACTGTTACATTCTCTTGATTTTTAAAAGTTCATTGTGGATATCTTTCGGTGAAATGCAAGAGTTGGAATATTTCAGTAGTGTTTTGTCGTGGTTTACCTTGTCGCACTTACATTCTCTTGATTTTTCAAAGTTCATTTTGGATTTCTTTCATTGAAATGCAAGAGTTGGAATATTTCAGTAGTGTTTTGTTATGGTTTACCTTTTCACAGTTACATTCTCTTGATTTTTCAAAGTTCATTTTGAATTTCTTTCTTTGAAATGTAACAGTTGGAATATTTCAGTAATGTTTTGCCGTGGTTTACCTTATCACACTTACATTCTCTTGATTTTTCAAAGTTCATTTTGAATTTCTTTCGTGAAATGCAAGAGTTTGAATATTTCAGTAGTGTTTTGTCGTGGTTTAGATTTCCACAGATACATTCTTTTTATTTTCAAAGTTCATTTTGGATTTCTTTCGTTGAAATGCAAGAGTTGGAATATTTCAGTAGTGTTTTTGTCGAGGTTTACCGTGTCACAGTTTCATTCTCTTGATTTTTCAAAGTTCATTGTGAATTTCTTTCGTCGTTGAAATGTGTTTTTCTGTGCTTTACCTTGTCACTGTTACATTCTCTTGATTTTTCAAAGTTCAATTTGGATTTCTTTCGTTGAAATGCAAGAGTTGGAATATTTCAGTAGTGTTTTGTTGTGCTTTACCTTGTCACAGTTACATTCTCTTGATTTTTTTCTCTTGTTTTTCATAGTTCATTTTGGATTTCTTTCGTAGAAATGCAAGAGTTGGAATATTTCAGTAGCGTTTTGTTGTGGTTTACCTTTTCACAGTTACATTCTCTTGATTTTTCAAAGTTCATTTTGAATTTCTCTTTCTTTGAAATGCAACAGTTGGAATATTTCAGTAATGTTTTGCCGTGGTTTACCTTATCACACTTACATTCTCTTGATTTTTCAAAGTTCATTTTGAATTTCTTTCGTGAAATGCAAGAGTTTGAATATTTCAGTAGTGTTTTGTCGTGGTTTAGATTTCCACAGATACATTCTCTTTATTTTTCAAAGTTCATTTTGAATTTCTTTCGTTGAAATGCAAGAGTTGGAATATTTCAGTAGTGTTTTGTTGTGCTTTACCTTTTCACTGTTACATTCTCTTGACTTTTCAAAGTTAATTTTGCATTTCTTTCGTTGAAATGCAAGAGTTGAAATATTTCAGTAGTGTTGTTTTATCGTGGTTTACCTTATCACACTTACATTCTCTTGATTTTTCAAAGTTTATTTTGAATTTATTTCGTGAAATGCTAGAGTTGGAATATTTCAGTAGTGTTTTGTTGTGGTTTACCTTGTCACAGTTACATTATCTTGATTTTTCACAGTTCATTTTGAATTTCTTTCGTTGAAATGCAAGAGTTGGAATATTTCAGTAGTGTTTTGTTGTGCTTTACCTTGTCACAGTTACATTCTCTTGATTTTTCAAAGTTCATTTTTGGATTTCTTTCGTAGAAATGCAAGAGTTGGAATGCTTCAGTAGCGTTTTGTTGTGCTTTACCTTGTGACAGTTACATTCTCTTGATTTTTCAAAGTTCATTTTGGATTTCTTTCGTAGAAATGCAAGAGTTGGAATATTTTGGTAGTGTTTTGTCGTGGTTTACTTTGTCACTGTTACATTCTCTTGATTTTTCAAAGTTCATTTAGGATTTCTTTCGTTGAAATGCAAGAGTTGGAATATTTCAGTAGTGTTCTGTCGAGGTTTACCGTGTCACAGTTTCATTCTCTTGATTTTTCAACTTTCATTGAGTATTTCTTTCGTTGAAATGTGTTTTGCTGTGCTTTACCTTGTCACTGTTACATTCTCTTGATTTTTCAAAGTTCATTTTGGATTTCTTTCGTTGAAATGCAAGAGCTGGAATATTTCAGTAGTGTTTTGTCGTGGTTTACCTTGTCAAAGTTACATTCTCTTGATTTTTCAAAGTTCGTTTTGAATTTCTTTCTCTCTTTGGGGGCTCTTTGAGGGTCTTTGGGGGTCCCGGGGGCACTTTGAGGGCATGGGGGGCATTTGAGGGCCCAGGGGGCCCTTTGGGTTGGGGCGGGGGGCTGGTTGGGGCCCTTTGGGGTTGGGGTGGGGGGGGGGGGGGGGGTAGGGGACCTCACAAGACTGTTCAAATGGAACTTGTGCATTATAATGACCACAGAGTTTCACCCTCAAATCATCTTCTAAACCATCTGCTAAAATCATCTTCTAAAATGCCTCAAACGGTTTCGCTTAAATCATCTTCTAAATTGTCTCAAACTGTTTCGCCCAAATCATCTTCTAAAATGTCTCAAACTGTTTCGCCCAAATAATCCCCTAAAAGTAATTTCTGCGTGTTCCTTTGTTTAGGCATCCCTGCCAGCAAATCAATTGAAAATTCCTAGGAAACGATTTCCCGCGTTAATCTCTTCATCTCATAGGTGTTCTTGGTTACACTTTTAAGGTTTCGATAGAATATTAATTTATCTCTGTGACCTAAAGATCAGAGAAGCCATATTTAAAGATAGGATATTAATTTATCTCTGTCACTAAAGACCTGATATCTCTCAGACCTAAAGACCAAAGAAGCCATATTTGTTTCTTAATTCCCGTTAGCTGATCAATACATTCCCCCATCGATGCTGTAACTCAAGTTCTTTGAAATCCGCTTCCCCCTCTTGTCCTAGATCGATACATCTCCCCCCCCCCGTTAATGCGCATTTGCAAACTTCGTCCTGGAGTGATTACACCTAGACGAACAACAACAAATAAATCGACCTTGACCCCATTAAACTCGATCGATAATCCTTGAATAAATTATGTGTACCCCGTACCTCCTGATAGCTTCCTACTTATACTTAGCCTATATGTTAAACGACATGTTTTACTTTTTAAGTAAGTTAATTCAGGATCATAGCTAATTTTATTTTCACTCTTTTATGCTTGAAATACTTAATTCTTAAAACTTGAACAAAAATAAATTTTTAATAGAATTAATTTCAAGAGTCAATAAGAGTTAATTTCAACAATATATCCTTATTTTTTTCCAGGGTTAATTTCGTATTAATCATACATTTTTCTAAAGTGATATTATTTTGTCACATTTATTAGGCTAAGACATACGAGGTTTTCCACTGAGAATAAAACAATATCTGAAGTAACGACTTACGAAAAATCCGAAGGATTGAGAAAACCAAAAGTTACTATATAATAATGGTATTTACAATTACCATACTTTTTGAGTATTGGGTGTAATAAATGTGCTTTTTTCAAGATCCTAGACCCGGGACATCCTAAAATTTCGGTAAGATCCCAAGGAGTACCAGCTGTGAAATATATCAGTAGCTCAAGCAGGTAAGTTCAGATCGGCAAGAGTGATCAAAATGCGTTATGTGACCTTTTTTTGGCATAATTAGATTTATACCCCATCCCTTAAAAATCACTAAGCTCTATGGATTAATATAGCTCATTTTCTCCTATTTTATTTGATTCATAAGATACATAAAAGTTTAGGTTTAATCAAAATTTGTAACATTCTCTTTTTTCACTCATATATATATATATATATATATATATATATATATATATATATATATATATATATATATATATATATATATATATATATATATATATATATATATATATATATATATATATATATATATATATATATATATATATATATATATATATATATATATATATATATATATATATATATATATATATATATATATATATGTATAGGTAAAAATGGGCATTGGGTAAAAAATTTGAACAAAAACATCCATGACAAAAAAACGGATCCTTGATTACCATCAACTCAACTTTAAAAATATATATTTCTCTTCTGTTAAATTTAAATAATCACAGACAAGTTATATTGGGTCATTCAAGAGCAAGCTTTTCAATACTTCATTTCATTGCTTGTCAGGAACATAGCTGGATAGAGTCTTCAACTACACCTTCGTTCAATGTACCAATAATAATAAAAAAAAATGTTGTAATACCCAAGGGGTTTCCCACTTTTAGTTTTCAAATACATTAGGTGGTACCCACCATGTGCGGTGAAAGTGTGTCGTGTGTGATACGAAGCGTGTTATGGGATACATCAAGAGGTATGGTGTAGTGTAAGTGTGCCTTGCGTGGCAGAAAAAGTGGTGCTCCAAGACGTATACCGGGTTTTTGACGAGTTGGCTGCCCCTTGGTTGGATGATTGCTTCATTAATAAATTGTACCACCTGAATTTATTCCTTTACAATGTGAAATTCAACCTCTATGATATAACTCATCTTTATGTGTCTATTAATTCATGGTAAAGTGTCTCTATCTTCTTATTTTTTTTTTGTTTGCTCTTCTTGTAAGCTTTATAAGGTATGGTGGAAAACTAACAATAATATAAGAATCTATTCAACATATTTTGTAAGCTCTATACAATTTTTTAAATATTGATATTAAATTATAAAAAAGTTTTTTCAACCAAAAGTAAGAGTAGCATTAAATCTTAAAACGAAGAGAAATTATTCCGCACATGAGAAGGCTGTCTCTTCCTCAATACCCCTCTTTTCACGCTAAAGTTTATAAGCACTTTGAAAAAAGTTAGGCATTCTAATTAAAAGGTCCTCGCATTCCAGGTGTCGCCTTTAAGAATTTGGGCAAAATGTTTAGCTTTAGCGTAAAGAGCGGGATATACAGGAGAAGGCAGCCCCCTCATATACGGAATAATTTTTGTTCGTTTTAGAAGTTTTTTTTTTGTTTAATTTCTGACCGATTTTTTAATAATGCTGGGAAACCCGACTCTTTCTTCACGAACAATCCCCCCAATAAAAATTCCCCCATAGAAATACCCCGCGTATACAATGCTTTCCCGGATAATTACATCCGTACAATTCCATCCTCGTTGCAAACTCCCCCCAGAAAGTTTCATGCTTACGATTCCGCCTGAAAAATTATCCTTAGCATACTCTCATTTGTGAGCCGTCCTAGCTCAGTGGTTAGTCCTCTAGACTGAAAAATCCTGAGGTCAGGGGTTCGAGACCTGGTGTCGCTCGTTATTTTGTTTGGAACGGGGATCAATGGTATGACTCTGTAAGCTCAGCCAGATTTGACTCAGCTGTAAATGGTTACCTGAAGTAACCTGTGGGAAAAACATGGCGACCGATAGATGATTTGCCCCCAATCACACATGACACTCCCGTATGAAAGTAGCGATTCAGAAAATCAGTGCCTGCACAATGCAGACCATCGGTCAGCATGCGAAAAAAAGATTTTTTTTTAAGTATGCCCTCATTAAAAAAAAACCGCTTAATTTTATTCAATTTCTGCCCGTTTTCCAGTTCATGCTGGAAATTACCTCTATGTGAAAATTTTTTCGGGCCCCCCTCAGATGAAAAGTTTCCCCCGCGGAAAGTTTCCCCACGGACAATTATTCCTGGCGATAATCCGCCATGGAAATTAAATCCGCAGAAAAAAATAAATTTTGTATATGAATTCTGGCAAATTTCTCCCCTTGTAAAAGTGCCTCTGGAAAGTGCATCCCCGAAAACTTCCCCTCCCTCTCCAACAGAAAATTCTTGCCATAGAATATACCCCTACCCCACAAAAGGTCCCCCCAAAATATCTTTATACTTCCCAATAATCAATACTATACGTGAACAATGGGCAAAGTTCATAGCTTGCAGCCCTTCGAGGGGAGGGGGGAGTCAAGCCATCTTGAAAGACATAGTTATTAGACATATCGACTATGCTGAATAAAATGACTATCTAAAAATGTTGATCGGAAAAAAAAGAGGAAAAAAGGGGCGTGGAAGAGGGGTTAGCTGCCCTCCAGTGTTTTGATCGCTTAAGAAGGGCACTAGAACTTTTGATCTCCGATCAAATTAAATCTCTTTCAATCTTCTAGGGTTACTGGTTTGACACTATCACCCTGGAAAAACAAATAAACGCGCATCCGTAATCTTTCTTCTAGCGAAAGATGTGCAGTTCTACTGTTTTGTATATAGGAGCTTGAAACCTCTATAGTAGTGTTCTTGTATATGCTGAATCTGATGGAGTTACGATCGTCTGAACTTTTGGTGGCGTTTCCTATCTTTTTCAAAAAATGGTAAAATTTTCTCAGGTTCATAACTTTTGATGAGTAACATTAAACTTGAGGAATTTTATATATTTTGAATTAGCATCAAAATTACATTCTTTTGATGTATCTATTATTATCGAGACTCTGTTTCTCGGATTTTTGGCTACTATTACTTACTGCTCCTTACTTACAGTTCATTGGGCTGAACTGTAGTACGTACAGTAAGGAGCTACATTGCTCCTTACTTTCAGTTCGTTACTACGAACTGTTTGATGAATCCTAAGTTTGTTCAAAAAGATGGAAACCAACAGGCATGGGCGTAGGGAGGGGGGGCAGCCGCCCCCTAGACCTTCAAATTTACATTAGATATGGCTGAAAAAGCAGATGGTTTGGAAAAAGCAGTTGATAAAACTCCATCACACTATCGACTGCCCCCCCCCCCCCAAGACAATATGCTGCCTAATGCTGCCTACGCCCATGCAACAGGTAGCATAGCATAACAAATGACTATGTGGTTGATACCAACAATGCAAGTGATGTAAAAACAGTAGTAAAAGACAATCATAACTGACATGTTAAGATTATCTAACCGAGCATGTGTAGTTTAGATAATTGTTTTTTCAACCTTTTTGGTGACACAGTCTTTTAAATAGGTCAAAAATTAAGGTAATCCCTTAGCACCCTTTTATAAGGAGTATTAATTTGAACCAAATTACCTGTTTTATCAAAAGATCTTACACTATTACTGCTGATAACTCACTGCAGCGCCAAGCCGCCTTGGGCCAACACAATTGTGCATATAACTCATTTGCTCCAATCTATTCAAAGCTTCACTCTTTACTCCTATTCTAGAAGTCTGAGTTTTCTTAAGACCTTTTCCTTTCCCACTTTGAGACGAGCATGTTTCGTTTGGCCCTGGATGGACGACAAAAAATCTTTTGCAATCTGTCATCCTTCATCCACAATAAATATCTTAGCCGTCTCAATTTTTCTCTCATTTTAGCCCTAAGAGTGGGATAAAACCAAATTTTTCGTAGAGTATCTTTCTTGTCGCTTGATATATGGTCAGTCAAGCGAGTCATAAAGTAATTAACTGGTAGAAGCTTACTGATTTGTCTTTGTATTTACTTGTGTATTTGTATTGAGACTACATCTTGTTATAACCTTTTGATGAATTAGTTTTACAAAAACTCTCCGTAAAAGAAGTTTTTCAAAGAAAAGCAAAAGCCATGTTAAACGTGACATCAGCAGTAAGGAGCTATCACGAGTTCCCGGGGTTACATAATTCGGTTATCAAAAGAATGTATCTCCACTAACGGGTCAATGACTCCATTTTCAAGGTCGATTTATTTGTTGTTTCTATGTGTAATGACTCCGGGGCGAAGTTTGCACATGCGCATTAACGGGAACAATGTATTGATCCACTCTAGGGGAACTGGATTTCTGAGAAATTGATTACATAATCTGGCGGGGAATTATTCATCGAGTCTAACGGGAACAGGATCACGTGTCTCTTTCTAAGCCAATCAGGGAGTCGGAAATATTAGTGGGAGAGGATTGCAGAGAATATAAGGAAAGGATTTTTGCTATAGTTTTTATTAGTGTGTGAATATAGTTCAAAGGAGTGAGAACAGTTTGACTTTACTCATTAGGATATATTTGTGCTGATGATGAGTGGAATGTTCACCCTATTAGAAGTTGATAGTGTAGTTGGTAGCTATGATAAAAGAGCACCAAACATTGCGGTGGAAATCACGAGAGGATCACGGCTGTGTCTGGAATTGGATGAAGTATATGCAAGATATGTGATATCCTTGAGCAAATTTAAAATGGAGGATCAATTATCCTTCGCTGCAAAAGTTGATATACCGCACGTGAATAGACTTCAATTTGCTTTAAGTGCATTAGTGAAGCATATCGAAGACAATAACTTAGATCGTTAATTGTACATGTGTAGTATTATTGTTGTAATTATAAAATAAAATTGTTTCAAAATCGAAAATGTTCCCTTTCTTTTTGTTAGAATGTTAGGCTAACGAATCATGGTCAGTCTAGATTCAGCAGTGAGAGTGATAGGATTGAAAAATGATTAAATTTGAGAAAGAGAGAATTAGATCAAAACTTGTGATTATGGAAAAAACATTTGATTTTGGATGATAATTTTCTCGACTTATCCATTCAACGAAAGATATTCTCACAGGGAACACTTGACAATATAATGAAAACTAATTCTCCCCCATTGGACTATTGTATAAAACTTTGTCAATGTGACTCAAATGTTTATGCTCAATTTATTGATATATTAATTAGAAAAAAGCAGAATAATATCGTGGATATACTTTTGAAAACATTGCCGTAGATTCAATGTAGATGGCTCCGCCTTAGAAAGAGGTAGCGTCACTGAGTTACTCCTCTCCCATTCCTCCCTCTGAATTTATCGAACGAGGATCAGTTTCGTTTTAGCTGTGAGAGAGTTGACATCGGAAACCAAAAATGTTCTATACATGTCCACTATGCATGTACACTCTTGACAGTTGGACATCATGTGAGGATAGTACAATTATTGATGACTATAATGAAAAGTGCAAATTATGTAATCCTTGTAAATTCCATAGAGGCTATGCAGTACAAATTAAAGGATGTAAGTCATATCTTGAAGAGATTTGTGACTCTCACCCTAGAGGACATCTGTGCTTCAATTGTCACTATGACAAATGTGATCAGTGGGAAAATACTTACCCCATTATGATTGGAAAGAGTCCCAAACGTGATTTTAGTTTATTTCTACGAGATTGGTATCGTCGTGGATTTAAATTATTCTGGGAGGAAGAATCTGGTCTACGATTCAACTGTTGGGGTAACAAGACAATTTGATTTCTACGTCATCGTTGTGACGACACTGCCTATTATGACTATAAACCTAGTGATTTTTATTTGGCAGTTACTGAATGTGATTCACCATTTGAAAACGCTGTATGTGATATTGCTTCAAATAGACAGATTGAAACTCGTGAATTTCATAATATGAATACAAATAGTATCATTGACTATACAAAGAGATATGACAAGAGTGAAGTTACATTATACTGGAGAATAAGTGACCCTAACTTTGCAGCCAATCAAGATCAATATACAGTGAATCCAAATGATTTACCAGCATTAGTGGTTCACAACAGTTGCCTATACACCGAAGAAGAAGAAATCTAAAGTGAAGAATAAAGACATTGTTGTATATACATTTTTCATTTATTAATAAACAAATTCACATACATTTTTTAAGCACTTTACTCGTAGGGCACCGAAATCAATATTATACAGGTCAGAGAGGACATTTTCCACCATAAATTCGTTCAGACGTGGATTGTCTACATAAATTTTGAGAAACTGCTTGTAAGTATAGCCGCGACATCGGAACACAAAACATAGTAGTGCATGGAAGCCACAGCTTTTAGTCGTCAGATCCTGTACTCTCTTCCGATTTTGAATAATAGCTTTCCCACTGCTCTCAATTTAGTTGCTGATGTGGGGAGTATAGAATGTATAGGGTAGGCCAACAGGATCAAAAAATTCAATCGTCTTAATTGTTTGAAAGACGCAAAACCAATGACCTGTCTGCACAGTCGACGGACTGCTATTAAAAATAATTAGGGTATTGTTGGCACTTTGAATTTTTCTAAGAAAGTCCGAGGGCAGACAATAGGATTTGTATTTGGACATGTAGGGGTCCATATTAAATACATTGATTATTTGACTGGTGTTCATGGTGCCAAGTCTAGTAGAACACTACCTTTGGGAGTGATTTCCCAATAGGTTTCATATTGATTTAGCGGATTAGTGCAATACTTTCAGCTAACGGGTCGGCAAATGTACACTCTAAACAAACACTCCCCGTACGTACTATACTCATATCCCGGGTTCCAGACAAATCCAATACAATGATACCATGTGTTTTAGCAAACATTTCTTCGGTTATACCATTTTCAAATAATTGTGAATAATGATCTCGGGTTTGCATGGTCAACTCATACAATGTTCTATAGGATTTATCAAAAGATAGATTGTAGAGTGGGATGCCATTTACTATGCAGAAAAGAGATGAAAGCCCAAACATTTCAAATGTATGTGGGCATCCAGTCCACGATCCTATTGCACTAGCGCTTTTTACAAATGCCAAGTCCAGTTTTGACAGAATTTCACCATTGATAAAGGATGAGTCGGTGAAGGTGCTTGACCCCGTGGCAATATGACGTTGATTGGTGATTGTATGAGGAACAAGTAGTTTAATATTATTTCCACTGGCTCTCAGTTTTTCCACTGCCAAAGTAACAGAACTCATAACTTGTTGTTTGCGTACATGTAGTATTGCCGAGGTGAGAGAGAGAGTTACATCTGGATTGACAGCAAGTTCTTTTCTCAATATGAAATTGGATGGTGCAAGCGTCAACTTTATATCCACTTTAATATTGGGTGGTAGCCATTGAGGTATATTAAATATTTCATGATATATTTTTCCAACTAGATGTAATTCTTTTCAATTTGGTAAATTTCACTAGTGTTTCTAACTTTTTGCAGTTCATATTCATAAAAACCGCCGAGAATCTCATCATCTTTGGTGTCTCGCAGTCGACATGTCGTGGGTGTAGTGTCTAGGATTTTGGACACTTTAAAAAGTTCATTGCTCCATAAATAATTTCCCTTTTCAAAAATATTGGTGGTTCTATTAATTTGAACAGTATCACCAACATTGAATTTCTTCTTTTTCTTCTAATTGCCATGGGAATATTGCTTTAGAAAAGCATCAAATGTATTTCCACTGCAATGAACGTCCCGAGGGCTTGAGTTGGACAGGGGTCGATGCTTGTAAATTCCCATGATTTTATGTAAATCATGAATAAAAGCAGCAGTATTTTTCAGTGTACAATATCTTGAATTTAATAGACAAATCGTTCTTATCAATCTTTCAGCCAATGCAGCCTTTATCGGGCTGTGACTATGATAAAGTATTGTATTTTATTTCAATAGAACCTTTTGCACATGAGGATTAACAAATTCGCTACCGCGATCTGATTGAATTTTTCTATAGCAATCCTGTTCAAGAATGCTTTCTATAGCATGAGCAACTCCAACACCTCTCTTTGATTGCAATGGAATGGCATAGGCATAACGACTAAAGACACTGATTGCCACTAGAATATATTTGTAGGGTGTATTGAGACACAGCTGTACCGCGTCTAAAGTTAAAAGATCAGTTTGCATTATATGCAGAGGGGAAAAGGCTTTAGTTTGTCGATATTGTTTGCCACAAAGCCTGCGATTCCGATGCAGAGTGTAACTCGGTTCATTTTCAAGATGCTCTTTTGCTTTTTGAATGTGCTGCCATCTACGTTAGAGGCAACTTTAGAAAGCGTTGTGGGGGAACTTAGACTTCCCGCTTAACCAATATTTTCATAAACATGCTTCAGAACTTCCACCATTTTGAACGCAAACACGTAGTGTAATGTCCACTCCCCTTTTGCACACTGGAGGGTGATTCAATCCGTCTTCGCTTTTGACTAGCAGCCACAGGTGTTATAAGATCATTGCTGATGCTGCTGCTAGTATTTTCCAATATTGAATCTTCTTCTTTTTTAAATGGTGGTGTGGGTGTTGTTGGAGGACTATATTCCCTTTGTTTCTTTAGAATTTACTTATTGCCAAAAAGACTTTTGGGGAAGTTTGATGCATTTAGAAACGTGTATAGATTATTGTCAAATGATTAAAGTCCTTTACGATTCGTCACCATATCAAAAATTAAATAAACTAGATTATAACTTTTCTCTTGAATTATAATTCGTTTCCTTGCGCTGTCAACTTGAACTTGATCACCACTTTCCAACATGAGATATGCTAATACTCTTTTACTCTGTTCTCGATAGGTCACTGGCAATAGGTTTCCAATTGTTAACACTATGGAATTCAATTCCTTCTCCTTTGATTGCACTGCAGAATCTTGAGATGTTTCCTGTTTAGAGTGATCTGTGATGGTGACGGTGGTGGATCGCTCGCGATGAGGTCTATGTTTTTCCACACGTCGCAATGCATCTTGAAGTAAAACTAGCTTTTTATCATCAGCAATATTTTCATCCTTAATGAATTTTCTTATATTGTCTTCAAAATGTTCCACGGGCGAGAGGACAAGTTCAAATGACGTCAATTTATAGGGTTTAGACATCCTCTAGAGAAAAATGTTTACAAGTCCTGCAATTATTGGCAGTAAAAGTGTAAAAAAGCTACCGCCCGCTTGAAGGAGACGTTTTCTTTTAAAAAAATTTCCCTTATTTTTGCAAGCAAAAGGCGCGTACAGTGGAATGATGTTGCTTTGTCTGTTGTCTAACACCTTCTGGCAAGTGTACCTACATTGCCCTCAGTTAAATTTGAAAAAAGTTCAGATATTAGATTAATGAAATCATTGTCAACACCATGTTTGAGTATCGCCTTTCTGAGTGGATGTTTTGAAGTATCTAAAACGGAAAATAAATGCCGTTGTTCGTTTACTTTCTTCAGTGTCATAATGGCAACTAATAGCTTTTTCTACTGTTCACCGGAAGATATACAGTAATTTCTTTGTCGAAAATATCTGTGACTACAGGTAGATCCTCGGGTGTGCTCTGATTAAGATCTAGCAAAATGTAGCCGTAGGGCTTATTTGTAGCCTGAGTGTACGCTGACAGCAGAAATTTGGGAGCGCCGGGATTTATTTGCTTATTGAGAGTAATTAGCGAGCTAGAATCACGAACAACTCGGTAGGTAATATATATGGTGCAATTCAAAGCAAGGGTTCTCATACATTTGCTCTGATGAAAGAGGTTGTGTAGAACTAGAGTAATGGAAATGTTTTCATGATGAGAGCGAACGGTAAACAGCTGTAGCATTTTCTGTGAGAACTGTTCAATGGATTCAGCCTAATCATCAATAATCAGCCACGAGTTTGGTTCAATACTATGAAAACATCAAGTCCCCGTGTGAACTGTATTGGTATGGATGTGGCAATAGCTTCTATTTGATCATAGGATTCCTGCCAAATACTATAGCAATAGTAAATTCTCTTTGGTTTTTCCCAAAACATTTTATTACAATTTTGTATTATTTTGGCTAAAAGTGTCGTTGTCCCAGACATTGATGGGTCACACAGAAACGACCTGAATGGTGTTTTAAATTGATACATACTGCTGCTGTTGCAAACAGTCGGACTACAACTAACTATAAACCATACTTGTCCTATGAATAAGTAGTAATTTTCCCATAGATCTATCTAGTACGTTAACAAGAACAACAAAAACAATATTTCATTCATTTATTCGACATAAAAACACTTTTCTGTTCAAGAAGAAGAAGAACAACATTTATTAACAACAACATTTTTTTCACTTTTTTTTGTTCAACAAGAACAATATTTATTATCAAAAAACATTTGTTCAACAAGAACAACAGCACTATATGTACAACAACATTTATTGTCATAAAAAAAAACACTTTTTTCCCAGCAAGAACACTATTTGCACACACACACATTTTTGTACAATAGAACTTAAAGAGAAAAACACAAACTTTAAATAGCACAGTTGAAAACTATGAATTTAATACCCCTCCAACACCTCCGGGCCGAAATCCGGCCGCGGGCGGGACCCCCCACCCCCACCCCCGGGAGCCTCAGGCCGAAGGACGGCCGTGGGCGGGACCCCCCACCCCCAGGGACCGTGCGGAGGGAGGAACTGTATACAATAGTCGTCGTCCCTGCAGGTTGGGTTAGGTTGGGTTAGAGCATTTAAGTTAATTCATGAAAGGTTGGGTTGGGTTTGGGTTAGGTTTAGGTTAATTTATCCAGACCAAGTTGATTGCGATAGTCTACACATTCAACCCGGTCTGAAATTCTATAGTGGTCGTGGGGCATTACATTTGCACCATACTTGAGCACATGACTTTGTCAGATATGACAAATGTCTTTGACATGACATTGCATTCTTTTCCACTCTAACAGTATAATTTTTATACTGTAGAGAGCGAATTGCAAATACTTGTGCTCTCAGCACTAGGCTACTCTTTACACAGTTTCTGTACACACTCATGTTGAAATTGCTCTTTACAAAATGTGTAGGCACCCCTTTACACGCCTGCTTTACATCCCTGTTATGAGTTTCAACGCAATATACTTTAGGACCCGGAAACACCCCATTGGATATCAATTGACTCCTCGTCTCTGATTTTAAAATGAGTAGTTGATTGGGGGCCTGATGTTTCACCAACTCGGGGTAGAGGGACGAATTCCAGTTAGTGAAATCCATCCGCGAGCTGATGTGTTCCCCATTTTCTAAATCCCCCAATAAATCCCCGGTTTTTACTTTTAACAGCAGAAAATCTGTATCCCCATAGTAAACTTGAACCTCCCCCTCCCTTGGCCATTGTACCTTGCACACATTGTAAAAAAACGACAACATGAGCTTTTTGGAAATTTCAAGTACTGAACTACCTCCTGCTATATTCTTGTTCAGTACCACATTTCTCTTTTTCCTGTGTAGAAGAACCCTGCTTGTCTCTATGCTCGTGAACGATGTAAAATTGGGGTCTGCAATAATTCGTGCACACTCTTGAGGGTCAGTCACGACGTCACAACAAGATCTGTTCCGTACGCTTTCACACATTTTTCTAAATGCTGAATTTAGAATGAGCTTCTACATTTCCTTTTCTACTTTAGTGTTTGCCCGAGAGCGTTTATCAACAAAGGTGTTGATAAACATCTTTAAATAGGGTTTTTGACTGAATTGCAGAACCTTATGTATTTTGGTGATCTTGAAACCATTGTTCACCATCCAGTGCAAAAGCACATGATGAACAACGATATTCTCTTTAGGGTCCAGATCCGAAATCAGTTTTTGATTAGAGGGGGTCCAGTGCATCCCCATATCCTCAACCAATGATCGATTGTATGTACTCATTGAGTCCTTTGTCACTGATCGATTGATACAGGGGAAAACAAAATCTCTGACTGAATCATGAAGCGCCAATGGAATGTGACCATCAATTTCAAAGAATCATCCTTGTGGCCCATTGTCCTCGACGGTGTTAATGTCGGGGAACTCACAAGGATTCTCAAGCCATTTATAGTTCCCACACGGCAAAGAGTAGTGAGACATTTCCGAGGGATACAACGAGTTCATGTCGAGGAAAACTGCATTTGACTTTGCACCAGTGTCTTGCCCGCTTGGATCTGTTGTCAAAACGCGATCTCCATGAAAAAAATACCCACCCCTCATTGATCTTTCTACAAAAAGGTGTTGATCTACAATAATACCCTACATCTAGTCCAAACTCTGAATAGATTTGATCTGTGTTCTTGCAGACAATATCTAACAGAGTTAAAACGTCACTGGTCAAGTACAGTCTACAATAATCCCACCCATTTTTACTATTACCCTTAGCCCACACCTTCTTGGCAAATTCGTATTCCTTGGCAGTGCATTCACTGTTGGTGAGTGAATTACAGAATGATTCAATTGGAGGTAGTTTCTCCTCGCTTAAGTGAGCGCCAGAACAGTAATAGTCGTATGCATATACACCTTTACAGGTCAATAGGTCATACATTTCACTGTCTGGAAAGTGCAGTTTAAGCAAAGGAAAACTATAAAAATTTTCACTTTTCTGCACTTAAATCAAATGACTCAATGCCTTGGGGAAAAAATTAAATGAATCTAAAAACCTGATTTTATTCAGACACGTATGCCCGTTATTCACTACCTGCCATTTCAACTCGAGAAGCACCAACTTCTCTGCTGATTTGGGGATGATGTTATAGGTAAATGAATTATTTACCCATGGACTATCTACTCCCCCTCCCTCCCTGTGCATACGTGCCAAAGCCGGTAAAATAAATTTTAAATCATAATTTGAATTATGAATTAAAACGGGAATAAAAAACTGCTGGCTTACATTCATGTTGCATGATTTATGTGCTACCCCTATAAAATTACTACCCCCTGAGGATATTTCCTGCCACAAGTGATTGTGATATCTGACTTTCCCCTTTCCCCCTCTTTTCCCCCTAGTCCCTTTCCCTTTATCCCCCTCTTCAAACTCCCCCTTACAAACCCAGCATATTTTTTGATTTTTAATCGCGAGACCATCCTTTGCAGACAATAACCTAAGGTAATGGGCATTTCTCAAACGAGAAATAGCTCCATTAGCGGTGCAAATTAATTTAGTCAGTGCCTTGACCATGCACTCATCCTCATCCAACGTTTCGACTATTTATAACAACTGCATAGTCTTAGAACTGTCTCTTTGCGCGTGAGCGTAGTCAACTGCAATGGCTCAATGTTCTTTGATTCGATTTGGAAATCGAAAATCGTTCACTTCCACTAGCTTCGCCTCACAATCCAAAGAGATTTTATTGCTCTGGAGGAGGGTTTTTTTCGAAATTTTTAAAGCGTAAAATGGCCCTATCCCCTGAAACTGTTTCCACTGACTGGTAGCCATGCCGTCTACAACGCTTCATATTATTTTGTGACTTTAATTCTATCCAAAATCGAGACAGGCTTGTTGGACAGTAGAAATGTACCCCCTTAGTCTTTCCCTCCCCTGGGACTCTACTGATGTCTGTAATTGGGTTAAAATAGCCAATTGCATTGGGGTCACTAGGTGGTGTGTACAACTACCAAACCCAGAGCTTCACCAATTCAATCGACGGGCCCCTTATTTGGAACACCACCCTCTTCGTTTTAGAACGAACCCCATCCTCAAATTCTGTTTCATATTGAACCACAGTAACGCCGATATTAAAATGGACAGTTCGCCCTTTGAAAAATATCAATGGACCTTAGCGTTACTGGGTATTTTCCCTCTAAAAAAGTGAAATCTACAGTTGGAAAATCGGACCCCTCCTTACCATGTACAGCCCAATATTTTAAATTTGTCTTTGTAGCGCCATCTTTCAAAGGTCGGAAAGCTGATATTAGGAAAGCGTACTTGAAACATTTTAAATTTACAATTTACAGATCTTAAAATAAGATCTATTTTAAATTTACAAATATTAACGCTTAGATTTTCAACAAATAAAACCACAGACCCACTTCCATTTTCGCTATAATTTTCGAGATGCATAATAATGTGGCCTATTCAATCCGAAAACAAACCCCTAAAATTTTCTAAATGCGGAGAGACCACTCGCATCTCGGTATGTGCATAATGATGATAAACTTCGCCTTTGCCCTCATTTAAATAAAATATCTTTAAAACAATTGAAACCTTAATTGAATCCCTACCCCCCACAACTGAATCTGGTTTTCTAATAGTGCACGAATTCTATCTTCATATTCATGGACAATTTCTATAGGGTCAAATACAAAATTACCCCCATAAGCGAATTAAAAGGATCACCAAAAGTTGCAGTGTAAACGACTATCGTATTTAAAATTGAATTTGACAGTTGGAATTCAGGAAATGTTATAAATTGGGTATTGACACCTTCCCCCTACCCCTCTTGTATATTATCACCACCCCTCCCCCACATTGTTCATCAATAGCATTGTTCGAAGACATTTCATCCTCCCCCTCCCCCTCTTGTATATTATCACCACCCGCTCCCCCACATTGTTCAATAATAGGGCTATGGAAGCTACTTCATTAGTTTGATGTGGAAGTATTTAATCAGTGGGGGGAGGGTTCCCTGTTAATTCCCGGGTAAAATCCTCTAAAAGTTGTAAGGTGTTCGGACTTGGCAAAGGTAAATCCCCCTGCTCAACTGCGCTATTATCTACATTAAAATAATCGGTTAAAAATCTTCAATATTATCCGGTATTTCAAGTGAATTACCATTCCATGGTGAATGGTTGGAGAGCTCCGCATGCGCGTCTTCTTCTCCAACTGATCAGGACAGCGACATGGAATATGGTACCAATACAACCTATAAAAGAAAATAGCTTATTTTCAAAGAGTCTAAATCACCCTATTTTTAAAATTGGATTATTATTTAAAACGCGCTAAGTAGTAGTAGCAGTATGCACATAGTAGCATTTGGTTAATTCACTGTTCCTTACTCTATATATATTCTGAAAGTTCCCACTTAATATAATCTAAAACATTACATAATAGGTTTTGAGTTTGTTCAAACATTCCCTCAAAAAATTTCATATTAATGCTCTATCTGCTTTGGAAAAACCGGGGTCTTTACTTAGTAGCCTATCCCTTTCAGACCATCTCCTCTCATTCCGATAGAAAATTGTTTTTATAATATTTGTAGAAGAAAGATTAAGCATTCGTTAATAAAGCAGTTTATATCGCAAAGATTTTGCTATTTACTATGAGAAATTATGACCTGAATATAGTGCCTTTTTGGCTTTGCTAAGAGAATTTACAAGGGTGAATGCATGCACTTGAACATTTTCAAAAGGGAGAACGCTATATTTCCTTTGGGAGACAGATGTCTTTTAATATCTCTGACACGCTTTTACTGTGTTGAAAAAATGGTAAAAATACTTACATTTTCATATTCCGGCTGCAGTATAGTAGGGTTTGATTTTGTTCAAACAACCCCTCAAAAAATTTCATATTAATACTTATCTGCTTTGGAAAAAAACCGGGGTCTTTGGATTATTATTTACATAGTATTTAAAACGCGCTTAGCAGTAGTAGCAGTATGCACATAGTAGCATTTGGTTAATTTACTGTTCTCTACTCTATATATATTCTGAAAGTTCCAACTTAATATAATCTAAAGGATATCGCATCTCTTATCGAAGCCTTTATTACGCAAATTAGAATCTGGAATTATTTCGAAGTCTAACGGTACATTCTCTAACATTCAAATTGACTTGGGAGAAAATTCATTAGCGGCAATAATATTTGAAAACTTACATTATGATTTGCAGCTTGCTTGTGGAGGGTTGAAGGAGGCTCATTCTTGCATTGTAGAGTCAGCGTTTGTCTTGAAGGCCCTGGCATTGCAGCTAGCACGGAAGGCCCCGTAGCTAGACTGGGGCTTGAAGGGTACGCATTTTCGGCTTCTAATAGGACCACAGAAGGCCCCGCAGCATAACTGGGGTTCGAGGGGGCAGCATCTTGTCCGTGTAGGGCGGGGATAGTCACATTCTCGCCTTGCTCATTGAGTGCAGATAGACCTGTATCCCTCCTGCTTTGTTTTGGGGTCGTGGAAGGGCCAGCATACTTAATAATTGATGGTCTTACAGGGGTTGCCTCTGTGTGCCTTGCCCAATTTTCAGGAGGAGGCGTGTATTTCTCATAATTGGCCTTAAAAAGAAGAAAAAATTTAGTATGGAATAACAATCCCTCTTTTTACAGAAGAAAAATTAGTACCCCTCACACCTAACCACAGTGTTGCGTGTCGGAATGAACACATTAGTTGTCTGGCCAAAGGGTATACATGTCTGCACAAAGAATACCCCCTTCACTTTTCAGGCGAAGAAACAGTTTGTTTTCACCTTACAACGAAGGTGTTAGAAGCGAGGCTTTGCCCCTTCCCCCATATAAACATTGAGTACTCAAAATGAAAAACGAATACTACATGAAACTAACACCCATCCCCTCTTAACAATCCTCCCCTTTTTACAGAAGAAAGCCCCTCCCCCTTTTCAGTAAAGCAAAAAGTAAAATTTGTGATGAAGAAGCTATGTCGCTAATTTGACCAAAAAGTGTCCTTTTCAGTGAAACCACTGTAATGCAAATCCATCATGAGAATTAAGATGCAGGATGTACACTTGACAGGAAGCAATAATTAAGGTTTTAAATCTATGTGGGAATGCTTAAGTCAAGCCGTAGTGGCTTAATAGCTAAGGGTTGACGGAAAGTTGACTGTCACTTTTAGGTAAGAATAAATTTAACAAAAACAGAATTATTTCTAATGAAAGAAATAAAGTCGTAAACAGGGGGGAAGGGAGGTTTAAATGGTAAAAAAGAGTGTGTTTTACGCTTTCTATCGATTATAAACATCATATAGTGGAGTTTGTATTGTGGGGGGAGGGGTATACCCTGAATTTGAATTTAATGGAGTGGGAGTATGTAAAATGATTTTATTTGGAAATAAACTAAGAAAATTACTAAAAATTTACTAAACTCACATTATAAATCGATGTAGCCAAAGTTTCCAAATCAATAATATCAGATGCTCGTTCCATTGTGTCTTAAAACTTTATGATAGTTTAACCACAACGCAT
>CM051259.1:78013046-78120546 GCA_027921565.1 Artemia sinica | reverse complement strand
AAACAACCCTGGTTAAAACAAAAGAATGAAAAAAGATAAAAAGCAATTCAACTTTTGTATTGCTATTTTTTTTAAAAAAGTCGAACAGCCCTGGTTGAAATGAAAGGATGAGAAAAACAAAACCCCTTGGGGTTTGGAATGACTACTATACACTTACGACGGGTTTCCTACTTGACAAGTGTCTTGGAAAATACCTTTAAAACGTCTTGAAAACAGTTTTGAAGAAAAATGTGTTGAAAAATATGATGAAACGTCTTGAATTATGTATTGGAACATCTGGAAAAACGTAGAACACCATAACATTATTGATTTGTAGTCTCAGTTGACTAATGCGTCTCCCATTAATCTTAGAAAACCTCAGGTCTCGCATTCAAATCCTATACCCGTCAAATATTTCAAAAAGTCATCGGAAACTGCTTAGCAACATTCTTAAATCCTTGCACAATCTGTTCCAGAATATCGCCAAGAAAGGTAGAGCCGCCTTGTCCGGTTTATTCAGGGTTCATTGATCCTCAACAATGCCTTGGTTAAAACTCTTTTTGTATTATGCTTACGTAATAATTCATTGACTTCAATAAATTGCAACGGCTAAACTGTGACTTAACAGTCACCTGTTCTGTCTTGCCTAAGCCCGGTAACGAGGAAAACCTTGTTCAATTAGTTCCCGTTGAAACTACCTCATCCTCGTTTGAATTTCTATATGTAAACAATAGTACCTGCGTCTTGGAGAAGGCCCTGAGGGATTTGTCTTTTTGGGTCACCGGAGTATTGCCCCCTCACTACTAAAATTTTATTTGGCCGCATAGAAACAAAGTTTAGGTACACCATGTGGTGAGTAACCACCTGAATATCTAATGTAGCGCTTCTACAATGGGTAAACCATGCTTGGAGAATGAGACCCCCCTAAAGATCAGATGTGGAGTTACCCTGGGATATAAACTAGCCACATACCAAGTTGCAGACACATTATTTATCTACACATTTTTCAGTTTATATATTTTTACGACTAAGCCCTGAAAAATATCTTTCTCATAAAATTTTAATAAACATTTTGTTACTCTAGCTCTCGTGTGAAACCTTAAAAATATGACATACTGTTTTTCGTTTCGGAATGACAATATCATGTTAAACACAGTATCTGAAGGATATGCCGTTAGAATAATCTCCTTTACTCGAACATCTAGTACACTTGTACATTAAAATGTAACATGTACATTAAATTGTCCTTAATTTACCAATGGCACCTGTATATTCAAACTAGGTATCTGAAGGCATTTTTTTAATCTAATAAGTTTATTTACACTTTTTAGTATACTCATCATCTCATTTCTCATGGAACTGTTTCTTTCGTGTTGAAAATGTGAATGTTATTGCCAAAGCATAAACGGTCTTAAAATATTTTTTATCAGTACTGAGATGATACAGACTTATTTTTCTTTTCATTTGATATAGTCTTTTAATTGCTTTTTCATACAGAATAGAATTTTCACCTTCGTCCTTTTTTTCTATTGCTCCAGTTTTGAATTTTTGTATAAATTCTATAGTCTTTATTTCGGGTCTAGTTTTGGGTCTAATTTACTACAAAAGCGCCCAGGAGTCACGATAATCAAAAAGATGAATAAATTTCACTGCGGAGAAAAATTTACAGTCCTACGTTGTAACACCAAAAAAGGGAGAAACATCAAGTAAATAAACACTAAAAGCCAGGAAGGCCTTATTTTATTAGAAGAAATTTCAGCTGAGAAACAAGAATAATAGTAGTCTTTTGCCAGAAATGATGCTCATAAAAGTTGTTTTACAGTAGAAATCAGCATAAAAAGCATTTCAAGAGTTGTTTCCGATTTAGAAAATAGGCCTAGTTAAGTATGGACAAATTTACTTCTATTTTTTGCTCAAGTAGTGTGACTAAATAAATATAATTAATTATATTTATTTAATAGGTTTTATAGCCAAAGAAGCGCTTCTAAAAATAAATAGGAATAACGAATATATCATAAAAGTATGACTAAAAGTAAGAACTAGATAACTATGAGAGACTTCTAGAGAGAAAGTGAGGCAATAACAATAAACGTAACAATGAATTAAAATATATGTTATACAAAATCAAATAAATGAGAGTTTAGAACATATTTTCATCTACCCTCATTTTAGCACATTAACAGACATCCATATTCTAAGCTATAGCTTCTCAAGTGGGAAGCCCCTTGCCCAATTTAGATTGTTGAACCACGTTATCAAACGTTAGAAAAAAAAATGCTTGCTTCAGTATGAAGAATGTTCGTAAGTGCGATTAAAAGTTGAGTTAGTTACGGTGACTACCTGAAAAATTGACTAGTGTACGATGCTGAAAGGTTGTTTGTTCTTTTTTTGTACTAATCCTTATTTTATTTCCATCCATAGCTAAATGGGAACTTTCATAGTTACGATAAAACTACTTACTGTTTTAAAAATATCTCAAGACGTGGTTATCTCTGTTCGTAAATTATGACAACCAGCATAACCTTTAACCGCATTTGGAAGCATATTCAGTTAAAGATAAAAATAAAACGAGGAGATGATTAAATTCTATTAAACTTTGGAGATTATCAAAACATCAATTTGCTTTATAGAAATAGAGTAGCCCTCCACCAGATGAACTGCAACCAAAACTTCTCACTTCTAGCCTTCAGTTTAGCTTGGTATAAAAAGGGGGTTCGTTTTGGAGACACACAGTGCCACAGGGCCATTTCTAACAGGGAAATTGGTCACTGCACAAAGTTTTGCACTAATAGTTCGTATTTTTCTCAATTTTCAGATCAGAAAAGCGCTTAAAGCAGGGCAGAAAAGCACGTTAGAAGTGGGCTATGATAGATTCATTTTAACTTGTCGAATTACCTCTTGCTGCTCTGTTAAAGAAAATGTACCACAAAATGTATTTAAATTCTTCGATCAAAACCATACTTCTGAAAAGTAAAATGGTCTCAAGAGGTAGTTCCTGGGTTAATCATAGTCAATGACATCTTTTTAAAGCTTTTTATTGTTCCAACTCTTTTAAATGGGTAAAATAAGTCAGTACCCTCAGTTCCTTTCTTTAATACACAACAATTTCAGCTTGATCATGTTTTATCAGTATAGCACAAATATCTTTATTTATTTACTAATAAATACATGTTCATTGTTCCAAGTTACATTCAAGCATTCTTTCATATTCCACAGACAGATAAGTTGCATCTTTATTAGCCCGTGGTCATGTATAAATTATTTAGTGGGAACAGATACGAAGACGGTAAACAAATCCTTGTTTTAAATGCAAACATAGGAAGGTTTTTAAGTCATCCCTATACCCCCTTCCAGCAAGTGCATATTACGTCACAAAGAAGTGTTTATTTTTGAGAGGAAACACCCCTGCAATACAAGCCGTCCCTATACAGCCCACCAGGAGGTGTATGTTACGTCACAGGGAAATGCCTACTTTTGGAAAGACACATCCCCGCAATGCAAGCAGTCCCTGATTTAAACGGTCAACAGGTGTTTGGTTACAGGAAATGTTTACATTTGGGAAGACATACCCCCTTCATTCCAAGAAAGCCCTGTTTAAACGGCAGGCAGGTGATACGTTATTAGGGTTTTTGCTTTTGGGTAATGACAGCGCACATATGGATGTTATGTAATGACAGGGCACACGTGGGTGTTACGTAATGGCAGCGCACATATTATTTTTAAATAATACTTTTTGAGATTTCATTTTCTTTCAAGACGTTGTTTTTCTTTGAGACGCTCAAGATTTTTTTTTTTCAAGGCGTTTTTTTTTCATTTTTTTTCTTTAGTTCTTACATAATGGGGAACCTTTACGGATGACACATCCTCACGTGACCTATTTTTTCAGAGCCTGTGGGGATCCCCGGTAGTAACTGAGGAGGACACACACGTGGGTTGTTACATAATAATTTCTGAGACGTCATTTCTTTCAATGCACTTTTCTCAGGGGAGTTTTATATTCTATTGATTTATGCCCCTATTAGGAATTGAAAGGACCATTTCCATCCAATGGAATGGAGTGTTAATCATCTAGACTATGAACCCCTTTCTAATATTATGTTTCGGCTAATACATTCTTCGAAATAACCTATTGTATGCAAGGAGAGTCCCTTTTCACACCCGCAAGAATGACAATTGGGTCTTTACTATGAATGAATAATTGACACACAAAGGGGGAAAATTGATTACTAGAAATAATTTGAATTTGATATCACCTGCTCGTTAAGTAATGCTTTTAAAGTGTGTCACCAGATAATATTGCAGGTTGCTGCTAGTGCATTTTTTTACTAATAAAGGCAAGAGGGGCTACAAGATGCTTGTATTGTGAAAATGTTTACATATTGGAGAATTTTCCTGGAATAAGGAATCTAAAGAAAACACAGATTTCTTTAAATACAAAATTTACTGATAAAAAACGCTATAAAATCAGGAAATCGCAGAAAAAGCCCTTAAATTCAACAAATGGAAAAAACAAAACGTGGAAAGGATTAGAAAAGATAAAATATATACTAAAACTTGCATGAACTAAAGAAAGAACTAAAGAAGTCCTATGAATCATTTCCACGGAGGGAGGAGCAAGGAACCGTTGCAATATGTGGCTGGTTCGTGGCATCCCTATGATACATATTATCATTCCAAAGGCATTTTTTTTACCAAAAACTATTGACATTACCCGTAATTCTACCCAAAATCTACCAAAAACCTACCGTAATTCTACTCAAATCCAATGTAACTAGTCTCTTAAATGAATAAATAAACAAGTTAGCATAAGAGGTTATAGATATTATCCTTAATTCTGCAAAAATTCTACCGTAATTCTATCCAAAGCAACTGATACTAGTCTCTTAAATGAATACATAAACCAATTATTATCAGAAATTATTGACATTACCCGTAATTCTACCCTAATTCGACCGAAATTTTTCCATAATTCTACCCAAAGTAAATGATACAAGTCTCTTAATCACCAGAAATTATTGACATTACTCATAATTCTACCTAATTATACCAAAATTCTACCCTAATACTACCCAAAGCCACTGTTAATAGTTTCTTAAATGAATACATAAACAAATCATAGCCAGAAATTATTTATATTACTCGTAATTCTACCAAATTCTACCAAAATTATAGCGTAATTCTACCCAAGGCCGCTGGTACTAGTTTCTTAAAGAATGCATAAGCAAATTATCTACAGAAATTATTGACATTACTCGTAATTCAACCAAATTCTACCATAATTCTACTGTAATTCTATCCAAACACACAGATACTAGTCTCTTAAATGAATACATAAACGAATTATCTCCAGAAATTATTCACATTACCCGTAATTCTACCCTAATTCGACCAAAATTCTACCGTAATTCTACCCAAAGTCAATGATACAAGTCTCTTAAATGAATACATAAAGACAAATGAATACAGAAATTATTGACATTGCTAGTAATTCTACCAAATTCTACCAAAATTCTGCCGTAATTCTACCCAAAGCCTTTGTTGCTAGTCTCTTAATGATTAGATAAACAGATCATCACCATAAGGTATTGATATTACTCCTAATTCTACCAAATTCTACATAAATTCTAGCATAATTCTAACCAAAGCCACTGATACTAGTCTCTTAAATAAGTACATAAACAAATTATCTTCAGAAATTATTGACATTACCCGTAATTCTACCAAATTCTGCCAAAATTATACCGTAATTCTATCCAAAGCCAATGATACTAGTCTCTTAAATTAATACATAAGCAAATTCTCACCAGAAAGTATTGAAATTACTCGTAATTCTACCACGTATTTCTACCCAAACACATTTCGTTTGAACTGTATGACTCAGGATATTTTTGTAGTGTCGTTTCATGATTTATTGTGTCTGTGCTATCTCTGTTGATGTTTTAAAGTGCATTTGGGAAAATTTTTGTTTGAAACCTATGACTGAGGATATTTTTGTAGTGTTGTGTCGTGGTTTATCTTGTTTGTGTTACCTCTGTTGATGTTTCAAAATGTGTTTTGGTTACGTGCGTGGCGTCAGTTGACGCCACAGGCATTACCCCTGTTGATGTTTCAAAGTGCGTTTTGGAAGTTTTTCGTTTGAAACTTGTGACTTGGGACGTTTTTGTAGTGTTGTGTCGTGATTTATCTTGTCTGTGTTACCTCTTTTGATGTTTTAAAAGTGCATTTTGGAAGTTGTTTTGTTAGAAACGTATGACTAAGGATATTTTGTTGTGTTGTGTCGTAGTTTATCTTGTCTGTGTTACCTCACTTGATGCTTCAAAGAGCATTTTGGAACATTTTTCATTTGAAACGTATGACTAAGGACATTTTTTTAGTGTTGTGTAATGGTTTGTCTCGTTTGTTTAACCACTGTTGACGTTTTCAAAGTGCATTCTGGAACTATTTCGGTCTGAAACTTATGACTTGAGATATTTTTATAGTGTTGTGTCGTGTTTTATCTTGTCTGTGTTACCTCTGTTGATGTTTCAAGTGCATTTTGGAAGTTGTTTTGTTTGAAAAACAAGAATTATGATATTTTTATAATGTTTCATGGTTTATCTTGTCTGTGTTACCTCTGTTGATGTTTCAAAGTTCATTTGGAAGTTTTTTCGTCTGAAACGTATGACTAAGGATATTTTTGTAGTGTTGTGTCGTAGTTTAACTTGTCTGTGTTACCTCTGTTGAGGTTTCAAAGTGCATTTTAAAGTTTTTTCTTTTGAAAAGTATGACTTAGGATGTTTTTGTAGTGTTGTCTTGTGCCTTATTTTGTCTGTGTTACCTCTGTTGATGACTCAAAGTGCACATTGGAAAGTTTTTGTTTGAAACGTATGACTTATGATATTTTTAATGTTGTGTCGGGGTTTATCTTGCCTGTATTACCTCTGTTGATGTTTGAATGTGCATTATGGAAGTCTTTTCGTTTGAAACGTATGACTTAGGATATTTTCGTAGTGTTGAGTCGTGGTTTATCTTGTCTGTGTTACCTCTGTTGATGATTTGAAGTGCATTTTGGAAGTTTTTTTCTAAGAAACATATGGATATTCTACAACCACCCCTTCCTTATGAAGTGGCTCTTGGTAAAAATCATACACAGCATATAATGCATTGAAGGCTAAGAGCTCGTTACTACAATAAATGCAAAGAGCGTTATCACTGATTTCACTTATTAAAAAAATACACTATAAGAATTATGAATGCACTATAAGAAATATTAAGCCTTTGTGTATATTTAAAAAAATTTTTGCTTGAAAATAATTAATTTAAAAACGAAAATATTTGCCTCTGTATTTTTTACTTCTTAATTTGAGTTTTCAGAAATGGAAGTTCTGAAAATTCAGAAATTCCTGAGTTACTGGTAATAATGATAACTGGTAACTGGTAATAGTGATACCGAACACAGGTTAGAATTGCAAAATTAGACAAATTTCAAAAAGTTATTTCTAGAGAAAAAGCAAAGAACAGCAAAACACTCATTCACTGATGTTTACGATTTATTAAAAATTCGTTATTTTTCACTGAATACCTAGTGTACCCTAAATTACCGAGGAAAAATGTAAGGAATGTAATTTAGTAAGAAAAATGATGGTACATCTGATATAGGCCTACGGGGTTTTTCTATGATTCCACATTACCATTGACTAATTAACACAATACTATGTGCAGGGTTTTTTCCTTTTTTAACTTGCATAAGATCCTAAAATTTATAATCTTTTAATTAATTGAAGTTTATGGGTTAAAACCAGAAAAAAAACCTACTAGGCATTGACTACAAACTTTCAAGGACTAATAAAGTTTTAAAGGTAGAGATTATTTAAACAGGGTAACATTGGAACTACCCAATCTGTTATTACTTAATCTATGACTCTATCCAGTGATGTCAATTCATAGAAATTTATGGGGGTGGCAAAATGTGTTTCGAACATATCAGGCGGAAAGGGTGAAATTCTTTTTCCATTTCTTCAGATAATATACAAAAAAAATGTTATTTTTCAATGAAAATAGGTGGGGGAGGCAAACAACCTAGGGAGTACACAACAACCCGCACCCTCCCTCAGTTGACGCCACAGGCATTATTATTTTTAAGCATTTATGCTATTTCAACCTACGTATGTAATCCAGCTAAGACATTGGGACTTGGTTTAAAACTCGAGCAGATTGTCTACCCCTAATATATAAGAAAATTGCACATGGCCTTGGATGTGGAGTATTCTTGTCCAAGATTTAATGTAGGATTTGATGATGTGGGCTACCCAGCAGCAGTTTTTTCATTCTGAGGAGAATATTTCGTTTGCGACACCTTCAAGTTCCCAGGATCCTGCAGATGACTGTAAAAAGGACAATCGTTCAGGTTTGTAAATATTTTTATGAAGATGTAAAAAAATACTCATCTTTTTGGGGGTATACCTACCCCAAAAAAGGGTATCTAATATTATTAGATACCTATATGAAACTTATTGAATATAGCGCTAAGTAATCTAGTTCGGATTCTAATAAATTTATTCTTATTATAGTTCTAATTGAACCACCCCAGGAAAAATATTTTTCTCTTGTATATTGGTACTTTTCAGACTTAAAAAGTGGAGTTAGAATTATAACCAGATCGCCTAATACAGAAATAACTATTAGTGTTAAACGATGCGAGTCAAAAGAATTACTAATCATCCAAAATGGATATTTAACCTTCGAGAATTAGCTTCAAGTGCCAACCCGAGGTACCCAAGCCAAATTTAATTTACCTATTACTATCTCCTAGTACTTTGAAACCTTTTCAGATCCACTCAAAGATACGACTAAGAACTGAAGAATAGGTTGACCTGACAGAAGGTATAATCGATTCGACACGCTGGGTGTTGGCAGTGACTTATGGGATAAATGCTTAAAACGCTAACCATAGACTTACTCGGTTCTTTTCTGGTACCAATGTTTTTGAAGCCACTGACACTCATATAATATCCTTTTCTATTTCTCTTTTAAAAATTTAGACAAATTAAAAGTAATCTTTATACTCAGGCTACATTGTGTATAAGATGAAAAGGATGCACAAATACAGCACCATTTATGTAACCTTGTCGCAACTCGCCAAGTGAAAGACTTTTCAACTTGGAAGCGTAAATAGTGCGAGGGCCACAAGTTAAAGGCATAATTTTTTGAAATCAGAAAAGACGGAGGTTTGAAACAGAATTTTCTATCTCTGAAAAGAATTTAACAAAAGTTAAAATGGCATAGCATTAGTAAAGAATAGATACCAATAAACAGTATTTTTCATAATACATGCTTTTCAAACCAATTCCGACCCGTTTCAACTTTCCACTTCCGTAGCATAAGTCCGGCATTGAAATCAAGAAGAAAAGCACACATAAATAAAGCAATATTGGGTTTTTAACCAACATGTGCGACTATGGTATGATTCGGGAGTTAAAACCCAAAGTGAAATGGAATTTTCAAGGAAGAAGATGAGATTTTCAAAATTTAGAGTTAATAGGTTGCTTTTGGGATACAAAATTCTAAAGATCTTTTGTCTTTTAATAGATGACTAATCAGATATCATCAGATGATATCTGATGATAGATGATATCTGAGCAGATTCTGCTAATATACAAAGGCCTGCATACTCAGTAGGAATTCTAGTTTAAACTTGAAAATATGCAAGAGATGGGACAATACCAGCATAACAGTTATCTAGATAATGCAGATAATGTATATTGCGAACACTATCAAAACAGCGCTTTATCAGGTTCTGAAAAATCAAAACTTGTATTTATTCAAAAACGTTCAGAAATTAAATAAAAAAAACAAGATTTTTTTAACTGAAAGTAAGGAGCGACATTAAAACTTAAAACGAACAGAAATTATTCTGTATATGAAATGGGCTGTCCCCTCCTCAACGCCTCGCTCTTTACGCTAAAGTTTGATTCTTTCTAACGACTCTATTTTTCAAAACAATAAAAACTTTAGCGTAAAGAGCGAGGCGTTGAAGAGGGGACAGCCCCTTTCATATACAGAATAATTTCTGTTCGTTTTAAGTTTTAACGTCGCTCCTTACTTTCAGTTAAAAAAACCGTTTTTTTATTTAATTTCTGAACGTTTTTGAATTAATGTAGGTTTTGATTTCGGTTCACCGTACATGAATAATTAAAACGAAATTTGCATATAATTTTACTTGTTTTTGTTAAATGGCTTTCTCGACAGTTGTTTAATTTTATTTACGAACGTTTTTATTAGTAATAAATGTACGTAACTTACGAATTAACTTATGTAACGAACTTCTAAATTCATATATTTTTAATGCGTATATTAGGGGGCTTGCCCCCTAGTCAATACCTCGCTGTTTACGCTAAAGTTTGAGTTTTGTTCCAATTCTTTAAAAATTACCCCTTAATCACAAAGGCCGTTGGTTAGAATAAATAGCTCTCATGAAAGTATTAAAAAAACTTTAGCGCAAAGAACGAGGTATTTACTAGTGGGTGAGCCTAATCATATACGTAATACTTTCTGTTCATTTTAATTTTTGATGTTGCTCCTTACTTTCAGTTGAAAAACTTGTTTTTTTATATTTTTAATATATGATCGTTTTATTTTTAATAATGCTAGGAAATCCGGCACCCCCTTCATAGCAATGCTCCTTCCCCTATGAATACTTTTTCCATGAAAAGATCATTCCACTTACCCCCCCCCCCCACTACCAGAAAAAATCCCCCGTGAAACGTCTGTATACTTCCCAATAACAAATGCTATATGTAAACATTGGGCAAAGTTCATAGCTTGCAGCCCTTCCCCCGGGGACTCTTGGGATTTAGTCATCCTCAAAGACATAATTATTATATTTTTCGACCAGGCTGAACAAAATAGCTATCTCAAAATTTTGATCGGGTGACTTTGGGAAAAAATGAGCGTGGGAGGGGGCCTAGTTACCCTCTATTTTTTGGGGTCACTTAAGAAGGGCACTAGAACTTTTAGTTTCCAAAAAAAAATAAACACGCATCCGTGATCTTTCTTCTTGCAAAAATACAAAATTCCACATTTTTTCAGATAGGAGCTTGCATCCTCTACAGTAGGATTTTCTGATACGCTGAATCTGATGGTGTGATTTTCATTAAGATTCTATGACTTTTAGGGATGTTTCCCCTTTTAACGAAAATCAGGCAACTTTTCTCAGGCGTGTAACTTTTGATGGGTAGGACTAAACTTGATAAAGCTTGTATATTTGAAATCGGCATAAAAATCTGATTCTTTTGATGTATCTATTGGTGTCAAAATTTCGTTTTTTAGAGTTTCGGTTACCATTGAGCCGGGTCGCTCCTTACTTACAGTTCGTTACCCCTAGCTGTGATAAGTTTTATCTTTCAAATATGTCCAAATTAAATCGAAAGAGAATTATGGGCTACACTAAGATTTATGATATTCCAGTTTATTGAGTGTAATGTTCGTTTGATGTATCTATTTGTATCAAAATACCGTTTTCTAAAGTCTCGGTTATCATTGAGCCGTGTCGCTCCTTACTTACAGCTCGTTACCACGAATTGCTTGATAATTTTCGTTTCAGGCTTTGCTGTTGCTCCTTACTTTCAGTTGGAAAAAACTTGTTTTTATGTATTTAATTTCCGATAGTTTTTTCCAATAATGCTAGGAAATCCCCCTTTCTAAAATTTCTCCTGGAAAATTCTCCCATAAAACTCCCCAGCCTCACCAAGAAAAATTCTCCCCATGGAAAACCCTCCTCATCAGAAATCCCCCCTGGAAATTTCCTTATATTTTCCAGTAACAAATACTGTAAAGTGAACAATGGGCAAGTTGTATAGCTTATAGCCCTTTCCTCCCAGGACTGTGGAGGGTCTTGTCATCCCTAGAGGCATAGTTATTGGACCTGTCAACTATGCTAGAAAATGAAAATGCCGTTCGAACGATCCCTCTCCTGATCTCCTAGGACCACTGGTTTTAAGCAATCACCCCTTGAAAAAAAAAAAACAAAAAAAAAAACAAAGAAATACACATCCATGACCTTTCTTCTGAAAAAAAACAGAAAGTTCCACATTTTTGTAGATGGAAATTTGAAACATCTACAATACGGTCCTCTAATGCGCTGAATATGATGGTGTGATTTTCATTCAGATAAAATGATTTTGTTGGGGAGTCCCTTTCTTAGAAAATCGGACAGATTTTCTCAAGCTCGTAACGTTAGATGACTTTATCACAACTCTTTTTTTAAACAATAAAAACTTTAGCGTAAAGAGCGAGGCGTTGAGGAGGGCACAGCCCCTTTCATATACGGAATAATTTCTGTTCGTTTTAAGATTTAATGTCGCTCCTTACTTTCAGTTTAAAGAATTTTTTTTATTTAAAGGCTGCGAAAGCGGGGGTTTGGGGGGCGGTAGCCCCCCAACTGTGCCTCCTAATCCCTGTACGTTTTAAGGTTCGACCTTGTAACTCAGCCTCTTTAACTCTTTAGAAAACGTAGTTTTTTTCAAATAATTTATTTTAGGATGACTTAATCCCCCAAAGTTCCCGGAGGGAGGGCTGAAATTTATGAACTTTACCCAATGTTAACATATGGTATTGGTTATGGGGAAGTATACAGACGTTTTCAGGGGAGATTTTTCCTGGTAGGGGGGGAGGGGTCAGGGGTTATGTTTGAGGATCTTTCCACGAAGGAAGTTTTCATAGGAGAAGGGACATTGCTATGAAGGGGACGCCAGACTTTTCAGCATTATTTAAAAAAAGATCAGAAATTAAATATAAAAAAACAAATTTTTCAACTGCATCAGCAGCAACATCAAAACTTTAAACGAACAGAAAATATTACATATATGATTGGGTTCACCCCCTAGTCAATACCTCGCTCTTTAGGCCAAAGCTTTTCAGTACTTTCATAAGAGATATTTATTCTAATTAACGGCCTTTGTGATTAAGCGGTCATTTTTAAAGAATTGGAACAAAATTCGAACTTTAGCTTAAAGAGCAAGGCATTGACTAGGGGGCGAACACCCCAATGTACATATTAAAAATATATGAATATAGAAGTTCGTTACGTAGGTTAATTCGTAAGTTACATATACTTATTACTAATAAAAACGTTCGTAAATAAAATTAAACAAGTTTCGGGAAAGCCGTTTAACCAAATAAAAGTAAATTAATATACAAATTTTGTTTTAATTATTCATATACGGTGAGCCAAGAACAAAACCTCTATTTATTCAAAACGTTCAATAATTAAAAAAAAACAAGTTTTTTTTTAACTGAAAGTAAGGAACGACGTTAAAACTTAAAACGAACAGAAATTGTTCCTTATATGAAAGGGTCTGTCCCCTCCTCAACGCCTCACTCTTTACGCTAAAGTTAGACTTTCTCACAACTCTATTTTTTTAAACAATAAAAAAACTTTAGCGTAAAGAGCGAGGCGTTGAGGAGGGGACAGCCCCTTTCATATAAGGAATAATTTCTGTTCGTTTTAAGTTTTAATGTCGTTCCTTACTTTCAGTTAAAAAACTTGTTTTTTTTTTAAATTCCGTATATGAGGGAGGTTGCTCCTTCCTCATTCCTTGCTCTATACGGTAAAGTTGACTTTTTATCCCAATTATATAAGAACCGCGTCCAAATTACAAGGATCGTTGAATTTGAATGAGAAAAACCTCTGAAGAACTTTAAGATTTTAGCATAAAGAGTAAGGGACGAGGAAGGGGTACGCCTCCATTTATACGAAAAAACTTCCGTTTGTTTAAGTTTTAATATTGCTTTCTACTTTTAGTTAAAAAACTTTTTATTTATTTATTTTGCTTCTTAAATTGATATTGGATAAAATAGGGAAAGGATTGAAATACGCAGGCAAGTTAACGGCATCACCCTTAAAACAATAATAATAATAAAAAACGTATTGGATCCATAAGATTTGATCATCTAACTTAAATCGTCAGTTTTGCTCCTGTGGCAAATGTTTAAACACTTGAAGAGAGAGACGATTATATATTTGCTGGTAGATCTAGGCTAATATTAAATAAAAAAAAACAAGTTTTTAAAACTGAAAGTAAGGAGCGACATTAAAACTTAAAACGAACAGAAATTATTCCGTATATGGAAGGGGCTTTCCCCTCCTCAACGCCTCGCTCTTTACGCTAAAGTTTTTTATTGTTTTAAAAAATAAAGTTTTGAGACAGAGTCAAACTTTAGCGTAAAGAGCGAGGCGTTGAGGAGGGGAAAGCCCCTTCCATATACGGAATAATTTCTGTTCGTTTTAAGTTTTAATGTGTTTCCTTACTTTCAGTTTAAAAAACTTGTTTTTTTTCATTTAATTTTTGAACGTTTTTGAATAAATACAGGTTTTGATCTTGGCTCACCGTATATGAATAATTAAAACAAAATTTGCATATTAATTTAATTTTATTTGGTTAAATGGCTTTCTCGAAACTTGTTTAATTTTATTTATGAACGTTTTTATTAGTAATAAATATACGTAACTTACGAGATAACTTACGTAACGAACCTCTATATTCATATATTTTTAATACGTATATTAGGGGGTTCGCCCCCTAATCAATACCTTGCTCTTTAAGCTAAAGTTCGAATTTTGTTCCAATTCTTTAAAAATGACCGCTTAATCAAAAAGGCCGTTAATTAGAATAAATAGCTCTTATGAAAGTACTAAAAAATCTTTGGCTTAAAGAACGAGGTATTGACTTGGGGGAGAACCCCCTCATATACGTAATAATTTCTGTTCATTTTAAGTTCTAATGTTGCTTCTTACTTTCAGTTGAAAAAACCTGTTTTTTTAAATTTAATTTCTGATCGTATTTTAAATAATGCTTGAAAATCCGGCGACCCCTTCATAGAAATGTCCCTTATCCAAAAGAAACGTACTCCACGGAAAGATTCCCCAGAGTAACCCCCTCTTTCAGCCCCCCCCCCCCCTACCAGAAAAAATTCTTCCTGAAAATGTCTGTATACTTCCCAATAACCAATACAATATGTAAGCAATGGGCAAAGTTCATAACTTGCAGCCCTTCCCCTGGGAACTGTGGGGGATTAAGTCATCGTAAAAGGCATATTTATTAGATTTTCGACTATGCTGAACAAAATGGCTATCTCAAAATTTTGATCGGGTGACTTTGGGAAAAAAATGAGCGTGGGAGGGGGCCTAGTTGCCCTCCATTTTTTTATCAATTAAAAAGGGCACTAGAACTTTTAATTTCCGTTCCAATGAGCCCTCCTACAATGTTCTAGGGCCACTGGGTCAATACGATCACCCCTGGGAAAAAAAAAACAAACAAATAAACACGCACCCGGGATCTTTCTTCTGGCAAAAAATGCAAAATTCCACATTTTTGTAGATAGGAGCTTGAAACCTCTACAGTAGGGTTCTCTGATACACTGAATATGATGGTGTGATTTTCATTAAGTTTCTATAACTTTTAGGGGGTCTTTCCCCTTTTCTCGAAAATCAGCCAAATTTTCTCAGGCGCGTAACTTTTGATGGGTAAGATTAAACTTGATGAAACTTATATATTTGAAATCAGAATTAAAATCTGATTCTTTTGATGTATCTATTGGTATCAAAATTCCGTTTTTTAGAGTTTCGGTTACCATTGAGCTGGGTCGCTCCTTACTTACAGTTCGTTACCACGAACTGTTTGATCGGTAAACTCTAACTTTAAAAACGTTGGTATTTTGAATCAAATTAGTCTTTTCGCAATTTAGGAGACAAATATGTAATAAATCTTCTTTATTACTTATTTTAAAGATCTCTCGATCCATAGGAAAATTAAATAAAAAAACAAGTTTTTTCAACTGAAAGTAAGGAGCAACATTAAAACTTAAGACGGACAGTAATTATTACGTCTATTAT
This sequence comes from Artemia sinica, assembly GCA_027921565.1. Lineage (NCBI taxonomy): Eukaryota > Metazoa > Arthropoda > Branchiopoda > Anostraca > Artemiidae > Artemia > Artemia sinica. Next base: position 78,104,696 of record CM051259.1, on the reverse strand, counting down.
GGGGGTCACCCTCTTTTCAATACCTCGCTCTTTACGCTAAAGTTTTTTTTCGAACTTTTAAAAGAGCTTATTATAGTAATTACAACCGCCTTTGTGATTCAGGAGTCGTTCTTAAATAACTGGAACGAAGAATCAAAATTTAGCGTAAAGAGCGAGGTAATGAAGAGAGGGTGACCCCCCATATATACGTAATAATTTCTGTCAGTTTAAGTTTAATGTTGCTCATTACTTTCAGTTGAAAAACTTGTTTTTTTTTAAATTTAATGTCTGATCTTTTTTAAATAGTACTGGGAAATCTGGCTCCCCCTCGGTGGAAAATTCCCTTCATTTACGAAAAATTACTCCGTAGAGAGATTCTCCGACGTAACCCCCTCCTCTCCACCGGATCAGGCGGCTTTGGGGAAAAATAAGCTTGGGAGGGGGGCTAGCCATCCTCCAATATTTATGGTCACTTAAAAAGGGCACTAGAACTTTTGATTTCCAGTCAAATTTTCCCTCTCCCGATCTTCTACGATGACTTGTTCCATACAGTCGCACCTAGAAAAAATACCAAAAACAACAAACAAACAAACATGCATCCGTGATCTTTGTTCTGGCAAAAACAGCAAGTTTCACATTTTGTACATAGGAGCTTGTAACGTCTACAACAGGGTCCTCTGGTATGCTGAATCTGAAGATATCATTTTTATTAAGATCATTTGATGTTTTGGGTGTGTTTCCACCCTTTTTCAAAAATCGGCCGAAATTTTTTAGGTTCGTAACTTTTGATGGGTAACATTAAATCTGATGAATTTTCATATTTTGAATAAGCATCAAAATTCTATCCTTTTGTTGTTTCCAATGCTACAAAAACTCTGGTTTTTAAAGTTTCGGTTACTATTGAGCCGTATTTATCCTTACTTACAGTTTTCTGCCATGAACAGTTTGATCTGGTACTTGTTAATAACACGGAACACACTCAAGAATTAAGCTTAGGTTATACCTCCGAAAACCAATTCCAAAGCTACAAAAGTAAGTGAAGGTTGATATAATGCATTGGACTTAGACAGAATGCATTGGGTTTATATAATTTGTGCTATATATTTGCACGTTCAGGGGGGTGGGGGCAGGAGCGGTGTTAGGTTAGGCTAGGTTAGGGGCGCTGTCCAAATACTATACCCCCCCCCTAATGTGCGAATATATATTCCAAATTATATTATTATATAAAACTAGAGGTTATATGAAGGTTATATTTTATTAGGATTAACCAAACTTCACTTCTTGGGTGGGTTCCATATTATTAACAAGTACCGAAAATCTCAATGTCTTATGAGGACTAGGCGAGCAAATGCGTAGATAGGTTGTTCTTTTTATAAGCGCCCAGGGGATATTATGTTTTTTACAAAACCTTTTCCCTCAACAGCCACCCTGAGGGTTTAACAGAATACATTCATATAAACAACTCACTAACAGATGTTGCACCTGAGAACAATGGTTCCTCCTTGTCCCCGTAGTTACGTTACTGCATACAAGTTTCAAGAAAGAAATTAGAAGTTTAATGGTAAAATGTAGTATAAACTTTTTATTCCTACAGGCCATACGAGGTAAATTAGTTGAAGTCACCCCAAAGAGGCTTGAAATACAATGCATAGTAAAATTATATAATTCTGTAGTTTTGACTATTGTCTAACACAGCAATTTCAATATCTAAACCTTTCCCACAGAACGCGTTTGATTGAGTCCTAAGCAGTGAATACAAAATTTCAATAAAATTTTAGCCCATGTCAATTTTCAATTTTTTGGCAGGCCTTCAATTTTTGGCAGGTTATCAATATTCAGGTTCGTTCGGATTTGAGACACTTTGGCAAATAAGATCCACTGATCTTAAAACCGTCGTTCGTTGTTTATTTTACTTTCAAGTCTCTGCTTATAGTCATTGAGTGTAACCTTTATTAAATTTCATGAAGTAACTCAAATTTACTAGCACTATTTACTCGACAATATCTTTATTATGTTTCAGTTGTTAATAATAGTTGAATGAATCCAAAGCGTTTCATCAAACATTTACATATGACTTAGTATGAATTAAATAAAAAAAAACAAGTTTTTTTAACTGAAAGTAAGGAACGACGTTAAAACTTAAAACGAACAGATCCCTCCTCAACGCCCCGCTCTTTACGCTAAATTTTTTTTGTTGTTTAATAAAAATAGAGTTGTGAAAAAGTCAAACTTTAGCGTAAAGAGCGAGGCGTTGAGGAGGGGACAGCCGCTTTCATATACGGAATAATTTCTGTTCGTTTTAAGTGTTAACGTCGTTCCTTACTTTAAGGAAAAAAAACTTGTTTTTTTTATTTAATTTTTGAACGTTTTTGAATTAATTCAGGTTTTTATATTGGCTCACCGTACATGAATAATTAAAAAAAATTTGCATATTGATTTTACTTTTATTTGGTTAAATGGCTTTCTCGAAACTTGTTTAATTTTATTTATAAACGTTTGTATTAGTAATAAATATACGTAACTTATGAACTTCTTACGTAATGAACTTCTATATTTACAGATTTTTAATACGTATATTAGGGGGTTTACCCCCTAGTCAATACCTTGCTCTTTAAGCTAAAGTTCGAATGTTGTTCCAATTCTTAAGAAATGACCCCTTAATCACAAAGGCCGTTAATTAGAATAAATAGCTCTTATGGAACTACTAAAAAAATCTTTGGCTTAAAGAGTGAGGTATTGACTAGGGGTTGAACCGAATCATATACGTAATATTTTCTGTTCGTTTTAAGTTTTGATGTTGCTCCTTACTTTTAGTTGAAAAACTTGTTTTTTTATTTAATTTCTGATCTTTTTCTTTAATAAAGATGGGAAATCCGTGCCCCCTTCATAGCCATGTGCCTTCCCCCATGAAAACTTCCTTCATGAAAAGATCCTCCATTATAGCTCCCGACCCCCCCCCCCACCTACCAGAAAAAATCCCCCTGAAAACATCTGTATACTTCCTAATAACCAATACTATATGTTAACATTGGGTAAAGTTCATAACTTTCAGCCCTCCCTCCAGGGACTTCGGGGGATCAAGTCATCCCAAAATACATAGTTATCATATTTTCGACCATGCTGAACAAAATGGCTATCTCAAAAATTTGATCGGATGACTTTGGGAAAAAAATGAGCGTGGGAGGGGACCTAGTTGCCCTCCATTTTTTTGGTCACTTAAAAGGACACTAGAACTTTTAACTTCCATTCCAATAAGCCCTCGCACGATATTCTAGGACCATTGGGTCGATACGATCACCCCTGGGGAAAAAAAAAATAAATAAACACGCGCCCGTGATCTTTCTTCTGGCAAAAAATGCAAAATTCCACATTTTTGTAGATAGGTGCTTGAAACCTCTACAGTAGGGTTCTATTATACGCTGAATATGATGGTGTGATTTTCATTAAGGTTCTATGGCTTTTAGGAGGTCTTTCCCCCTTTTTTCTAAAATCAGCCAAATTTTCCCAGGCGCGTAACTTTTAATAGATAGGACTATCCTTGATGAAACTTATAAATTTGAATTCAGCATTGAAATCTGATTCTTTTGATGTATCTATTGGTATCAAACTTCCGTTTTTTAGAGTTTCGGTTACCATTGAGCCGGATCGCTCCCTACTTACAGTTCGTTACCACGAACTGTTTGATGAATGATTTTATTCAGTAGCTAAATTGTATACATTGGAGTTTTGAAGAAAATGCTAAACCGTTCAGAAGTTGAAGAAAATACTAAATAGCTCAAAGGAACAAAAAAAAACAACAACAATAAATACGCCAAATTTATTAATATGAAGCAAATGAAGGAGAAAAAGGAAAAATAAATATTTATACAATATCCAGTCTCTTGATCAGTTCGTATCCCTTATGCTTTGTAAAAGGTATTATAGGCTTTGCCCGTTTGTAGATCGATCAATGTGTCCATTTTTATGTTTTGTTAAAATAATACAGCAGTTATTATTGGTTATATGGCACCCACGACTAGGGACTGCCTGCTTTTGAACTCTACGTTCACATGTTGGAGAGCCACTTATTCCAACGCATGACATACTTCTGCCATACCGCGCCCTTCCACACCGCTCATGGCTAAAATGCTTGATATGCTTCATAACATGCTTGGGACATTTCGTGCCATGCTTGGCATACATCAGTCATTCACGGTAAGCGTTATTTCTGTTAGTGAGTAGTCCGTCGACTCTAACACACTAGTGTCAATTTACAACATGTAGGAGTGGTCTTCAGGTCAGTGGCCTTCAGTGGCCTTCGGGCCTTCAGGTCAGTGACCTGAATGCCAATTTTATTACTTTTTTTGTTTTCTAACAGAATACCAAAAACGGAATTGTCAGTAGTAAGCGCCCGATTACTACAGAACCTAAACGCAAACTTACGCCTGAGGCATAGATATGTGTGTAGGTTTTCAAGTAATTGGGTTACCAGGGTCATTTGCAAAGAGGTATCATTTCTATAGAAGGTATAGTAATTTGAAATATCATATGGAATTTGCTTGAAGGTATATACTTTGCGTACGCGCCCGTAGCAAACAGGTTGGGTATAATCTGTTCTGGTTCAAGTTTTTTCTGGCACAATTAACTAAATTTCTATTTCATGATATACAAGTTTTTTTTTAGGTTAAATCCGTGTCGGAAAAACCGGTGTATCTTTTTTAGATGCCAATTATTTTGTGTATATATTCAAGTTTCAATTAGATTCTTCAACAGTTTTGAATAGTTTATTGAACATAACACAACTGACATTTTTTGTAAGCATTTACATAGAAAATGGATAATTCAAAGCAATTTCTGGTGAGTAAAAATTTTCTCATTTTTATAATAAAAAAAAGAAATTGTCTTGTCATTAAGCTAAGGAAGAAATTCTTTCCTTACACTAGAACTAAGGGTACTTATATACTTAGAAGCCTATTGTTTTTAGGAGCTGAAACCTCTAAATAATTCTCTTATAGGTTGAAACTTACGGCAGCTTTTTTTTAGGGGTGTTTTTGAAAATACTTCCAGGCCAGTCTGCATTTACGGTGTGATTTTTATCATGATCAGTTAACCTTTTTAGGGATGTTTTTGAAAAAGTGCTTTGCTCTATTGAAAAAAAAAATGTTTTACACTACTTTAAATGCCTAACATAAACTGAATTATTTTCCAAACCCGAAATGCATTTTTTTTTCATGTTAAATTTTACCCTTTTTTTTTCAAGGAAGTGGACACGTGCAATATCCCCCCTTCTGAAAAGAGGGCAAGATATAGCGAAGGTATATTAATGCAAGCTGCAAGAGCATCAGTTATCAAATTCGCTGCTAGAAGTACACAAGACCTGGACCAGCCAATGCCTGCGAATCTTTTAATGACAGGGTCCTCTGACCCCAGTGTTAGCTCCATGTCAGCTGGAAGGAACTTGAAAAGGGAATGGACTGCTTCATATGCCTCAGCTCAGCCTACTGAACATTGTGAGCTTAACCCCCTTCATGTTTTACCAAGGAGTTCAGATATAGAAGCCCAGTCAGAATTTGTAAGTATATACATAATTTTTTTTTTCTATCCCTATTTTCAAAAATAAGGCAAATTTTCTCAGGCGCATAGCTTTTGATGAGTAAAACTTAAAATTTGTTTCTAAAAACTATTTCATTTTCTTTCATTAACCAAATTAGCTGGTATATATAAAGGAATGCTTTTCATGCATTTCTATAACAAAAAAAAAACCTTACCTCGTAACTTCTAACCAAGATGCATTCTAATGCAATAATTCCTTTTAAAAACTATCTATTCACTGTTTCTCAAACTATCGTATATTACATACTAAACTGTCACACACATCCGGACTCTTATCAGATCTCCCCATCGCTTTTTAATCTGCTTTGAATTCTAAGTGAGCTTCTTGAAACAGGATATGTATTTGCGATAAGAAGAGTCCTTTGAATAATCTCCGATTATGGCTTTCACATGCAAAGAAAAACACTATTTTTGAACCAACTTAGGCAATTATTTTTGTTGAAAAAAAGATGCATTTGAGAACAGAATTTGAGGCTGTTCTATTTGAACAGTGTTGTGAAGTCCGATACTCCCAACTTGAAAGGGTATCGATCCTCCTACCTCGAAGGAAGCTCCCGGTTCCCAAGGGATCCTCCCCGGGAGGGGTTGGGGGAGGAGGGCTCTAAAAAAAGGACCATCCAACATTTTAATTGACAAAGTTTATTAACTATAAAAAAAAATGATTATTTTACATAAAAAATAAAAAAACTTTTTTTTCTACAGATTAAAAATATAGCAACACCAGCGACACCATTGAGTGATGAAGTGAAACACTTAGGTGTTTTCGAGAAAGAATTTGAGACTGTTCTATTTGAACAGTGTTGTGAAGTCCGATACCCCCAACTCGGAAAGGGTATCGATCCTCCTACCTTGAAGGAAGCTCCCGGTTCCCAAGGGTTCTCCCCGGGAGGGGATTGGGGTTTGGGGGGAGGGGGAGGGGGGCTCTAAAAATATATATATTTTTTAACATGTTCAGTTGACATTATGAAAGACATAAGGCAATGTAACTTTTTTTTCTTCTTCTTACCAACTCAGGCAATTATTTTCGTTTTGAAAGGCTCAAGAAAAGAATTTGAGACTGTTCTATTTGAACAGTGTTGTGAAGTCTGATACCCCCAACTCGGAAAGGGTATCGATCCTCCTACCTCGAAGGAAGCTCCTGGTTCCCAAGGGTTCTCCCCGGGAGAGGATTGGGGTTTCGGGGAGGGGGGCTCTAAAAATATATATATATTTTTTAACATGTTCAGTTGACATTATGAAAGACATAAGGCAATGTAACTTTTTTTTTCTTCTTCTTACCAACTCAGGCAATTATTTTCGTTTTGAAAGGTTCAAGAAAAGAATTTGAGACTGTTCTATTTGAACAGTGTTGTGAAGTCTGATACCCCCAACTCGGAAAGGGTATCGATCCTCCTACCTCGAAGGAAGCTCCCGGTTCCCAAGGGTTCTCCCCGGGAGGGGATTGGGGTTTGGGGGGAGGGGGGCTCTAAAAATATATTTTTTTTTAACATGTTCAGTTGACATTATGAAAGACATAAGGCAATGTAACTTTTTTTCTTCTTCTTTTAATTGTTCAGGTGATGATGATGATGATGGGGCAATGACTATGAGAAATTGACAAAGTTTATTAACTATAACAAATTTACATAAAAAATAAAACTTTTTTTTCTACAGATTAAAAATATAGCACCACCAGCGACACCATTGAGTGATGAAGCAACTATATTTACAGGACCAATTTTGTCACCACCAGCAGAGTTCAGGGATGAAGCTACACTGGTCCTAGAGAATATGGAGTGGGAAAGAGGGTTCCTTAACGATGTTTTTGGGGAAATGGCCAGCCTGGATGACTTAAGCTGTGATATTGACATGCTTGAGGATCCGGGGTGGACAGATAGTTTCATGCGTGAATATTTAGGTGATGTTACAAGTAAATCTGAACCGGGTCCTCATAACGAAATTCCATCAGAGGACAATACAGGCTGGCTCGACCAATTGTCCCCAAACACCTTGGATTATGTACTAGGGGACCTCATGCCACATCCCCCCAATGTGATTAAACAGACTGGGAGTAGTGTTATTGACAATTCTCTGTCACCCGCCACCATTCCACTTAATGCTATAGATAGAAGTAGTAGTAATACAACAGCAACAGTATCCCCTCTTCCGGATTTTTTTCTCTCCAACTCTGCCTTGCATCACACATTGGTCTACAGCGCCAAATTCGGTGACCCTTTCAACTCTCTAGTGTCGGGGGATATAATAACAGATCCCCTGGCCATTACACATTCATATACTGATAAGATTCGAGCCATTCTTGAACAACAAATGGGGGTGTGGGGAGTGGGGGTCAGTTTAAAAGCATCAATAGCACTAAAAATATTTTTTTTAAATGAAAGTGCGGGTGAGATGTATTCGAAATACTTGCATACAGAGATGTTGGCAATACACCCGCATTTATCAAATTATGGGGAGGTTTTTCTAAATTGGGTTAATAGTATTCAAAGTAAGTGGGAAAATTATAACGAGGGGGGTAGTGGATCTGTGGTTTTATTTATTGAAAGTTTAAATGTTAATATTTGTAGGTTTAAAAAGGATTTTATTGTAAGAGGTGGGCATGGGGGAGGGGGGGCAATTGAATTAAAATATCATTCAGATTTAGAGGGGTGTAAGGGGATACAGCGAATCTGTTTCGATACGAGGCTGCAGTGTTTCAAGTACGCGTTTTTAATTGCGGCATACAGACCTCTGCGCAATGATGCCACTAAGATGAAGCTGGATAAAATGGCAGTTAATGGTAGGGAGGGTTCAAAGTTCCCCAAAGTAAATTTTAATTGTTTAAATGGTCAATATCCCGTGACACTAAAAGGAATAGATATTTTTGAGCGGGCTAATGCACATTTAAAGAATGGTGTCACGGTGTTACAGTATGAAACAGAATTTGAAGAGGGTCAGCGTTCCGATAAGAAGGGTGTATTATTTCCAGTGCGGGCTCCTTCAATTGAATCAGTAGAATATTGGGCGTGGCTTCTATACACCCCACCCACAGACTCCGATTCAATTGGTCATTTCAATCCAATTACGGATATTAGTAGGGTTCTAAGTGAGGGTAAAAAGGGGCGAGGTGGTGTGTGTTATTGCTGTCCAACATGCCTCTCATGATTTCGCTCTGATTTAAAGTTAAAGCATCACATGAAACACTGTAAACGTCATGGATACCAGGCTGTGGAGACGGTAAGCGGAGATAGAGTGATCTTACGTTTTAAAAATTTTCAAAACACGCTCCTGCAGAGCAATAAGATCGCTTTGGACTGCGAGGCTAAGCTGACAGACGTGTGTGATCCGTCAAATTCAAATCATGTTAAAATACATGAAGCCATAGGGGTCTCTTACGCTCACGCGCAACGAGATTCCAATAATACCATGCAAGTGCTGGAGGTAGTTGAGATGTTGAGTGACGGTGAAGACTGCATGCGCTCGGCATTGGTCAGTCTAGTCAAAACAGCGAACTGTGCAATTTCGCGCCTTCGTTATACAAACTATCCTATGGTCCTATCACCAGATGACATAGTGGCCATTAAAAATCGTAAAATGTGTTGGGTTTGCAAGGGAGAATTTGATGATGGTGTTGGGAATGGGGGGAGGAGGAAGGTGATCGACCATGATCATTTGTGGCAGGAAATTACATCGGGAGGGAGTAACTTTAGAGGGGTAGCACACCAGTCATGCAATTTAAACGTTAGACAACAATATTTCGTACCTGTTTTTTATACACAATTCCAATTACGACTTAAAGTTTGTTCTTCCGGCGTTGGCCCGCATTGCCAAGGGAGGAGTTGTAGATGACGCATGGATAGATGGTTCTTTTTCATATAATATCATACCCAAATCATCGGAGAAGCTACTGCTGCTAGAATTCATGTGGAAAACAGTTGACAAGGGTAACACGTGCCTGAATAAAATCCGTTTTTTAGACTCTTTCAGCTTCTTCCCCAAATCTTTAAGTCAATTGATTCAGGTGCAGAAAAGTGACAATTTTGATAGCTTCCCCCTCCTCAAACAGCGCTTCCCCGATGATGAAATGTATGATTTATTAACGTGTAAGGGTATATATCCATATGATTATTACAACTCTGGCTCGAGGCTAGATGAGGTGTCACTACCGCCCATTGAAGCTTTTTACAATTCTCTTACTGAGAGTGAGTGCACCACTAGCGACTACGAATTTGCTAAGAGGGTTTGGGCAAAGGGCGGATGTAAAAATGGGTGGGATTATTGTAAACTTTACTTGGCCAGTGACGTACTAACTCTTCTGGATATTGTGTGCAAAAATACGGATAAAATCTATGGGGAATTTGGGTTGGATTTAGGTTATTATTTTTCCACTCCCCATTTGGTGATGGACTTGATACTTAAAATCAGCAAAGAAGAAATAGGTCTGACTGCCGATGTGGATCAGCATCTGTTTGTAGAGAGATCAATGAGGGGTGGGTATGTTTTTCACGGGGATCGTATCATGAAAACTGATCCGAGTGGACAGCACACCGATGAAAAGTCGGACGCAGTTTTTTTGGATATGAATTCTCTTTACCCATCGGTAATGTCTCACTACTGTTTGCCGTGTGGCAATTATAAATGGCTTGACAATCCCTGTGCTTCGAATTTCCTCGACATTGCCAGTGTTGAGGAGAATGGGGCACAGGGATGGTTTTTTGAAATTGACGGTGAAATACCCATGGAAATCCATGACTCGGTAAAAGACTTTGTTTTTCCGTGCATAAATAGACCGGTGGGTAGGGACTCTCTGAGCCCCTACAATTTATCTTTAGTAGAGGACGGGAGTATGCACTGGGTACCTTCAAAACAAAAACTAATTGCCGATCTCAACCCGAAACAGAATATCGTTGTTCATCACGTGCTATTGAAATGGATGGTGTCCAATGGTTTCAAGGTCACAAAGATTCATAGAGCCCTCCAATTTGATCAAAAGCCTTACATGAAAACGTTTATTGACACCTTTGTCAGTAAGCGTTCACAAGCGAAAACGAAAGTTGAAAAAGAAGTCTATAAACTCATTTTGAACTCAGCTTTCGGTAAAATGTGCGAGAGCGTACGACACAGAAGTCGATGTGACATTATAACCAACCCCAAAGATTGTGCTCGAATCATTGCGGATCCAAACTTCACATCGTTCACAATCATAGACTCCAATATGGTTCTCCTACATCGCAAGAAAAGAAACATTGTATTAAATAAAAATATTGCAGGCGGAAGTGCAATAACTGAAATATCCAAGAAACTCATGTTGTCATTTTATTATAATGTATGCAAGGTACAGTGGCCGATTGAGGGACAAGTTCAAGTGTACTACGGGGACACTGATTCACTCCTGTTAAAGTCAAAACTGAAAATCTATTGAATGATTTGGAAAATGGCGAGTACATTAGCTCACGAATGGACTACACTAACTGGGACGAATCCCTCTACCCAGAGCTAGTGAAACGCCAGGCCCCAAATCAATTGTTAATGTTAAAATCTGAAACGGGTAGCGATCTGATATCCAGTGATGTGTTTCCTGGACAGAAGGTATACTGTGTGGAAACGCACGGCAAGGATATCAAACAAGTTTGCAAGGGGGTACCTACACACTTTGTAAAAAATAATTTCGACATGAGTGTATATAGAAACTGTGTGGAACGTAGTTTAGTGCCAAGGGCGAAAGTCATGGCGATTCGCTCTTTACAATTTAAAAACTACACAGTTAGAGTTGAGAAAAACGCCATGTCTGCCATATCGGACAAAGTCTATGTACTTGAGGATGGTGTGAAGGTACTACCACACGGTCATTATTTAATTTCAGACCGAGTTGAATGTACAGAGTACAGAAAACAACTCGGTCTAAAAAAATTAACTTAAATTCACTAAAAAAAAAGAAGTATAAATTGGGTGGGAGGGTTTTTTTTTGGGGGGTAATTAGGTTTTTTTAATTCTTTTTTTTCTATCACAATCAATTTTCAATGTTTGTGTGTGTGTTTGCAAGGCAGATCAATTTCCAATATTTAATACCGGCCCTGACCCGGGCCCGCCGCAGCGGGCCCCCGGCGCCCGGCGCTTCCCGGCCCCGGCCGCCGCAGTGGGTCCCCCCGGGGGGGGACCCCAAAATTTAAAATGTTGTAAGTAAAAGTTATATTTCAAGTGCATTATTCCAATAAATGTTGTATTTTTTTATAAATAAATAAACAGAAAAAAAGTGTATTTATTTAAGTGTTTTTTTTTTCTAGTGGTTATGTAAATGTTGTATTTTTTTTTTATAAATAAATTTAAAAAAAAAGTGTATTTTTTTTATTCATGTTTAATGTGCCTTTTTCAATGTAGTATTTTTTTTAAAGTATTGTCACCTTTTTTATGTATATAATAAAAGAAAATATTATTCTTTATTCTTCTTCTTCTTCTCGTTATTATTATTCTTGAATGGAGTAGTAGTAATAGGGAAATTATTTAGTTATTAGACAGCCATAGTCTACAGTTATTTGTCCAGGTGAACTGTTGAAGGGAACATGTATCAATTTAAAACACCATTCAGATCGTTTCTGTGTGGACCGTCAATGTCGGGCAAAACAACACTCTTAACTAAAATAATTAAAAATTGTGATAAAATGTTTGTGGAAAAGCCAAAAAAAATCTACTATTGCTATAGTATTTGGCAGGAGTCATATGATAAAATAAAAGCAATTGCTGCCACGACAGGGTTGGTGCAGATACAATTCATACAGGGACTTGATGTTTTCAGCATTATTGAACAAAACTCTTGGATGATCATTGACGATCTGGCTGAATCTATTGAACAATGGTCCCAGGAAATGCTACAACTGTTCACTCTTCGCTCTCATCATGAACAGATTTCCGTTACTCTGGTTCTACACAATCTCTTTCATCAGAGCAAGTGTATGCGAACACTTGCATTGAACTGTACCTACTATATCATCTACAGAGTTTTTCGTGATTCTAGCTCGCTAATAACTCTCAATAAACAAATCTATCCGGGAGCCCCCGAATTTCTGCTCTCAGCATACAATCAGGCAACTAATAAACCCTACGGCTACATCCTATTGGATCTTAATCAAAATACACCCGAGGATCTGCGTGTAGTCACAGATATTTTTGACAATGAAATTACAGTATATCTCCCCGTGAACACTAAAAAGACCTATTAGTTGCTATCATGACACTGAAGAAACTACATGAAAATAGACATTTGTTTTCAGTTCTAAGCACTTCAAAACCTCCGCTTAGGAAAGCAATACTCAAACACGGTATTGACAACGATTTCATTAATCTAATATCCGAACTTTGTTTAAATTTGATCGAGGGTAATGTTCAAGTGCCAGAAGTAGTTAAGCAACAGGCAAAGCAACATCGTTCCATTGTACGTACATTGGCCTCTAAAAAGAAAGGAAAGAATTTCAAAAGGAAACGACTTCTTCAGGCGGGCGGTAGCTTTTTCACACTTTTACTGCCAATAATTGCAGGACTTGTAAACAGTTTTCTCTAAAAGAGAATGGCAAAACCCTATAAATTGACTCCAATAAAACTCGCTCTCTCACCCATCGAACACTTTGAGAACAATCTGAGTAAATTCCTTGACAATGAAAATATTGAGGATGATAAAAAACTGCTTTTACTTCAAGATGCACTTCGCCGAGTGGACAAACACAAGTCCTATCGCTCGAAGCCCACTGCTGCTGCTGCTGCTGACCCCAAAAAAGAATCATCTCCTCAGCATTCTGCTGCTGCTGAGACACAATTAAAGAAGGAGGAATTGGATTCGACTGTATTGAAAATTGGAAATCTAATGCCCCACTCATATCGTGAACAAAGTAAACGACTCCTAGCCTATCTCTTGGAAAGTGATCACATTCAAGTTGAGAGCAATGGGCCAGGGATTATAATTCAGGGCAAGAGCTATAATCTACTTGATTTAATCTATGATATGGTAACAAAACGTAAAGGACTATTATCATTTGACACTCATCTATACAACTTTTTAAATACATTAAACTTCCACAAAAGTCTTATTGGCAATAGACAAATTCTAAAAAAATTAAATGAACATGCATCATCGTCATCATCAACAACAACATTGACACCATTAAAAAATGAACTTGAAGAAGAAGATTTTAAATCAATTTTGGAAAATACTAGCACACCGCTGATAGCTAGACAAAAGCGAAGACGTATCAAGTCATCATCACCACCATCACCACCACCAACAGCCAGTATACAAAAGGGTAGCGGACGTTACACAACGTGTTTACGTTCAAAATGGTTGAAGTTCTGAAAGGTGTTTATGAAAATATTGGTGAGGTGGGGAGTTTAAGTTCCCCCACAACTCTTTCCAAAGTCACTGGTGTTCGCACTAAAAATGTACACGACTATCTACAGAATGAATCAAGTTACACTCTGCATAGAAATCATAGACTTCGTGCCAATCAATATCGAAAAACAAAAGCCTTTTACCCATTGCATATAATGCAAGCAGATCTCCTGACTCTAGATGAGCTTCAAAGACGTCACAATACACCGTACAAGTACATTCTACTTGCAATCAGTGTTTATAGTCGTTATGCATATGCAATTCCATTGCGATCAAAGAGAGGTGTTGAAGTTGCTCAGGCCATTGAAAGTATTCTCCAACAGGATTCATATAAAAAAATTCAAACGGATTGCGGTAGTGAATTTGTTAATCCCCATGTTGCAAAAGTACTAGAGAAATATAGTACACTGCTCTATCATAGTCACAGTCCTATAAAGGCTGCATTGGCGGAACGATTGATAAGAACTATTCGACTTTTAATTTCAAGATATTGTACATTGAAAAACACATCGGCTTTTATTCATGATCTTGATAAAATCATGTTGATTTATAATCAACGACCTCATCGATCGTTGTCCAACTCTACGCCAACGGAAGTTCATCATTCTGATCATGATACAATTGACACCTTTCTTAAACAGTATTCCAATGAATCGTCGGCTGTCAAGAAGATGAAAAATAAATTCAATGTTGGTGATACTGTTCGAATTAATAGAACAACTAATGTTTTTGAAAAGGGGAATTACTTGTGGTCCACCGAAATTTTTAAAGTGGCAAAAATCCTAGACACTAAACCCATAACTTATCGCCTGCGTGATACCAAAGATGAGGAGATTCTCGGCGGCTTTTATGACTATGAATTACAAAAAGTTAAAAATGCTAGTGAAATCTATCAAATTGAAAAGATATTAAAGACACGTACTCGCGGGGGTAAGAAACAGTTACTTGTTCGATGGCTAGGATACAACTCTGATTTTGATTCTTGGATCGGTGTTGAAGATATTGACAATGCCCCATGATTTCTATGTAACTTTCATGTCCAACGTTTCCGATCCTCTCTACAATGACTTGAATACGACAAGTGATTTTTGGACAAAACTCTCCCCCGCCATCAAATTTGACAGTGCATGTGAAGTGGCTCTTGTCGACTGTATTCTCAAAAATACCTATGACATCCTGAGAAAGGATCGTAAATATGAAATAAAAATACGACCGTTTGAATTCGGCGATGAAGGTGCAATGGCAACTTTTGACTCTAATCAGTACCCTATTGCTAACATCCCCTACAGGGAATACAATAACATGCATGAACTGTGTCGAGTTATCAACAAAAAAATTGCAAGTCGAAAAAAAGGTGGTTTCACTTTCAATTACTCGACGGAACAAAGGAGAATTTATATTACCAATCCATTTGAGAATGAAAGAATTTTCCTCAATGAGAATTTACGTGAGGTTCTTGGTTTTAAAAACCGTATTATTAAGACAGAAAATTTCAGTGGTAGTGACCATGTTATCTATGCAGACTATGCACCCAGCTTCTCCACGGACACTTGTATATTTCTCTACGCTTCATTTGTGGAAACATCTCGGGTTGGTAATTCAAATGTTCCCCTCCTACGAGTTCTTGAACGAAAAACCAATCAAGAACATGTTCACCACTACAATATAAAGCATCTTCAGTATATTCCCGTAAACACTTCCTATTTGGAACTCTGTCAGTTAACACTAAGAACTGAATTAGGTGATCCAATAGCAATTTCAAAAGGCTTAGCAGTGATTACATGTCATTTTCGACCCACTGTCAACGACAACGACGGTACAATAACCTAAAAAATGAACAATAGAAGAATTCCATTTGTCTGTCCCGATATTGACTGTTATGTTGGTGCTTTGAGTCCACGTCAAATAGGCAATGGATTGGACTACTACAAGGGGCGTACTACAATGTCTGGCTATGGTCTTGGTAGCTGGTTTGCTAGGCTATTTCGTTCTGCACTACCCCTTGCCAGAAAATATCTTGTACCTGCTGCATCAAATTTTGCTGCCTCCACACTACAGGACTGGGGGTCGGGCAAGAATTTCAAGGAGAGTGTTAAGGAAAATATTAGATCTTCAGCAAGAGCCGTTGGTGAACAATTAAAATCTAGACAAAATGGGGAGGGATTGAAAAGGATGCGTTCGCGTCATTCAATCATCAGTCTCCACCCAGGCAGGAAGCAAAGGACATCAACAAGGACTTTGAGAAATAAAACAACGAAGGCCAATAAGCAGCAGAAGAAGAAAAAGAAAAAGATTGTTAGATCAAAGAAGGATTTCTTCTCTTAAGATGACTTATCTCCCCCACAAGGAATCATATCCATCAATCAGTTCCTCATTGAATCTATTCAATGCTGAAAATGTTGATGTCAGTGTCAAGTATGGCTACTATGAACAATTTCACCCTCAACAACCCCTCTCGGAAAATATACACTTTCAAATATTTTCCAATGAAGACTATTTCATTGATTTGTCGTCAACATTTATTGATTTAAATGTTGTGGTGAAGAAAAAGTCAGATAATACAACTCCAAATGCCGGCGATGGTCTCTCCTATGAAAACTGTATTCTACACAACCTATTCAAACAAATTAATGTATTTATTAATAGAACATTGGTGAGCACTAGCAATAATTTATCCAACTATGCAAGCTACATACAATTTATGATGATGACGCCAAAGGCGTACAAGGAGATGAGAGGACAATCATTGGGCTATGAATATCGAACAGGTGTTGATACTGACGGTGAGTTGACTACAGCAGTGACCCAGGAGTATCATCTAGTTGGAAAATTAAATCATGAGATATTCAATATATCCCAATGGCTACCCCCCAATGTCAGGATTGACATAAAGTTACAGATGGCCCCATCGAATTTCATTTTGAGAAAAACACTTCCTGCAGCACCCGATGCAAATGTCATTATCACATCGGCAATTCTCCACGTCCGAAAACAACAGGTTATGAGCTCTGTTGCATTGGCAGTGGAAAAGCTAAGAGCCAATGGCAACAACATTAAACTTCTTGTCCCCCATACAATCACCAATCAACGTCACATTGCCACCGGCTCTCGTAGCTATAGCGATTCATCATTTATCAATGGAGAAATCCCATCAAAATTGGCTTTGGCCTTTGTGAAGAGTGGGAGTGCCGTTGGATCCAGGACTGAATCCCCCCACGATTTTAATTTTTTCGGTCTATCTAGCCTCGTGTGCAAAGTGAATGGTATTCCACTGTACACTCTATCATTTGACAAAAAATCCTATAGAACTCTGCACGAGTTGACAATGCAATCCCTAGATCATGACTCTCAACTATTTGAAAATGGAATAGCCGATTCAATGTTTTCAAAAAATCATGGGGTTATTGTTTTGGATTTGTCAGGCACACAGGATATGAGCATAGTACGAACAGGGAATGTACGTTTAGAGTGTACATTTGCCAATGCTCTGACTGAGAGTATCACGCTAATATCACTGAGGCAATTTGAAACCTATTGGGAAATCACGCCCGACGGCAGTGTTCTACTAGACCTAGCACCATGAACACAAACCAAATAATCAACGTATTTAGTATGGATCCATACATGTCCCGCTACAAGTCCTATTGCATACCTTCGGACTTCATTGAAAAAATTCCAAGTGTTAACAATACCCTGATCATTGTTAATAGCAGTCCGTCGACTTTGAAGACCGGTCATTGGCTAAGCATCTTTCAAACAGCGAAGAATATTGAATTTTTTGATCCTCTTGGCCTATCGTATAAATTCTACGCACCATACATCAGCAACTTTATTGAAAGCAGTGGGAAAACCATTATTCAAAATCAACGAAGAGTACAGGATTTAGCGACTAAGACATTTGGCTTTCATGCACTACTCTTTTTCATGTTCAGATGTCGTGGCTACACCTACAAGCAGTTTCTCGACATCTACGTTGACTTACCTCAATTGAACGACTTTCTAGTGGAGAATATACTTACAAGTGTGTTTAATATTGATTTTAGTGCCCTAAGAATAAAATGTTCTAAAGATGTATGTGAAATTGTTTATTAATAAAAAAAAAAATTATATACATGATAAAAACGACTTTTCTACTCTTTAGATTTCATCCACTACTAGGTATTTGTCGACAACAACTAGTGCAGGTAGATTATCTGAATTCACAGTGTACTGATCCTGATGTAGTGCAATGTCAGGGTCACATTTTCTACAGTAGAGCGTGACTTCACTCTTGTCATATCTCTTTGTATAGTCAATGATACTATTCTCATTCATTCTATAGAATTCACATGTTTCAATTTGCCTATTTGAAGCAATTTCACAAACAGTGTCCTCAAGTGTCGAATCATATTCCGTCACAAACAAATAAAAATCAGTGGGCTTATAATCATAACACCCAGTGTCTTCACAACGATGATGTAGAAACCATATTCTTTTGTTGTTCCAACAGTTGAATCGTTGACCTGGTTCCTCCTCCCAGAACAATCTAAAACCACGACGATACCAATCTCGTAGCAATAAACTAAAATCACGGTTAGGATTCTTTCCAATCATACCGGGATATGTACTCTCCCACTGCTTGCATTTATCATAATGACAATTGGAGCATTGGTGACCTCTAGGATGAGACTCACACACCTCTTCAAGACAGGAATTACATCCTTTAATTTGTATAGCATATCCTCTATGCAATTTACACGGGTTGCATAATCTACACTTTTCATCATACTCCTCAATCATTGTGCAATTCTCACATGATGACCAGCTACCCTGTGTGTACATACATAACGGACATGTATGGAACATTTTGTCATGTGTTAACGCTCTCACTGCCACAATGAAACTGAGCTAGCAACAAAAAAAATTGTCTGAGAGAGAGAGAGAGAGAGGAGTAAATCATCCTTGAGCACCATCTTTCTTATGAAAAAAAGTCCTAAATTTCTAAACTAATGTTATTCACAATATCATTTTGTCGTGTCGTGATCAATATATCAATAAATTGTGTAAATGCATTTGGACCACGATGTATAAGCTTCATACAATAGTCTAATGATGGAGAATCAGTTTTTATTATATCAACAAGCATTCCTCGAGAAAATATCTTCCTTTGAATAGACAACTCTAGAAAATCATCATCTAGAATCAAACGTTTTTCCATAAGAACTAGATTCCTCATGATTCGCTCTTTCTCGAATCTATCCATTTTTAGAGTCCTAACTCTCTCACAACCAACTTCAGACTAATCAGAATTTCTTTTTCTACTCTAGAAAATATACGCTTGTCTACTATAGAAAGAAAACAAAAATACCATTGATTTAGAAACATTTTTATTGAACATAATTACAATAATAATATTCACTGATGCATTTTGTTCTCATCAATATATTTCGATAGGACATCTAATTCTGACCGAAGTTTATTTATATGGAGAATATTCACTTTTGCAGCAAAACATAGCTGCTCCTCCTGCTTAAATTTGCTTAATGATATCACGTATCTTGCATACATAATGTCCCATTCAAGACATAGTCTACAGTCAGCGGTTATTTCCACAGCTACATTAGGTACTCGTATATCGCTGCTGCTGCTGCTGTCGGTTCCATCATTAATCTCCAATAGTGTAAATGCACCACTCATTTTTTTTTCACTAATATCCTTGCAAATAAACTATTCTCTTTGAATTCAATTCTCTTACTAATAAGAATTGTAAAGAAACTATTCCTTTTATTCAAATCCTAATCACCAATCAAGTTATACTCGTTCCTCTTGGCAAAGGTGTAATGACCTGTAGAATAGGACTACCAGAAAAACTTGTTTGGTACGGGCGCGTAAGCAAAGTATATACCTTCAAGCAAATTCCATATGATATTTCAAATTACTATAGCTTCTATAGAAATGATACCTCTTTGCAACTGACCCTGGTAACCCAATTACTTGAAAACCTACACACATATCTATGCCTCAGGCGTAAGTTTGCGTTTAGGTTCTGTAGTAATCGGGCGCTTACTACTATTGTCAATGAAAATTACCAAAAAGAGAATTTTTCAAAACCTAAAGGAGTTAAGTTACCTCTGTATCCCCTCAAAACAACGCCCTTTCTCTAGCATGCAAAGGGTCGTTTAAGTGTCCTATCTCATTTTTATCTTAGGGGAGTCCATGCACAAGTAAGCTGATTAATCAACAAAATACATTAATTAAAAGCAAATGCTTCGAATTGATTGTTGACATTTTGAATAATTGATATATTATTTCTAAAAATACTGCAACTCCAGGCTCTTCTTGTTCGATCTAACAAGAAAATATTTCCAGCCCACAAATTATGGAAGGTTATTTTGGCTAGGCTTGGGAATAGGAATAAAGGAAGTAATGACAATATGTCTCTTTTAAAAAAGAGTCTGAATGAGTCTCAAATTACATAATTTCTTCGAGCATAAAAAAAAAAAATTAAGGACAGTTACTACTTAGAGTTAAATTAGGATCCAATTTTAAACGCCTGCCCCTTCCAAGTTGAGCATAGCTATAATTGAAGATACAGGCAGGGAAGGAGGTCTCGGCGCCATGCCTGCCCCCTAAATCCTTTTTTTTAGTTTCTGGTCACTTCGTATTTAAATCGCCAAGCAAAATTGGTGATTATTGCTGCCTCATGGAAAAAAGAATTTCTGCGTACCTGTTCGTGGAGACCCCAAGCTTACTTAGCGTGGATTTGAACATTTTTAGGGAAAAACACTTAAAAATGAAAAGCAAAAATGGATAAATCTTATTATAGCTATTTTATAAGCTTGGACACCGCTTCCGGGGAAGGATTTTGATACTACTGAACCGATGACACCCCTACGGAAACTACAAGTACATGCTCCAACTCAATGGATCTAGGCGAATACTCATTGCTGTTGTTTTTACATATTTGTGTTAAGAAGTCTGCCATTATGTCCTAAAAACCTATATAATTACAAACGCCGATTACAGTCAAATGACAACAAATAGGCGTAACTTTTAACAAGATAAAATAGTTTGGGTCGACACAAAATTGCATTTTACGGTCTACTGATTCAAGCCGGCAATTTAAACCCCAGTAAAGACGAAAGCTAAAAAAATGAATATAACCTATCGAATTTCACAAATTTATTTTGGTTATATGAAGTAGAGCAGATACAGTTGTTCAGACAAAAGGAATCCTAACTAACAGGTGGTTCAGCTATTCAAAACTTTTATTGTTCTTTTGTCCACTAGCTTTTGTCTGCTGTTCCTCTAACACCTGGCTTCCTCCCAAAAAAATATTTGTCCCCTAAGCCCCGGTCAAGATTTTAAAAGTTTTAAGCCAATCAGAAAAGGATTTGGACTCTTTTGGAACCCTAGGTTTGAGGCTAGAATCCCAACTAAAAATGAGTTCAGGCCGGGTTTCTGGCTCCTTTTCTTGTTTGCTACTTGAAACTAGAGACCCATCAAGAATGAAAGCCTTGAATATAAGTAGAAGGGGCTTCAAAACACATGAATAGTCGCGTTTTGCTGCAAGATTTAAATTAAGTATCGGCCGATAATGAACCATAAATTGGGCACAGTAAAAAGAATAACACAAAAACTATTACACAAGAACTCATAGCGTAGACGTTAGAAAGCTTGTCTGTGGCCATGGTAACACAGGATCAAATCTGAGACAAGACAGATTTTGGTCTTACACAAGACTACAGACTTTTTTTGTCTCAGAAAAGACATTTTTAAGTCAAATTATTCATAAAAAAAAAACAAAAAAAAACAGCAAATTCCTCACGGAGGAAAGCTAAAATGAAATTTATGCAAATAAGACTTTGAATTTAATATTTAAAAAAGTATTAAAAATAGCTTGGCTATTTGTTTTAAGTATGGAACCTTGTTTTTAGCTTCTGTGGCAGTCTTTAAGTAATTTTCAGACATTTCAACTATTTGCCCCAAGGCTGCAACATTTTAAATGTCTTAGACAATTTTTATATTAGTTTATATAATATTATAAGTGTTTGGACAGTGTGAAGTTAGAAAACAATTCTTACTGCATAATATGCAGAATAATTGAACTTAACATATTAGGCATGCAGATCTTTACAAAACTTAATGTTTTTAACTGTTTTCCTCAACTCACCAACTTTTTTCATTTATCCATTTATAAATCAAGCTATCTCAATTTTATATTTGTGCTTTGTAAAGCCAAATCCATTTTGCACTTCTTGTTTTCACTTATATTCATAAATTCTTGAGAAAAAAAATTAAAATAGTTTCTAGTTTTTAGCTCATTTTGGAAACAAGTTTAACAAAAGGTATCGTATATACATATTTATTGTTGACTTATTACATGGCTTTATTTCCATTCGCTTAGGTTTTAAAGCAACGTTTTCTTCTTTGTGATTTTTTTTTTAACGAAATACAAAACTTGTAGCCTCATCGTCAGCCTCGGAAGTATAGTGAGACTTGAATGCACAATTAATTTATCAGGTATCTGTCAAAATATTTGATGTGCTACTTGCTAATGCTTTTTAACATGTGGCATAATAGATTTGGCTAGAAAGATTGAATTGAGATAATAACTATCTAAAAGAGTTATGCTAATAGTTTTGTTTACTGATGTCTCTTGATAAACATCTTATGTTGATTAATGATGAAGATTGTCGGCGTAAACAATCGAATTGCTTAAGTTTAATTATTTAAATCATTTTTTCAGCTTGAAGATTGCTTAGATAATTTTTCGAAGTTACAGGTTTAAAATCTCATAGAAATTAATCTCCATAATTGTAGATAGAAATTCATATATCTACCCTCCGAAATGAGTATTAATGCTACTCAAACTTCTTTTGTTTATAATCTTCTAAAAAAAGAAAAATTCGTTATCAAAAGAATTATATACGCTTATGCACTACGATTGTCAGGACAACTACTAATTTCAGAATATGGCTAATCACTCTTCCCTCGTGATAGTTTTAAGCATATTGTATTAAACAATGATGCTAATTTATAGAAATGTGCCGGAGGGGGGAAGGGGTGAAAGTATATTTTTCAAAATTGCGAGGGAGACAATTTGTTTTTAGCCCTTTCATGCCGTAGGCAACCATATGGTAACGGTTCCTTCCATGTACCTAGTGTCTCTTGTAGTTGAGATACCACTTTCGAACTTAAGACCGTCAGATAACACAATTTCAGCCCTTCGTGTTGCGATACCTTTTACTCGCCTAGATGGCTTCGTAAGTCGTCAGTTGATTAGTGAACAGAGTAGTTTTTGTCAAGCCTAAAAAGTGAAAATTAGCTGATTTTTATAGTGATGATGAAAACGATGCCGGTGTGTTTTTCTACTTTTTATTATCTTGATTCGTTCCTTAAGTTCTCTAATTTTAGCTCGTATTTATAAGAATCGTATTTAGTTTTATCTTCATCCTCCATTTCTGTGGTTTTGTAACGGTTACCATACGGTTACCTTAGCTTCTTAGGTTTTGAGGCGAGTAATTTTTGAAAATGCTTCTCTTATACTATTTTGTTTTTACTGTTTTTTTCGTGCTCTACATTCCTTCTTTTACTTCACTTTTTTTATTCGTGAAGCACCTCATTCTGATTGTTTTAGTTTGCCGAAGCAGAAGGACCCATACACCCATGGTCTGGTCACAATTATCTCTTCCAGAGACATCGAGCCTCTCTTATTCTGCCAAAAAATCCAAACCAAGAAAAGCGAAAGAAAATGTTTTCAAGGAGAGGAGCAGACGTGTAAGAGAGAAGCTAAACCAAGAGCAAGCTGAGAGATGGTTCTACAACCAGATAGCAAATCTGAGATAGATATCATGTCTGATGATGACGACGGGTATGATCCATTATGGAATCCTACCCCTGGTGACAGCTTCTCAGAGGCCATCCTACCGCCTGTTTAGCCGGTAGACGATCATACAGAAGACTTACCTCTCAGCATGTTGAACTGTGTTGAAATTTTTACGGGCGCGGATCACAAATTTGATGGTGGAGAAATTAGTACATTTCCTACTACTGAAACTCCACCGTCTCCTATCCAATCGATAAGCTCGTCACCTATTTCTTCTGCAACAGTCCTCACCACATCAAGGAAAAATAAAGATGCCACAAAAGAATACAAGTGGCTAAAAAGAGAGATTGATCCCCGTGATATCACCTGGAAAGCTTCCCTCCTAAAAGCAACAGAAATTCACTTACCCATTGATTTATTCAGAAATCTTATCATGGATAGTAGGGTTGCTCAATTAGGTTACCAAACCAATCTGGATGCAACGAGGAAAACAAACGCTAGGATTGCCCTAAAGCTGAACCAGCATAAGACGAACCAGCCTCTTGGTTCATCTCATGAATATTCTAAAGCTACCAGCTATGAGGATTTACTAGGAGCGCACTATTCGATACACTCCAATCGCAGAGGCTATAAGCCGTGACAGATTTTTGACAATTCGGTGTTTTTTTCATATCAATGACGATAGCTAAGCAGTGCCATCTGTTCAAACTGGTATTGATAAGCTGTACAAAATAAAACCAATGTATGACGTGCTTAGGGAAAATCTAAAAAGTATACCGCCTGAGAAGAGACAAAGAGTAGACGAACAGATGATTCCCTTCAGGGGTCGGTTAAGTGTTAAACAGTACTTGAAAGAGAAGCCACATTCATGGGGTTTAAAAGTATTTATGAGAGCAGGCGTGAGCGGGATTGTCTATGACCTAAAAATCAAACAGTTCGTGGTAACGAATTGTAAGTAAGGAGCGACCCGGCTCAATGGTAACCGAAACTCTAAAAAAGAAATTTTGGTACCAATAGATACATCAAGAGAATCAGATTTTAATTTTGATTTCAAATATATAAGTTTCATCAAGTTTAAGCTTACCCATCAAAAGTTACGCGCCTAAGAAAATTTGGCTGATTTTCGAAAAAAGGGGGAAAGACACCCTAAAAGCTATAGAACCTTAATGAAATTCACACCATCATATTCAGCGTATCAGAGAACCCTACTGTAGAGGTTTCAAGCTCCTATCTACAAAAATGTGGAATTTTGCATTTTTTGCCAGAAGAAAGATCACGGGTGCGTGTTTATTTGTTTGTTTGTTTTTTTTGTTTTTTTTTCCCCAGGGGTAATCGTATTGACCCAGTGGTCTTAGAATATCGTAAGAGGGCTCATTGGAACGGAAATTAAAAGTTCTAGTGCCCTTTTTAAGTGACCAAAAAAAATGGAGGGCAACTAGGCCCCCTCCCACGCTCATTTTTTTCTCAAAGTCACCCAATTAAAATTTTGAGATAGCCATTTTGTTTAACATAGTCGAAAATCTAATAAATATGTCTTTTACGATGACTTAATCCCCCACAGTTCCCAGGGGAAGGGCTGCAAGTTATGAACTTTGCCCATTGCTTGCACATTGTATTGCTATTGGGAAGTATACAGACATTTTCAGGGAGAATTTTTTTGGTGGGGGGGGAGGGGGCTGGAGGAGGGGGTTACTCGGGAGAATCTTTCCGTGGAGGATGTTTCTTTGGGGTAAGGGACATTTCTATGAAGGGGGCGTCGGATTTCCAAGCATTATTTAAAAAACGATCAGAAATTAAATTAAAAAAACAAGTTTTTTCAACTGAAAGTAAGAAGCAACATTAGAACTTAAAATGAACAGAAATTATTACGTATATGAGGGGGTTCTCCCCCAAGTCAATACCTCGCTCTTTACACTACAGTTTTTTTTAGTGCTTTCAAAAGAGCTATCTATTCTAATTAAACGGCCTTTGTGATTCAGGGGTGTGTGAATTAAATTTTTTTTTAACTTTTAACGTAAAGAGTGTGGTATTGACTAAGGGGAGAACCCCATCATATACGTAATAACATATACGTAATAAAAAAAAACAATAAAAAAAACAAGCGATACGGCTCAATAGTAAGCGAAACTTTTAAAAACGGAACTTTGATGTCAATAAATGTATCAAAAGAATGGGCTTATAATGCTGATTCTAAATATATAAATTTGTTAAGTTTAGTATTCCTCATCAAAGGCTACGAGCCTGAGAAAACTTACCTGATTTTTTAAAGAGGGGGGAAACATCCCCTAAAAGTGAAAAAATTTTAATGAAAATCACTGTCAGATTCAGCGTATCAGAAAACCGTATAACATAGGTTTCAAGCTCATATCTGCAAAAATCTGCAACTTTGTATTATTTTCCAGAAAAAAAATAGACGAATATAGAAGTTCGTTACGTAAGGTAATTTGTAAATTACGTCAGAACCAAATTTAGAGACAACCATTTAGCAAAAGAAAAGTAAAATTTTTATGCAAATTTTGTTTACTTATTCAATGACGGCGAGCCAAAATAAAAGCTGCATTAACTAAAAAACGATCAGAAATTAAATAAAAAAAACAAGTTTTTTAAACTGAAAGTAAGGAGCGACATTAAAACTTAAAACGAACAGAAATTATTCCGTATATGAAAGGGGCTGATCCCTCCACAACGCCTAGCTCTTTGCGCTAAAGTTTGACTCTGTCTCACAACTTTATTTTTTAAAACAATAAAAAACTTTAGCGTAAAGAGCTAGGCGTTGAGGAGGGGAAAGCCCCTTTCATATACGGAATAATTTCTGTTCGTTTTAAGTTTTAATGTCGCTCCTTACTTTCAGTTTAAAAAACTTGTTTTTTTTATTTATTTCTACACAGGAAAAGGGCAAGTTCCGGCTACTCCTTTGGGGCTGGGCACTGATGTTGTCCTTTGGCTGATCGACAATGTGCCACGGGGAATGAATTTCAAGCTAAACTTCGACACTTTTTACACATTTGTTGGCCTTATTTATGCCTCACGCACCAATCACGGGATTGAATCATGTGGGACGATATAGAATAATCGTATGAAAGGCGCAATTACGGAAAGTGATGCATCAATGAAAAAGAAAGGGCGTAGAAGCTATGATTATAGGCTTGAGAGGCACACGGAATTCTCCATTGTGAAGTGGTTCGATAATAAACAGTACATGTGGCCTCATCGTACTGTGCCGTCCAGTCGACCAGTGTCAAAGGTGGGATAGAGGTACTCGTAGCTATTTCGAGGTAGATCGCCGATGTTTTGTCTGTGAGTACATCAAGTCAATGGGTGGCATAGGCTTGTCTGATATGTTTCTGGAGCTGTGTCGAATCGACAAACAGTCCAAGAAATGGTACATGCGGATAATCTATTATTTCCTTGACTTAGCTGTGAACAACGCTTGGCTTTTAGATAGGCGACAGTGCGAAGATCTGCGTAGACAGCATATGTACTTTTAACACTTCAAGATGGATATTTGCAGATCATTGATATGTCAGGAGTTGTCAATAGTCCCCGTGCTGGTCAACCCTCTGTCAGTGGTCCTACAAATAAAAAAAAAAATTACAGAAGCAGGTATGCCATCAGAATCAGTGCGCTATGACGCTGCTGGCCATCTACCCTACACAGTCGAAACGGGATGCTGCTGGTACGAAAAACGTGCAAGGGGTGCTGCTAGCCAAATTCTTTGCATTAAATGTAAGGTTCGGTTGTGTCTGAATGGAGAGAGAAACTGTTTTAAGAACTTCCATATTAAGTGGAATGAATATTTTTTTTTCCTGTGGTGACCAAATGGTAACCATTTTCATTTCAGTTTGTGAATGAAATAACTAATTAAAGTTGAAATTCTTTTGAAACTAAGCTTACGTTGATTATTATTGCAAGGTTTCATAATTTTTCAAGTACTCCTTCAGTGTTTAGGTATGAAAGGGTTAGAAAAAGGTATTTTTCAATATATATGGGGGGGGGGGGGTGAAAAAATGTAGTGAGGGACAGTACCAACCCAATCCCAGTTGAAACCCCTTTGAGTGAGCTCAGTCAAATTCGCGAAAATAAAACAAACTTTAGCAACTAAAGAAGGACGGAAAATCATTTGCATGGCTTATTCCTTCAATTAAATTTTGTTCTGTCTCGTAAGAAGCTCAAAATATTGCAAAGCCTTAGACGGGATTTGAGTAGGAGGACATGTATTATAATAATATTCCTTTTCTTTAGTTATTTCTGTTGTTTTATTCCTGTGTATTATTTCTATTTCTATTTCTTAACCCCAAGACAAGTTAGAACTTGGTAATTTGTCAATCAAATTATCGGATTTGTCGCTTGCAAAGACGTAGATTATTTGAAATTTGTTTAGAATGCGGGACGGATGAAATCTTTTGATTAAGCTGGGACGAAACAAACATGAGGGGGAGGGGTCTGAGGCCTCTCTGAATTTTCAATAAACAGCACAGAAATGCGTAAGAAGCTCTTTTGAGTAGTGACGCCATAATACATTTGACGGGGCCCAAAGGCACTACTCCTTTCTTCCAATGGTTTACTGGCACAAGAAGAAGGTTTAACGGCGCATCCCTGTTTTTCTGATCCGGTGACGGAAATTTTTTTCAGTATTAGCAAGATTCTCTGGATTCCAAGTGTTTAAGTTTTTTATATGATTAATCGGAGTGTAGTCGGTATAACACACAAGTAGTAATAAATGATGTTACAAGCACATGTGCAATGCGGTCAGCTGGCAATATTCTCACCCCTGGCAATATTCCCAATATTCCAGTATTTTTTTATACGATTAATCGGAGTGTCAAATATGGATGGCGCAATTTCATGAACCTTGTGACAGGACCCAATGGGGAATCCCTGATTGTAGGTTAACGATAGCACGCACCTTATTTGAGGTCACGTAATGACAGAGCAACCATCACTGTCACATAATACGTTTTTGGCATTTTATTTTTTGCCCGAAAAGTTCAAAGCGTTTTTTTCTTTTTTCTTTTAACCTAATGGCGGCGCACGCTTTATGTAATGACGGTACTCATCTTACGTAATGTGAGTGCGTACGTTATATAATGACAGCGCAGCGCAAACAACACGGTAACATAATACTTCTTTAGCATTTTATTTTTTTCTTTCTTTCAATGCGTTTCTTTTTCTATTCTTTTAGTTCTTTGTCCTTGCTAGGATTCGAAAGGTCAATTTTCTTCCAATGGGTCAACGCCTCAACCAAGAGGACTAACAAGCCATTCCCCGTAATCTCTGCTACTCAATACTTTCAAGAAATAACACATTCCCTTAACGTCACAAGACACACCTCTGTCTATTCCATAACGCATCTGGCGGAAATCCCGAGCTCGTTTCAGTCTTCTCCTGGCAAGATGTGACATCGATTATGCAAAACCCGCAGAGGAAATATTTATATTAAGACAAAATTACTCTAAATTTATTTCTAGCAACAAATATGGAAGGGGTGCTTAAATTATGCTAACACCTTGATGGTCCTAACAATAAATCTTAAAAACACAGACTGCAAATAAAAGCTTTGTTATTTCAAAAAATAAAACAAAACATGTATGAATAGAATAAAGGTGTGATAGCTAGCAGCTATTACCAGGGGGAGTGAGTTTGTTGTTATGTCTTGTCTTAGGAAAATGGTCAACTATTGCAAAACTTAATCTTAACTAACTGAAAGAGCGCACAAGTTAGTCATTTTATTGTTTTTCTTGTCTGAAGTTATGAATTAGAATATTTAACTGACTGTTCAAGCTTTTCAGACTTAGGATTTTATCTTTTCGTGGGTGTTTTGTTCCAGATGGTTATCATAGGAGATGTTTACTTTGATATTTTATTGTTTGTCTTGTCTGAAGTTATGAATAAGACTAGTTAACTGCCTGTTTGAGGTCTTCTTACTTAGGTTTTTATCTTTGCGTAGGTGTTTTGGTTCCAGACGGTTATGATAGAAGATGTTTACTTTGATATTTATTGTTTGTCTTGTCTGAAGCTATGAAATAGAATAGTTAAGTGATTGTTTGAGCTTTTCATACTTAAGTTTTTATCTTTGTGTGGGTGTTTGGTTACAGATGGTTATCATGGATATTTTATTGTTTGTCTTCTCTGAAGTTACGCATTAGAATAGTTACTAACTGTTTGAAATTTTCAGACTTAGGCTTTTATCTTTTCGTGGGTGTTTTGTTCCAGATGGTTATCATAGGAGATGTTTACTTTGATATTTTATTGTTTGTCTTGTCTGAACTTATGAATTAGAATAGTTAACTGACTGTTTGAGCTTTTCATGCTTAGGCTTTTATCTTTGTGTGGATGTTTAGTTTCAGATGGTTATCATATATGATCTTTACTTTGATATTTAGTTCTTTGTCTTGTCTGAACTTATGAATTAGAATAGTTAATTGACTGTTTGAAATTTTCAGACTTATTTTTTTATTATGTTTGTGTAGGCGTCTTGTTCCAGATGGTTTTCATATGAGAGCTTGACTTTGATATTTTATTCTTTCTCTTGTCTGAAGTTATGAATTGGAATTGTTAACTGACTGTTTGAGCTTTTCAGACTTAGGCATTTATCTTTGTGTGGGTGTTTGGTTCCAGATGGTTATCATATGAGATGTTTACTTTGATGTTTAATTGTTTGTCTTGTATGAACTTATGAATTAGAATTGTTGACTGACTGTTTGAGCTTTTCATGCTTAGGCTTTTATCTTTGTGTGGATGTTTGGTTCCGAATGGTTATCATATAATATATTTACTTTGATATTTTATTGTTTGTCTTGTCTGAAGTTATGAATTAGAATAGTTAACTGACTGATTGAAAGTTTCATACTTAGGTTTTTATCTTTGTGTGGGCGTTTTGCTCCAGATGGCTATCACATGAGATGTTTGCTTTGATATTTGATTCTTTGTCTGGTCTGAAGTTATGAATTAGAATAGTTAACTGATTATTTGAGTTTTCAAACTTAGATTTTTATCCTTGTGTGGGTGTTTGGTTCCAGATGGTTATCATATGAGATGTTTACTTTGATGTTTAATTGTTTGTCTTGTCTGAACTTATGAATTAGAATACTTAACTGACTGTTTGAGCTTTTCAGACTTAGGCATTTATCTTTGTGTGGCTGTTTGGTTCCAGATGGTTATCATATGAGATGTTTACTTTGATGTTTAATTGTTTGTCTTGTCTGAAGTTATGAATTAGAATAGTTAACTGACTGTTTGAGCTTTTCATACTTAGGTTTTTATCTTTGTGTGGTAAAGTGAATCAGTGTAGTGAAAACTGTTAGGTAGAAAAAGGATTTATTTCACTAGAATTGGCAAATCTAACCCACAAGGAATCTCGTCCCACAGTCCCCTCACCTCTAAATCCTTTCAATGCAGGAAATGTTGGTGTGAGTGTAAACGTGGTTAATATGAACTATTCCACCAGTAACAGCCGCTCTCTGAAAATGTCCATTTCCAGATTTAATCCAGTGAAGATTATCTCATAGATTTGACTTCTACATTTATAGATTTGCGTGTCACTGCTAAAAAATCTAACAATGAAAATCCACGTGCAGCCAAGGCGTTATCCTATGAAAATTGTGTACTACACAATTTATTGAGACAAATCAGTGTCTATATAAATAGAACATTGATGAGTAAGAGAAATAATATTTCAAATTATGCAAGTTACGTGCAACACAAGTTGATGAATCCAATTTCCTAGAAGAAATTGAGAGGCATGGCTATTGGATATGAATATAAAACGGACACTTACACTAGCAATGTACTTAGAGATGCTACAACTAA
Source organism: Artemia sinica (assembly GCA_027921565.1). NCBI lineage: Eukaryota > Metazoa > Arthropoda > Branchiopoda > Anostraca > Artemiidae > Artemia > Artemia sinica. The sequence continues at coordinate 78,073,155 of CM051259.1, read as the reverse complement.
GGATTTACACTTGGTTGTTAAACTAAATCATGAGATATCTAATATACCTCAATGGTCGCCCCCAAGTGTTAAGATTGATATATAGCAACAACTCGAACCGTCCAAATTTATTTTGCGAAAACTAGTTGCCACTGCACCCGATGTAAAAGTCTCTCTCAACTCGGCAACACTTCATGTATGAAAACAGCAAGTTCTGTTGTCTTGGCAAATGAAAAATTAAGAGCCTCTGGATATGAAATTAAATTGCTCGTTACTCATACAATCACGAATCAACGGCATATTGCTACGGGTACACGTAACTACTTTCCCTTTCTTGTTAAATATTTCATGCTTCCGGGCTGAGTTGAAGCTGATGGCTGACGAGGTCTTTCTTGTCCTTTTTAATCCTTTTCGGCCTTGTTTTTATTTCAACCACTCATTGAGGGATTGTGCGCTGGACTTGGGTTTTTGTGAAACACTTACTTTAAATCCTTCTCAGAGCCCGAATCATGTAGTGTAGAGGAAGCAAAATCCACTGCAATCGGTGCAATATATTTTTCAGACAGGGGTAGTGCAGAGCGATATAACTTAGAAAACTAATTGCCAAGACCGATGACCGAAAATGATAACAGGACACTGTAGAATGGCCTTTGTACTAGTCTATTCCCTGTTCCATGACCCAATTGTCGTGGTCAAAGAGCAGCAACATAGTAATCAATATCAGGAAAAACAAAACAATTCCTGTTAGCCATCTATCTTAATGGGTCGAAGATGATATGTAATCATAGCCAACCCTTTTAATACTGCAAGAGGGTCGCCCAATTTACTTCTTAATGTTAAGTAACAGAGGTCCAAATTCGAAGTGTTGACTGGAATGTATTGAGGGTGCTGTATATTGTAGTGGTGAATGTGTTTACTAGAGACTTCTTGTACAAGAATAGGTAAAAGGGGGGCATTTCTATTACCGACTCTCGACAAAGGATGCTTAAAGAAATACACAATTGTCAGATGAGAAGGCGGGTGCGTAGTTTGCACAGACACATGCTGCTCACCACTGAAATTTTTTACTTTAACAACACAATCTTTCAAACCGATAACCTCGCATAAATCCTCATTGAAGAACATTTTTTCATTCTCAAATGGATAGGTAATTTAAATTCTCCTCTGTTCCGGTGAGTAGTTGATTGTGAATCCGCCCTTTTTTCTACATGAAATGTTTTTGTTGATAACTTGACACAAATCACTTATATTGCTGTATTCCCCATAGGGTATATTTTCAAAGGGGTAATCATCAGAGTCAAAATTTGCCACTGCACCTTCGTCAGAAAAGTCGTGGGATATTACTTTAATCTCATATGTACGATCCTTTCTTTGGATATCATATGTATTTCTAAGAATACGATAAACAAGAGTAACCTCATACCTTCCTTCAAATTTTATGGCGGGGAGAGTTTCGTTCAAAAATCACTCGTTTTATTCGAATCATCATAGAGGGTGTCAGAAACATTGGACATGAATGTTACATAAAAATCATTAGACATAATGGATGTCTTCAGCGGAAATCCAGGAATCAAAATCAGTGTTGCATCCTAGCCAGCCGACCAAAAACTGTCTCTTAAAATTGCGAGTTTGATTCTTTAATAGTTTTTCAATTTGATACATTCCCCTATTTCCAAATTTTTGCGATACATAATCATAAAAACCGCCAAGAATCTCGTCACCTTTCATATCACGGACGATACGTTGCAGGTTTAGTGTCTGAGACTTTTGACACTTTAAAAAGTTCAGTGGACCATAAGTAATTCCTCTTTTCAAAAATATTACTAGTTCGATTGATTTGAACTGTATCACCACATTAAATCCCCCCCCCCTTTTTCATTAGAATAATGTTTAAGAAGAATGTTCAGTGTACTATGATCTCCTCGGTGAACTTCAAGAGGACTAACATTGGAAAAGGATCGATGAGGACGTTGATTATAAATCAGCATAATTTTTTTTAAATCTTGAATAAAAGCAGCAGTTTTTTTCACTGTCCAATATCTCGAAATTATAAGTCGAATAGTTCTTGTCAAATATTCAGCCAATGCCACCTTTATTGGAATATGAGTATTTTAGAGCATTTTATTATATTTCAATAGAACATCTTTTACACTTGGATTAACAAATTCACTTCCCAAATGTTTGAATTTTTCTATATGAATCCTGTTCAAAAATACTTCCTATACCTTTAGAAAATTCATCGTCTCTCTTTGATCACAATGAAACTGCATATGCATAGCGACTAAAAACAATTATTGCAAGTAAAATATACTCGTACTGTCTATTATGACGTTTTTGAATCTCGTCTAGAGTGAAAATATCTGCTTTAATATATGCAAAAGGAAAAAAGCTTTAATTTTTCGATAGTCATGGCTTTTAGTACTATGATTTCGATGAAGATAGTAGCTGGATACCTTCTGTAAATACCCTTTAGCTATCTTCTTTTCAACTCCTGTGATTATAGAAAGTGTTGTGGGTAATTAAACTTCCCATTTCTCCAATATTCTCAAAAACCCGTGGTAGCAATTAAACTTCCCACTTCTCCAATATTCTCACAAACCCGTTTCAAAACTTGATCCATTTTGAACCTAATCGCGGTGTTAAACGACCGCTAACCTTTTATATACTAAATAAGGCGGAAATACGCGAACGTTTAATACTCTTATCAGGCCTACTTGGCGCTCAGCCTTTTGATATATCTCGTGATATTTCTCCAAATTCTCTTCATCGTTTTAAAACATATTTCTTCCCAATAACACTCTTTGGAAACTTTGACGACTGTAAAACTTTATATAAATGACTATCAAAAGATTCAAGTCTTTTATGATTTGTAATCAAATCTGATAACAAATCAATTAAACTGTAGGGTTTGCCCTGGATTATAACTTAATTCTTTTTCTCGCCGATTTTTTTCATTTTCGGCAAGATAAGTCTAGAGTCTTTTACTTTGTTCACGATAGGATGGGGGTAATAAGTCTACAGCACTTACTAATAAAGATAAATCTTTTTCTTCTTGTTTTGGAGTTTTAAAAGTTTCAGAACTTTCAGTACTATCAGAAGTTTGATCAGTGACATTTAATTGGAGTGGTCTTTCACGGTAGGGTTAATGTTTGTTGACACGCCGAAGGGCATTTTGAAGTAATATTTGTTTTTCATCATTTGCAAATGTTTCATTGTTAATAATTTTTTTAAGATTATTTTCAAAGTGCTCCTTTGGTGAAAGATCAACTTTAATTGGCACTAATTTATAGGGTTTAGCCGTTTCTAGAGTATAGTGTTTACAAGGCTAGCGATTACCGACAGAAAATAAAAATAAATTACCATCTGCTTGAACAAGTCGTTTTCTTTTACTATTTCCATTCTTTTTGCAAGCTTGGTATCAGTGACAACGCGTAAGTCTTCGGGTGTGTTTTGATTAAGATCGAATTAAATGTATCCAAAAGGTTTATTAGCAGCTTGATTGTACGTGGAGATTAAAAATTTTGGTTCGCCAGGGTAGATTTGTTTGCTTAGAGTTATAAGAGAACTTGAATCGTGAACAACCCTATATATGGTATAGTAAGCAAATTTAAAGCAGTCAACACAGATTTGGTCCAGTTAAAGATAGGAATGGGGCCACAATGAACTAAGCCACTTTATAAGAAAGGTGATAAAAGTGAGTGTAGTAATTATCGAGGCATTAGTCTGGTGTCTGTAGGTAGCAAATTACTTAGTAATATGATACTTTTTAGACTGAGAGATGGCGTAGACAAAGTTTTAAGAGAAGAACAAAGTGGTTTTAGAAAAAGTAGAGGATGCGCTGACCAAATTTTGACTCTTAGGCTAATAATTGAGAAGTGCCTGAGTTACCAAACACCTCTGGTCCTTAGTTTTGTAGATTATGAGCAAGCGTTCAATTCTTTTGATAGAAGAGCCATAGCAAAGTTTTATCCTTGTATGGTATACCAGACAAATACATTAAAGTGATTAGTGCTATGTACGACAATAACACTGCGGTTAAATTAGGAAATGAGGTTAACGTCTGGTTTTGCATTAAATTAGGAGTTAAGCAGGGTTGTGTTCTGTCCTAATTCACATGGTTTATTTTAATGGACTTCGTATTAAGGAGCACAGGAAAGGCAATGGGAGACCAAGGAATCAAATGCGGAGGAAACAGTCTCCTGGACTTAGATAATGATGATGATTTAAGCATCCTAGAGGAAAGTGTGAGCAAAAGGAATGAATTTTTAGAGGTTTTGCGAGTTCAGGGTGCTAGAATAGGTTTGAAAATTAATTTTCAGAGGACTAAGTCACTAAGGCTAGAAATAAGTGCAAATGAAAAAGTGACATTGGGTAAATGAAATGTTGATCAAGTGGCCAGCTTCACTTACCTTCGTAGATTTATTAGTAAAGATGGTGGAAGCAGTAAAGATATTAAAAGTAGAATAGCTAAGGCTCCGGGTGTTTTTTTTCAATAAAAAAAGTTTGGAAGAATAAAAAGATAAGTCATCCAACCAAGATTAGAATATTAAAAGCTACAGTAATGAAAATAGTCAAATATGGCTCTGAAGTATGGGCGCTTCGAAAAGCGGATGCCCATTTGCTAGGTGTTTTCCAGAGAAATTGCTTAAGGATTGTTCTGAGTACCCGGCCGACTGACCGTATTTCAAACCATAGGCTGTATGAAAAATGTGGTTCAATACCCCTCTCTAGGACTATAATGAAAGAAAGGTTCAGATGACTAGGGCACCATGTAGGGCACGTCGGCCAACAGTCTAGGGCTAAACGGAAATCAGGTCGTCCTCGTCTAGGGTGGGAAGACGTTATAAAGAAAGACTTAAAGGAAATGGGAACTTCGCGGGAAGGTGTAAAAAGGGAGTCGTTCAATAGATTGGGATGGAGGAGGGTCGTGCATAGCTGTGTTGGCCTCAGGCTACTTTGTGCCGCGGTGAGTTGTTAGTAGCAGTAGCAGTAGTAGTAGTAGTAGTTCTGATGCATTTACTTTGATGGAAAAAGATTATGTAGAACAATAATTTCGGAATTTTTTCATGTTGGGACTGGACCGTGAATAATTGTAGCATCTCCTGACCATTCTTCAGTAGATTCCGCTAAATCATCATCAACCACGAGTTTGGTGAAATACCATTCAACATGTCATACCAACATGTCAAGTCCTTGTATGAATTCGATTGGTACAACACTCTTTATTTTATCAAAGGATTCTTGCCACGCACAATAGTAATAATAAATATTTGTCGGATTCTCTAAAAACATTTTATCACAATTTTGAATTAATTTTGTTAAAAGTGTTGTTTTACCAGACATTGATTGTCTGCAAAAAAATGATCTGAATGATGTTTTATATTGATACATGCTCCTCCAATGTCAAAATACAATTAGCCAAACCTAAGCTCAATTTCTCGAATAAATAGTCAAAAAATAGAAGATATGTGCTCTTTAATGTAAATAAATACACTACAAATATTTAATATATAATTAAATGCACTAAACTAAAAACAAAAACACAGAATAAACATTTTAAACACTTGAATACTTGGGGGCAGCCACTACTGCGGCCGATAAGCCGGCGACGGGGCCGGGAGGTGGTGAGGAGAGAAACATAATAGAATTTGTCCGATATGGTGTACATGACATTTTTTCTACTCGATCTGTGGAGTTTTAAATTTTAAAAAGCGAGTTGCTATGACTTTCGGTCTTGGAAGTAAATTATTCTCTACGCAGTTCCTATAAACACTTATGTTGAAATTTTCTTTTACATAGTTTGAAGGCCCCCCTTGCAGCCTTGCTTGTTACTCTCATTTTGCGTTTCGACACAGTACAGCTTCGGAATAGGAAAAACATCTTTGGATACCAAATCGCTCACCGTTTTGGATTTTATCTTTAATAATTGATTTGGGGCCTGGCACTTCACTAGCTCCGGATAGATCGACTCATCCCAGTTGGTGTTGTCCATTCGAGGGATATTGTGTTTACCACTTTCCAAATCGTACAAAAAATTATTAGTTTTAACTTTCAACAATAGTGAGTCTGTATCAACGTAATAAACTGGAACTTTCCCCTCCCCGGTCATTGGAACTTACACACATTGTAATAAAACTCCAACATGAGTTTTTTTTTTAATTTCTAGTATGGCACTGCCAGTCGCAATGTTTTTATTTAACTTTATGCTTCTTCTCTTTCTATGTAAACGGATCATATAACAGTCTATGATCGTGAACAATGTGAAATTCGAATCTGCAGTGATTCGGCTATATTCTTTTGGGTCGGTTCTAGTGTCACAACGACTCCCATTGCAAACACTCTCGCATATCTTATCAAAGGCCGAATTCAAAATAAGTTTAAATATATCTTTTTCGACCTTATTTTCGCTTCAGATCGTTTCTTGACAAAAGTATCAACAGTCGTCATAATATAAAGCTTTTGATAAAATTGGAGGGCTCTATGAATCATTGTGGCCATTCTCCTCAACCTTTAAAATGCAGGGCAAATTTGGAGCAACGTTTGATCGTCCCGCCATTCGTAATTCCCATGCAGCAAATAAAAGTGAGTCATTGCCGATGGTTAAAGGGAATTCATTACTAAGAAATTCAGGTTTCACGGGTGTGTTTTCCAGTCCGTTTGGTTTCAAGAATATGATCCCCGAGGAAAACATACCCTCCCCGCACGGATCTCTCTACAAATAAGTGTTGATCCAAGTCAGCGGTCAGACCTATTTTTGCCTCACTAATTTTGAAAATTAAACCCATCACCAGATGAGGAGTTTAGAAATAATATGCTAAATCTAACCCAAATTCCTCGTAAATTTTGTCCGCGTTTTTACAGACAATATCCAACAACGTCAATACATCACTTGCCAGGCACAATTTACAAAAATCCAACCCATTTTTACACCCTTCCTTAGGCCAGACCCTCTTAGATATTTAATGGTTGTTAGTATTGCCTTGAGGATTGCAAAATGAATCCTAAAACTCTTCGATGGGTGGTAATTTTCTTCACGTAGCCTCAAAGAGGAGTCGTAGTACTCGTGCGGATACATACCCTTACGCGTTAAAAAATCATACATTTCATCATCTGGAAAGTTCTGTTTAAGGAGGGTGAAACTATTAAAATTGTCATGTTTTTTGTACTTGAATGAGTTGACTTAAAGATTTGGGAAAAAAGTATAGGAATATAAAAAATTGTTTTTATTCATGCACGTATTACCGTTATCAATTGTTTTCTATTTAATTTATAAGACTAGCAGCTTCTCAGATTATTTGGTTATGATCTTATATGAAAAAGGACCATTTACCCATATGCCATCTATAACTTCACCTTTATGCAAACGTGCGAACGCTGGTAATTTGAATTTCAAATCCTAGTTGGAATTGTGCATGTAAACCGGTAGAAGTTATTGCCGCTTAATATTTACATTACACGATTTATGCAAAACCCACCCTCCCCTGATAGTTACGTCCTCCCAACTGAAATGGATCACCCAAATGATCATGGTCGTGGACTTTCCTATCCCCACTACCCTCAAAAATTTCTTTCTTGCAAACCCAACATATATCTTTATTTTTAACAGTCAACTCGTCTTCTGGTGATGGAGTCATTCGAAAATGTGTGTTGCACTGCCGTAATATTTCCTTATTAGCTGTTTTAATAAGTGCAACGATAGCCGTGCCTACACAATCTTCCCAACTCAATGTCTCAGTTACATCTACTAATTGCATGGTATCACTTGAGTCCCTTGATGCTTGGGCAAAATAGACCACAATGGATTCATGTTCTTTGACAAAATTCAAATTTGATGGGACCGCAAACATCCATGAGTTTACCTTCGATGTCTAATATAACCTTGTCGCTCTGTAGGAGCGTTTTTGAAAGTTTTTGAAACGCAAGATGGCATTGTCGCCCGAAACCGTTTCCACGGATTGGTACCCAAGACGCTCGCAGTGCTTCAAGTAATTTTTCAATTTTAACTCTTGTATAAAATCTAGATAAACACATTGGACAGTAAAAGCGTGTAGTTTGCTTTAACCCCCCACATAAAACCCTTCTAATATTTATAATAGGAAAGAAATGTCCAATTGAATCAGGCTCTTTGACAGGCTTGTAGAGAAGCTATACCTAGTGTTTCACTGATTCAATGGGTGGAGCTTTCCCTACATATAAAACACCCCTTCATCTTTAAGTTTCCCTTCTTCATACTCCGTGTCGTACTGTAAGACTTTAAATCCAATTTTTAAATGCTCATTTTCCCTCTCAAAAATGTCAATCCCCTTAAGTGTTACAGGATAATGCCCCTTTTAACAACTAAAATCTACTTTAGGAAATTTTACCCCCGCCTCAGCCCCATTCACCACCAAACTGTCCAAATGTGACTTAATAACATCATTGAAGCAAGTTTTGTGGCCTGCGACTAGGACTGAATACTTGAAACACTCTAAGCCAGTATTGAAAAGAAAATGTTGCACACCCCACAAACCCTTAAATCATCATTAAATTTTGCACCCCCTTCCCTCCATCTATTTAAACCAATCAATCAATCAATCAATCAATTTATTAATACTAAAAACAAAACAATTACAAACTTAAAGTTTATACACGCCCAAGAAGCTCAGCTTGTAATGGGCCAACAAAACAAATAAGACACTATTATAAAAAAAAAAAATCAAAGAAATATATTGAATGAAAAAAAGACATATAAATTTGGATGGAATATAAAAAAATGGGGGAAATACTATACTGGAAATACCCAGTGAGAAAATGCCTTTGCAGAAAGAGATAGAGGACATCCGGAGGGATGGAGTTCCATAGTAAAATAGATTGATAAACAGAAGACCTCTGACCTGCTGTCGATGATCGCTTAGGTAGAATGAACCTGCGATAAGAGCTACGTAAAAAAGAAGAGTACCTAACTGAGCCTGACACATAGAAAAACTGCTGCGGAGATGGTGGAAGTGTACCTAGAAAAGCAGAATGTGCTAAATAAAGGTAACTTTTACCCACAATACGTGGGTAAAACGTATTAGGTAACTTTTACCTAATTTTTCAATAAATAAAACAACCAACCCGCTCCTATTTTCATCATAACCCTCTATCCTACAAAAAATATTTCCCACCTAGTCCGAATAAACACCCTCAAAGTAATACAAGTCAGGGTGAAGTGTTTGCATCGCCGTTTGCAGGTGATGTGTGTACAAATCACCCATCCTCGCATTTAAAAAAATATTTTAAGTGTGATGGATGCCTGAATGTTGTCCCTACCCCCGTCTTCCAGATGCGGTTTTCAGGAAGCGCTCGAATCTTGATGACTTAGGAATGAAAAATGTCAAATTGGATCCGTATGAATACTACCACTTGTAAGAGTGTTGAAGGGGTCCCCAAACTCAGCCCTTAAAAGATGAATATTGCACAAAGCGGTGTTAGCTAAACAAAACTCCTGTAATACAGGGGATGAGTTGGCACCACTTTATTCTCCCATATCACCGTGAGGGGTGGGTGCTTCTAGCCCCCTCTTGGCCTCGCTTACTAGCACTTATTCTAAAAGATTATCGAAACATTCACTGCTGTTGCCAAGATCCCTCACACAAAACAATCTAAATCTATGTCGGAAGACCCTGTAATAAGCGTTCTCACCCCCTCACTTCAATACCCCTCACGTTCACTCACCTCGTGTTCGTGTTCACCTTACGTCTACGTTCACCCCTCGCGTTGTGGAGGTGTACATGAACTCTTGCGGAATTGGGGTGGCGGCAACAATACATGCTCAAGGTACCCCCCTGGTGTAGATTTTAATGCTGGTATATGAACCTTGAAAAATAATATGAGCTTCTTAGCTGGCTTGAACAAATCATCCTATGAAAAGACAATAGAATAGATAAGAATGAGCTAGAAAGGTCTCACTAGTACCTAACAACCTTAGATGGACAAAATAACCCTTTGGAGTCATAAAACCCATACTACTTGATATAAAAGTAAATATCCCTCCATAGGGGCAAGTTTGGATGTATTATGACCCTAGTAGAGGCATAATGTGCATAGATGGACCCTTTGGACCCACACTACTGGCTATAATTGTAACGGGCCTCCAGAGACCCCTTTGGGCACACACTACTGGCTATAAATATAACAAAACTCCAAAAGGCTTGATCCCTCACTAGTAGTAAAAGACCGCTCCCTAGAAGTTAAGAATTTAATAATGGAAGAATTTTAAAGCTTATGTTTTAAATAGTCTTACCGAGGGAGATTTTGTCTCTGGCCAGATCTCGAGCAAATTGTGTGCCCATGCCGGTTGTTTGTCGGAGGTGTCACTGTCCTCTGGTGTAGCTTCTAGGAGGTTAGTGAGGTGATCATAAATTATAATGTCGAAAATCACCATTGGCGACCTGAAAAAAATAAAAAAATCTTAGTCCTACATGCATTTTTTGCTGCGAAAAAGTGAGTGTTATAAATTTTCAAAACTAGGTCCCTCCAATAAGGAGATCTAAAATATCCTTCTTAGAGGGCAAGATTAAAGCAATAGTTTTAGTTGTTTTTTAGATACCTGAACTATGGGGATATAATAGCATATAACCTGAAAACATTTGAACGAAAAGTCTCTAAAAACTATCAATTCGAGGAACAGTCGCTCCTCAAAACCCTTCTAAACTAAAGAATAAGACTCTCAAAAGCCTTTATTAGCCAGAAAAGAATGGAGTTAATTGCAGGCGAAATGAACGCCATATTTATAATCCCGTCATAGAAGGCCCCCTCCAATAGTATGCTAGGAATAATAGACTCTCAAAAGCCTTTATTAGCCAGAAAAGAATGGAGTTAATTGCAGGCGAAATGAACGCCATATTTATAATCCCGTCATAGTAAGGCCCCCTCCAATAGTGTGCTAGAAATAATAAAAAATTAATTAGAAAAATATCAAGCCTTACATCTTCACATTGCCCCGATGAGCCAACAGCATGACGGGGAGCAGGGTGCTGAGCGCTGCCTGGGATGGCTCAGGCATCACTCTACGGTCTTGCATAGAGGGTGTGGTGGCTTTACAGGAGGCCAAGGGTTGTTGCAGAGTGACCCTGTTTGGCCCAGGTGTCTTTAGCCGTTGTACAGTGATTAAATCACTGGCCCTTGCCCTCTTTGATGGAGGATGGGGCTCTGGTAAATTCTAAAAAAGAAACAAAATTTTAGTTTTTTTTACAAAAAATAACCCTACCCCGCCTTAACGGAGGGGTCCCATACATGGGGGTCATGTAAAGATACAAGGTCATACTATACATTCCACTAACTTTATTTCCAATAACTTTAATACAGGGGCTATCATCATACTTTCTAACAATTTTTTCGGAAAATACCCTCTTAAATACCTGTCATTGCATCCTACCCTTCTATATCAAAGCTAAGACAGCGCTTGAAATCCAAAAGAAAGGTGTAGAATTCAACTTTTAAAAAAAGCTATGTTAGTATTTTCTATTCCTCAATTAAATTGTTTGCTCTTATTCTTGCAATAGTATAGCTGTAAATATTTAAATATTTAAACACGTCCCCCTATTTTATCATTACCAGAAACCCTCCCCCTCTCCTGCTTAATTTTATATGCAGGTATTTTAAGCTTAAAATACAAGTTTTAAAAATATGCCATTATTCGCCCATCTGAGAATTTTAATGTTTTCAATTCTAAGCCATTAATTCAAAATTAAGCACACACTTGAGAATACACTTGTTTATTTAAAGAGTGATAAACTCCTGGCCTCAAAATACCTTCTTATGGTAAGTATGTAAACCCCCTTTTCAAGATAGCTAAACTAGAATTTGTGAGAAAAAATAAACCAGACAATCAATGAATTTCGGAGTTACGGGTAGGGAGGAGGGCACATTATTTTTGGTCAAAAGGGCCCATGTTTGCTTAATGAATCTATCCTTTTTCATTAATAAGTTACATTTCACGTGAACAAGCAGTTTGTTTTACCTTACAAACCAGCTGTTAGAAGCAACCCTTTTACTTACACACGGTCCTCCACTCTCCTGCCCGGAATAAACAATGACTACTCAAAAGAGAAGCAATCACATTTTCCGTAGGGAAATATTAATCATAATTAACACCACCCCTCCCTCCACCTTAGAAGTGAAAAATTTACTGTAGAAAAATATGCCGTCAATTTGATGAGAAAAAAGTAAATTTTTGTGAAATCATTTGCTAGGCTTAAGTGCTAATTTAGAGGATTTACCTGACAAATGGGTACCGCTAGGGTGAACTTCTAGCGGCGCGCAATAAATAAGGTTTTAACCCACATATAACTTCTTATGGAAATGTTTGAGCCAGTTTGAATCGAGCTATTCACGGTTATTACGAGTTAACGTAAAAAGGGGAGACATGGTGATTAATGCCTAAGCCAAATAGCTGACGGGTGTTAATTGTGTAGCAAGCTGCTAGAATAGAGAAAAGGTAAATTGAAAAAGCAAACAAAAAAGCATGTATTTGACGCAATAAAATTAGAAAATTTTATCATTGGGGGGGGGGGGGGTGAAGAGGGTTTTAAAATGCTAATTTCGGATATAGAATTATACTAGCCAAAAAATTGAATATTATCATCTTAATGGTGTGGGAGGGGTTATAGAAAAAGAGGCTTACTGGCTTCCTTTCGATTAGAAAAAAACTATAAGGAAATTGGAGATGGAGATAGGTGAAATAGAGAAAGAGACTTACTTCTTGGTATTGGGATATATCCACTTTTTTTAGAAAAGGTCTGTTGTGTTCAAAATCAAGAATAAGACTGATGGAAAATCACCTTTCTATTGTCCATTTATAGCACCCTGACAAAAATGAATTGCATGGTTTCCATGTTAGAGGATCGATCCACTTCCAGGAATTATGATAGAAAACCATATGGCAGGTGAATTCTGTATACTTCCCAATACTAGCAACTGTTTTTCAAAGAACTGGCGAGGGACAATATATTTCTGAGAATCCTTCGACCGGTAGGAATCAATAGTTCTTCATATTAAATTTTTGACAAAAATGACCACCTGATATATTGGAAAATATTAGGCTAAAATTGGTTTTCAACGAAAATCTTAGGGTTATGTAGGTTTTAAATGTAGGTTTTCTAATGAGAAATGAGGTTTTTTAAATGGAAATGTAGGTTTTATAAGGAGAAAGAAAGGTTTTTAAATGTAAATTCCGGGGGTAAACCGGTTCTTCCCTCATTGGGTTTTGAATGAAAATCTTAACATAAGCAAACCCTTAGTTTTTTTTTAAGAAAAAGAAGATTTTTTTAGCGGAGTTCTTGGGGGTAATGTAGGTTTTTAAGAGTAAGTTTAGGTTTTTTTAAAGAACAATCCTAGGGTTAAGAAGCCATCACAGGTTTTCCCTGGGAGTTTTAAAGGAGAATCATGGGTTTTCTAATACTGAAGCAAGATTGTGTCATCCATACTACACAATGTCATTTTAAAACAGGGGTTTGTCTTCCATGGTGTTACGGGAATCCTGGGTGTTGTGGAAATTATATGGGAATCTGCTGTGGGCGTTGTGGAAATCCTATGGGAATCTGCTATGGGCGTTGTGGAAACCATGGATTGGATACTATTCTTGGATTAGATTTTTGTCCTCTGCTTGACCATGCAAATATACGAAAATTAAAATTTCCTACCTATTAATATTTTCATAGACTATATTGCCGCCTTTGATCCAGTTGAACGAAAGTCGTGGTGGAAGATTATCCTTGAAGATGGCATGCAACAAGAATTCGCTGACATTTTGGAAGCTTATCACGTAGGATGTGTATCCTGAGTTAGAGTACATGGGCAAGAGTCGTCATTGTTTGATCTCCCGTTTGAAAAGGTTGACAGTTTCGTTTATCTGGTATCCTAGGTGGATTTGAAGGGAGGATGTGATCAAGAGTTTAACAGAAGAATATATAGAACTCTAGCAGTTTTTTATCAGCTTCGCAAACATCACTGGATCTGTCAAGAAATTAGCTTGCGAACAAAGATAAGCATATATAAGTCGACAAAGAAGGCATTTCTACTCTATTGCGTTGGATTGTGGCCCGTCAAAGCAGCTGAAGGACATGGTCTAGAGGCTTTTAAGCATCGTTGCTCACGTTCAATTTTACGCTTCCGGACGTCAGATCAGACTTCTAACGACCATATCCACTGACATCGTTTCAACGTCGACAAAATCTCAAGCGTCGTCAAGCTGCGCCGGCTCCACTGACTTGAACATGTTTTACGTTGCCCCAATGAACTTCTCATTAAACAGATACTTCTGGTGGAATCCTTATCAACATGGCGTAAAAGAAAAGGAGGGAAATTTAAAGATTGTTAGTCGCTCGTTAGGCAAGACCAGGGGCCTGATGGAGGTTTCTGTAAATTCAGCCACAAATGAGACAAAATACGTCTAAAATTCCACGAAGAGCTGGCAGAAGACCAGATATCATGGAAGACCCTCATTCAGAAGCGTCGTTCGGATGCCGGTTGAGGTAGAAACGCCTGGTCCCTCTGCAAATAGAAGCAGTAAGCAATGCGCATGATTACCTCAGGGTAAAAATGACAAATTCGACAGCTCTCTATCCGTTAAGACATTATTTTATTATTACAATTATATTTTTTTTTCTTTTCGTCAACTCAAATCTTTTTTCTCGGGAATTCCAAAATATGAAGGAGTAGAGTACCTAATAGTCATTATTTCTTTTTTGCTAATTTAAATGAGGTTTTCAACTCTGGCAATATAATTTTATTAAAAAGTTATAAACTTTTTAAATTTATAAAACGCTGGAGTTACCCCGCATAACTTTTAGGTTAGATACAGTTTTTGTCTCACAATGACTATAATATTTTGTTTTGAAACTTATAAAATAGGCAGATAAAGGAAGGTGGAGAAAAATTTACGTGAGGAATAGAACTACATTCAATTCGTTTTGTTTCAAATATAGGGGCTGCCAAATGCGAAGGAATAGGAAGGACAGGAATTCTTGGCCTTAGCCTTCATAGGAGCTTAAAATCCATACCTTTTTTTTTGTAACTTATTGTATTTGCCATTTAATTAACTTATTTTTTGGTGTCTTTTTTTCATCCATCTCTGCTGGACCCAATCCCAAGGAAATAGGTTTGTGGGTGTAAAAGGTTATTGTAATGTGAGTCGTTATTCAAGAAATGACAAATTTACTGATGTTTCCAATCCCCCCTCCCCCCCCCCCCACAAAACAAAATAATTGCATGATTCTATTCTTGGGGATGAGGAATTAATGGAGTAAAAAATTTCAGGCAAAACTCAAACCTGCAAGAACTAATGCTGAGTTCTGAAGACGTGATCAGTTTAAATAGTCCAAGAAATGTCTACACGCGCAATGGCCCAGAACATTCCAATGTTGTTTGCAGAAAACTGTAACATCCGTAGATCCATAGAAACTATAGACATTATGTAAAGACTTTCGCAGTATTTTTTTCCTATAGTTACCCCTAAACAGATGAAGAAGTGGCTCATGTCGTTGGTATTATGGAATTGTTCCAGCTAGCACTGTTCTTTGTAATTTGTGAGGTTTACAAACAATAAGGCTCTTATCGTTTATAGGTGGGTCTGCGCCAAATTCTCAGGTTTTTTGTCTACATCCTGAATGTAGGATCACCTCATAGGAAATGGGGTAAGTTTGTAACTGGTAGGCCTTACGGCACGTAACCGGTTACGGCTACGGACGGGGCCTTACGATAGGTAACAAGTTGGTTGGGTATCAAGCAATGTGTGGGTCAAGCTGAACCAGCTCGAGATTGGTTTGGCTGTAGGGAGTTTCGTTGAGTGAAGTTGACTTGTTCAGTAACTGTATCTGTGGGGGATTGTAGGAGTTATACGTAACGTAGATATAGGCTAATAATGTAATATTAAAATATTCAATCTACATTTCCCCCCCCCCAGTCTAATTTAAGACAACCTGTCGGCATATCTGATGAAAATCGAGATTGGATACATGCAAAATCTATTGCTAAGTAAAGAATATTTGTCCAATCCAAATGGCTTTTTTTTCAACGTCTTTCTTTCTCCGTGTAGAGTTGACTTCAGAAGGTTAGATTTTATCTTTGTTTTTTTCTGAGCACTTAGGACGAATTGGCGGAGGTCTTTGTCAAAATATTCGCTTGTTTTTGTTTCCATAGTTTGCTACTGGCTGACAAAACCAGTATCAGTAACGAGTTTTTTCTCACCTATTTGATTTTATTTTTCAATTATTATGTTATTTCATTTCTTTGCTGTATACGTCATATACAGCTAGTGTGGTCTTAGAATGTATTTATAGACTAAATCTAACTGCTGTTATGTGTGCTTCAGCAGTTTCCAGAGAACTGATATTTGAATTGACCGTTGATTTTGAATTGAAGTTATCATGTATTTTGGAGAAGTTGCATCAAGACATGGCTAATTGTAGACAGAGAAAACCCAAGACAGATAGTCCAAGTAATTGAGAGGCAAATGTTTAAATGGATGAGGCACGGGTAAATGGTGGGAGTATGCATAGCTCTCTTATTTGACACATACTTGTTGGTTAGTTTTTGGAAAGGCATGCCTGCCTAGAGTCTCAGGCATGCTGACCAAGAATTTAAAATTGACATAAGACTGTTAGATTGCCTGTAATGAGAGGCAAACCAGGCATGCCCACCCTTAACATTTTTGTACCTTCCGGCATGGGTACTAATCAAAATAAGCGAGATATAGAATCTGGCGCTCTGACTAATAAGAGGAAAGAGACTGATTTAAGAGGAAAGAGAGGAATACTTTAATTGACATTGCATGAAACATGCTTTAAGAGTCGGCTGAATGAAAGTCGGGAGGAAAGTTTAAAGAGCTATTTAGGGTTTTCTCATTTTTGTTTTTATTTTCTTTTTTTATTAACGCTTAGCTCAATTTCGTTTTATATGTCTTTTAACTATTTTAGTGGGACTGTTTTCTATCGCATTCTCTGGCAAAACTAATTTCTTACAGAAGGCATAAACTTTATACCCATCGTTTTCACTTAAAAACTTTTGTCATTTCCTTTTATTTTCCAAAGGGTGCCAATCAAAAGACTTTTGTTTCCCTAGTTCCAAAACTTCTATATAAGATTACTGCTACATAAAAGAACCCCGTGCCATCTTGCTTATTTTTCTTAACATAGGTTGCATAAGCTCTAAAATTAAATAGCTTTCAGACTTTATAAAAATATCTTTTGTATGGGATAATTATCTTAATGCGTTTGTTCAAATAATTTAGGAGAATTCTTTTAACATAAAAGACATACAAAAAGAGATCATCTTAACTGAAAGCTTTTAAATAGGCCTCATAGGGGGTGAATTTACTGCATTGTACAAGTCTGATGCTTAGCCATGCGTTACATTTTATTCTCCTAAAAATAAAGAACAAACTAGACAAAGTGAAGGCAAACAGAGTTATTGTAAGTTTCGAACAGGCCGTGGTAACGAACTGAAAGTAAGGAGAGACTCAGGCTATTACCAACAAATATTTATAATAAAGGAGATTTGATAACAACATATATATGAAAAAATTCCATTTTTAAGTTGATCCTGAATACATAAAATTTAAAAAGTTGAAAGTCATTCATAAGAAAACACGGGCCAAAAGAAATTTTCCTGCTTTTCAAAAGGCGGAAAACACCCTAGAGAGACAGGTGATTTTGATGAATACTATGCCGTCAAATTCAGCATATCAAAGAACTTTAATGCAGTGATTTCAAGCTCCTATCCACAAACACATATAAAAGGAGAAAAAAGAGATCATGAATAAGTGTTTTTATTTCTCTGTCTTTCCCCAGGGGTTATTGTATATAACCCATTGTCCTAGAAAATTTGGAGAAGAGTCATTCGAACAGAAACTTTAAGTTCTATTACCCTTTGTTAGTGGCAAAAATACATAGTGGCCATATCAGGTTCAGGTTCTTTTATTTACAAACTAAATACAACTACAATATAGGTATGCCCGGCTGAGAGTCTAGCTCGTATTACCAGGCAACCGATAACAAATAAAAAAAAACAAAACATAATATATAACTGCATTTGTACAGAATCACACTCTTATGTAAATAGATAAAAAAGAAAGAAAAATGTATGACTTACCAAGCATCACCCCAAGCCAGCAGCCAAATGGAGAACACACTAAAACAAAACCCTAAAAATAGTGAAGTGAAGTTGTGGTGAAACCCTACCAATAGAATGCGCCAGCGGGAAGACCATAACTGAATTAAAAAAAAAAAAAGATTAAAATGATCAAAGGGTTAGTAAAAGAGTTTTTAAATGACCCCGCAGTGTACCAACAGAAAGACCAATATTAAGACCTGACTCATGCACATTCCAAAGTTTGGTTATGCGGTGCCTGAGTGAGAACCTTGATCTCTCAGTGCACACTCGGGGTTCAACATACCTGGAAGATCCCCTCGTTCCATAATCGTGCTTACATTGGTTAAATAGATCCATAGCATAAGAAATTTTCGGTAGAATTTTAGCAAAATACTTAACACAAAACATCAATCCATGAAAAGATAATAATAATTCCACTGGTAATATATTAAGGAAAGAATATATACTTTTATTTGGCGATTTTGATGGTAGGGATATTGGGGAGGAGATGAAAGTTTTCAGGATACGCAGTGCTTTATTTTGCTGCCTTTGAAGTGGGTTTATATTTATTAATTTTAAATGTATTCAGAAAAATCAGGGGAAAATAACTCAGATAAGAATGGACTAGGGCGAAATATACCGATCTCATTGCATGAAAAGGTAGAATAAATTTCAAACGCCGCAATATTCCAACATTCCTTCCCAACTTCATCCGCAATTTAGAAATGTGTTCCTTCCTACTCATATTCGGATCAACTAGCACACCTAAATATCTCATAGTAGATACACGCTCTAAATAAGTATTATTTGAAAAAAACTACGTTTTCTAAAGAGTTAAAGAGGCTGAGTTACAAGGTCGAACCTTAAAACGTACAGGGATTAGGAGGCACAGTTGGGGGATGCCGCCCCCCAAACACCCCGCTTTCGCAGCCTTTAAATAAAAAAAGAAAGTTTTTTTAAACTGAAAGTAAGGAGCGACATTAAATCTTAAAACCAACAGAAATTATTCCGTATATGAAAGGGGCTGCGCCCTCCTCAACGCCTCGCTCTTTACGCTAAAGTTTTTATTGTTTAAAAAAAAGAGTTGTGAGAAAGTCAAACTTTAGCGTAAAGAGCGAGGCGTTGAGGAGGGCACAGCCCCTTCCATATACGGAATAATTTCTGTTCGTTTTAAGATTTCTAACCTCTCGAAAGCTGCCAACATATTCTTCTTAAGCGACTTTTCATCAGCACCGCTCGCTGTGCAGGCCGTATCATCAGCGAATAGGACATTTAGCCCGAGATCTTCCAGCGCCCTGTTGATGTCGTTAACATAAATAAGAAAAAGTAGAGGTCCAAGTATGGACCCTTGAGGAACGCCGACTTGACCAGTGATACCAAGTAGTGAAGAGGTAGCATTTCCACCATCCACAAACTGACTGCGCCCAGTTAAATATGAGTCAATCAGAGAATTTGTAGATCCACGTATACCATAATTTTCCAGTTGGTGAAGCAAAATTGCATGACAAATAGTATCGAACGCTTTGTTTATATCGATAAATATAGTAGCCGGAATTTCTTTTTTATCCAAAGTGTCGTGTATAAACAGTGTGAGTGTCAGAATTGCATGTTCAGAGCTATGACCCTTCCTAAACCCAAACTAAAGATCATTAAAACATCCCCTCTTATTAAAAACTTCACTATGCGGTTGTAAAGACATCGTTCAATTACTTTCGCGAATGAAGATAGGATCGAGATTGGCCTGTAGTTTGTTGGATCTTTCTCGTCATCACCCTTATGCAGGGCTAAAACACGTGCAGACTTTAAGCAAGCTGGGAAACGTCCACTTGAAAAACATAAGTTGATAACATGAACCAAAAATTCTGTAACATCAGGCATTATCCGTTTTAATAGGTTTGTCGACGAGCCATCCGTGCCTTCCGACGACCCATTCTTCAGTTGGTATATAACTTGCAGTAATTCGTCCGCTGACACCGGCGTTAGGAAAAGGGAGCAATCCGATGGAGGCGGCATGTAAGTAGAGTATGCTGAATTGGGTAAACTTCGAGTTGGTGCCTCAAGCGATGTTACGTTATCAAAATTTGCAAAGTGCTCATTTAGGACACCAACAACATTTCGCTTTCCTCTAACAGTTTTCTTGTCTTTTGGTGATAATATCTCTTCCATAAGGTTTTTCATTTTCTTTTTCCCAAGGCATTCATTAATAATCAACCAAGTCTTTTTTGGGGACCCTTCAGCATTTTGAAATTCATGAAGATAGTATGACTGCTTCGCTTGTTGCAGTAACTTTGTCAGACAATTTCTGTACTGCCGAAATTTGGCCTGATTTTCATGTGTAGGATATGCCATGAATTTCCTGAAGAGGTTATTTTTGGTATGGATAGAGGACAGAACAGCAACTGTAATCCATGGTTTCTTTGGTTTAATATAACACCTAGCTTGCCGGCTTGATAATGGATCTGCCTTATTAAGTACTATTTCAAACTGGTTGATGAAGTATTCAGTAGCTTTTTCCACGTCGTCACATTCTAAGCAGGGAGACCGGTCGCTTTGTGACAGTAAACTTTTCAGTTTATCAATCGGAGCAGCGTCCAGTCTTCTTGGCCTCAATGAAGAGGGTTTAGGGGAGGGACTCGTTTGAAGGTCGCAGAGGATCATAAAATGGTCAGAAGTATCATCAACTATAACGTTACAACCCAGAGTCTCAAAATTTGTGAAAATATTGTCAAGTAACGACGCTGACGACGCCGTGATTCTTGTCGGGATCTGGCATGTTGGAAGCAAAACCCGTGGACATACAAATCGTTACAAAGTCAACGGCAATATCATTCGAAAGCATTGAATTCACATCCCTATGTACATTACTAATACCAACATTAAAATCACCCAACATCATTAACTTACACTTTCTTTGGGTCATCAGCGAGCTAAGTTCATCGAACTATTCTACAAATTGTTTAGCAGCTGAACTCGGCGGCCTATATAGGGTGCAACATAATACTTTCGAAGGACTTAAATCTAGCTCAATAGAAAAAATTCAAATGACATTTCTTCATAAGGTAATCATAATCATTCACTTCTCTTGCAGGTATACTATCATTTACAAAAAAAAAAGCCAACCATCCTCTCTGTCTACATATTCTATTTTTAAATAACGACTTATACCCATTTATATGAGCTAGCTCAGAAGATTGTTCATTTAAAAATGTTTCACATGCACCAAAAACATCAATCTTATGGTCGGGAAGCAATAGTAAAATGTTTTCTAAACTACTCATAAGTCCACAACAATTTAAAATGCTGTTCTCAGACACTTCTTTGTTGGTTTACTCATAATCATTCCTAGAGAAAAATATTTGTTCGTGGGTAAATTATTAATAAAATAATCATTAGTGTTTTCGTCCTCTCTATCAATGCATGAAAGAATCTGTGATAAATTCAAGGGTCTCCCTTCCAACTCACTCAACCTATCGCGAGTTCCACCACAGCCACCACCATTCAAATTAGAAAAAAATTACTCCCCCGTATTCTCCACTTGGCGGTGGGCCGGGATGACATAGTGGAAAAAAGTCAAACCTTTTTGAAATTTCAAACGCTGAACGTGCGGCAGTACGTTCTTGTAGAATTTCTTTAACAAAAGATATACGGCAAGAAAACTGAACCAATTTTAATGAATTTAGGCCTAGGAGCTCAAAGATAGATGAGCAGGGATTCGGAAATAAGCGAAAAATACGGAAAAAAGAAGGCACATAGGAACGAAAAGAGCAAAAAGTAAGGAAAAAAAATAAAGAAGAACACAGACAACGAGATAAATGTACTTCTTTTTAAGTAGGACACTCTACTTATCGATCTTCACATTCCTAAGCAGCAGACTATATACTGAATCAAAAAACATAATCAATCTGACAAATCATTATATGGGTATATATACAACCAATATTAGCATTCGTCATGTGTTACCCATGGGCCAGTAGTATCGTATCTAGTTTGCAGCAATAATCTGGCCCCGGATTGATTCACTCGCGTGAACTTGTATATTTGCTGACCTTTAAGATCACGTGCCTTGGCCAAAAGCTCATTAAGTAGGGCATTTAGTGAAGGAGGCAAATCAGTACATATTCTTATACCGCTTCCTTTAAGTTTGCCAACATTGCCCAATAGCATTTGCAAGTCCAAATTATTCGCACAAGAAATAAGAACAGGCGATACTCCAGCTTGTTTGTTGTTTCTAACTGTAATGGGGCTAACACTCTTTATGCGGTACACTATTTTAAGAGGAATATCTTTTTCAATCTCTAATTTCTCTTTGAATCAAGTCTCAATATGTTCGGTAAGAGATTGGCCTGATTTCCCTTTTGGTAGGCCGTGAATAATTAAATTCAGCTGACGATCTTTAACTTCTAGTTAAATTAACCTTTTTTCGAGTTTCACACGCTCAGCTTGATGGCTTTCAATAGAAGATCGTAGTTCAACTATTTCAGCATCTTTATCTGCTAGGCTTTGTCTAAGTGACTGTGTGTCAGATATAACTGTGTCGAGCTTGGAAGACACTCCAGCCTGGTGCGCTTTGATCGAAGATTGATCATTAGAAATTGAAATCAGGCGTTCCTTCAAGTCCCTGATTGCTTTTTCAAAAGGTTTCTGCCATTTCTGGGCACAAAACTACAGTTTCGCATCCTCCCCCCAAAATGGCCCTGATGCTGTGGATTGAAACTTTTGAGATAGCCGATCGACTTAAATTTACCAAAAACTATGAATTGACCTTTTCAGCTTCAGAAGCAGTAATCATAGGCAGCGTAATCGCGCTGCCTAAGTAAAGAACTATGTTGGCACATTGTATTATTTAGTTTTTTTATTATTTTTTTTTCATACCCGGGCACTTCGTATCGAAGGAGTTGTCGTAGAAACTTCAAAAGGGGCTCATTCGATTGGAAATTGGAATGGCTAGTGCTCCTTTTAATAGTCGAAACTGATTGGAAGGCAACTAACACCCCTTCCACAACCGCCATTTCCCCAAACACATCCAATCAAAATTTTGAGATAAACATTTTGTTCAGTGTAGTTGATTCTAGATAAAAATTATGTTTTGAGGAGGACACTACCCCACAGCACTCAGGGCAAGGGTTGTAAGTTATGCCCTGGGGGAATATAAGATTTTATAGAAAGTATTGTCGTAAAAACTTCAAAAAAGGCTCATTCTATTGGAAATTCAAAGGGCTAGTGCCCTTTTTAATAGTCGAAAGTGATTGGAGGGCAACTAACGTCCCTTCCACGCCCATCATTTCCCCAAACACATCCAGTCCAAATTTTGAGATAGCCAGTTTGATTAACGCAGTTGAAAGGTCCGGAAATTGTATCTTTGAGCCGGAAAGTCTCCCCAAAGTCTTCAGGGCATATGAGGTCTTCATAGAAAGCGTTGTCGTAAAAACTTGAAAAAGGGCTCATTCGATTGGAAATTTAAAGGGCTAGTCCCTTTTTGATAGTTGAAAGTAACTGGAAGGCAACAAACTCCCCTCTCACACCCACCATTCCCCGAACACATGCAATCCAAATTCTGAAATATACATTTCGTTCAACGTAATTGAAAGTTTTGGAAATTAGGCCTTTGAGGATGATAGCCCCCTCAGAGCCCTCAGGACAAGGGTTGTAAGTATTCCCTGGGGGCATATAAGGTTTTATAGAAAGCGTTGTCGTAGAAACTTCAACAAAAGCTCATTTGGGTGGAAATTGAAAGGGTTAGTGCCCTTTTTAAGAGTCGAAAGTGAATGGAGAGCAACTACCCCCCTCTCACCCCCACCATTTCCCCAAACACATCCAATCGAAAGTTTGAGATAGATATTTTTTCAATGTAGTTGAAAATTCTGGAAGCTATGTCCTTGAGGATGACAAACCCTCTAAGCCCCTCAGGGCAAGGGTTGTAATTTATGCCCAGGGGGCATATAAAGTTTTTATAGAAAGGTTTTTCGTAGAAACTTAAAAAAGGGCTCATTCGATTGGAAATTCAAAGGGCTAGTGGCCTTTTTAAAAGTTGAAAGTAATTGAAGGGCAACTACCTCCCCCCTTCTCGTTCATCATTTCTCCAAACACCACCAACAGAAATTTTGAGATAGACATTTTGATCAACGTAGTTGAAAGGTCTGTAAATTATGTCTTTGAGGATGACAACACCCCCTACAGCCTTCAGGGCAAGGGTTGTAAGTTATACCCTGGGGGCATACAAGTTTTTTTTATAGAAAGCGTTGTCGTAAAAACTTCAAAAGGGCTCACTCGATTGTAAATTGAAAGGGCTAGTGCCCTTTTTAATAGTTGAAAGTAATTGGAGGGCAACTAACCCCCCTCTTACGCCCACCATTTCCCCAAACATATGGAATAAAAATTTTGAGATATTCATTTTGTTCAACGTAATTGAAAGTTCTGGAAATTATGTCTTTGAGGATGACAACCCCCCTATGCCCTCAGGGCAAGGGTTGTAAGTTCTGCCCTGAGGGCATATGAGGTTTTTATAGTAAGCGTTGTAGTAAAATTTCAAAAAGGGCTCATCCGATTGGAAATTGGAATGGCTAGTGCTCTTTTAAATAGTCGAAACTGATCGGTAGGCAACTAACACCCCTTCCACAACCGCCATTTCCCCAAACACATCCAATCAAAATTTTGAGATAAACATTTTGTTCAGCGTAGTTGATTCTAGATAAAAATTATGTTTTGAGGAGGGCACTACCCCACAACAATCAGGGCAAGGGCTATAAGTTATGCCCTGGGGGAATATAAGATTTTTATAGAAAGTATTGTCGTAAAAACTTCAAAAAAGGCTCATTTTATTGGAAATTCAAAGGGCTAGTGCCCTTTTTAATAGTCGAAAGTGATCAGAGGGCAACTAACGTGCCTTCAACGCCCACCATTTCCCCAAACACATCCAGTCATAATTTTGAGATAGCCAATTTGTTCAACGCAGTTTAAAGGTCCGGAAATTATATCTTTGAGCTGGACAGTCTCCCCACAGTCTTCAGGGCATATGAGGTCTTTATAGACAGCGTTGTCGTAAAAACTTGAAAAAGGGCTCATTCGATTGGAAATTTAAAGGGCTAGTCCCTTTTTGATAGTTGAAAGTAACTGGAAGCCAACGAACTCCCCTCTCACGCCCACCATTCCCCCGAACACATGCAATCCAAATTCTGAAATATACATTTTGTTCAACGTAATTGAAAGTTTTGGAAATAAGGTCTTTGAAGATGATAGCCCCCTCAGAGCCCTCAGGACAAGGGTTGTAAGTATGCCCTGGGGGACATATAAGGTTTTATAGAAAGCGTTGTCGTAGAAACTTCAACAAAAGCTCATTTGGATGGAAATTGAAAGGGCTAGTGCCCTTTTTAAGAGTCGAAAGTGAATGGAGAGCAACTACCCCCCTCTCACGCCCACCATTTCCCCAAATACATCAAATCAAATGTTTGAGATAGATATTTTTTTAAATGTAGTTGAAAATTCTGGAAGCTATGTCCTTGAGGATGACAAACTCCCTAAGCCCCTCAGGGCAAGGGTTGTAATTTATGCTCAGGGGGCATATAAGGTTTTTATAGAAAGGGTTTTCGTAGAAACTTCAAAAGGGCTCATTCGATTGTAAATTCAAAGGGCAAGGGGCCTTTTTAAAAGTTGAAAGTAATTGAAGGGCAACTATCCCCCCCCCTCTTCTCACTCATCATTTCCCCAAACACCACCAACAGAAATTTTGAGATAGACATTTTGATCAACTTAGTTGAAAGGTCTGGAAATTATGTCTTTGAGGATGACAACACCCCCTACAGCCCTCAGGGCAAGGGTTGTAAGTTATACCCTGGGGGCATACAAGTTTTTTATAGAAAGCGTTGTCGTAAAAACTTCAAAAGGGCTCGCTCGATTGGAAATTGAAAGGGCTAGTGCCCTTTTTAAGAGTTGAAAGTAATTAGGGGGAGAATCCCCCCCTGCCCCTATTATTTCACCAAGCATTTCCGATCAACATTTTGATATGACCATTCTGTTCAACGTAGCTGAAAGGTCTGGAAATTATGTCTTTGAGGACGACAGCCCTCATGACAAGGGTCGTAAGTTATTCCCTTCGGGCATATAACGTTTTAATAGAGAGTTTTTTCGTAGAAGCTTCAAAAAGGGCTCTGTCGATTGGAAATTGAGAGGATTAGGGCCTTTTTTTTTAGTCAAAAGTGATCAGAGGGCAAATATCTTTCTCCACGCCTATCATTTCCCCAAATCTTCTAATCAAAATTTTAATATAGCCATTTTGTTAAGCCTATCAGAAAGGCCTGGAAATTATGTCTATGAGAATAACAAACCCATCCCTCAGGGCAAGGGTTGTAAGTTTTGCCATGAGGACATATAGGGTTTTTATAGAAACGGTGGTCATATAAACTTCAAAGGGGGCTCATTGGATTGGTAATCAGACACTTTAGTGCTCTTTTTAAGAGTCAAAGTGATTAGAGGGTAGATACCCTCTCCCCCTTACACCCAAGTCATAATGTCCTGAAATGTGTCTAATAGAAATTTTGAGATAGCCATTCTATTCAAAATAGTCTAAATATAGTTTAACAAGGCTTTTGGGGTTGAAACAAACCCCATAGATTAGGGACAAGGGTTGTAAGTTATACCCAAGGGGTATTAAAGGTTTTTATGGAAGGGATGGTTGTTTAACTTCAGAAGAGGCTAAGTGTTTCTCCCTGAAAAAGACTATGTCAATATAAAACGAACGGAAATTAACCAAAAAAAACTTTTTGCACAAAGTAAGTTTTTCACAAAAAAGTAAAGAACTCAAATTACTTTTTTAAAGAAAAAAAAAGTAATTAAACCAAAAATGAACAAAAATAGAATCAAATAATCTACCAAGCATACAACTACCACAAATCAGTATCAATAAATAAATGAAACCCAAAACAAACAGAAATTAAAATAAGTCAAACTTAAAACGAGCAGAAATTAGTCTGAGTAGGGTTCTAAACCCTATGCCTTCTAAAGGCCAGAATAAAATTTCAGATTTACTGAAAAAAATCTTTTATATGTTTTCATTTGTAACTTTAAGAAAACAAAAATTAATTAAGATATTAAGGAATAAATACCAGCATATGTATATTAAACTGACAATGCACATTTTTTTCAGTAAATTCATTTGAATTTTTTTCAGTAAAGTAAAAAATATAAAACCTTGAAACTTGTTGGTACCTAAACCGTAAATGTCAGTTTACAACTTATTGAGTCCTTTCCTTGGGCTTTGGATAACTATTTTTTAAATTTTAAGTGATTCTTAGATCTTGGTTTTCTTTGTCCTCCCTCTCTGGCAGGCTACTGCGAAAGTAACCACTTCCACCTAGGCGATTCCGTCAAAATAATTTCTACCATTCGACTAACACGCTGAAGTTGACTTAGCCTTTGGTTAAACAAAGTCTGGCGCCAGCTGAAAATTTCCAAAACTTCGGACAAAGAGGATGCAAATGATGGGTAAAGCTTTTCTGAAGAGTTAGCACAAGATCGGCCGAAGGGAAACCCTCATTCAAAAGCTATGTTCAGATTCCAGGTGAAGTAGAACATAGTCCTGGTGCAATTACAACAAAGTAAGATCTCATAATGAATGTACTGCATCATTGGAGTAGAAATCAGGCCCTGGCCTCTCTAATTCCCCTTCCTCTTACCACATTCCCTCCCCACCTCTAACGTTTCAATAGGTAGTGAGAAGTGTGAAGCCTATTCTAAAGTTTAATCATGCATGATTGGCCCCTCATACACATTTCTTCTACTCTAGAGTTTACTATGAGGATCAGTAGAGTAGGGGAAAAGCCGGTAAAATTCAGCAAACATTTTTAAGACGTGAATAGTCTAAAAATCAGACCATTGACTGACCCAAGTGACCGAGCAGTCAAGAGGGGTCTTTAATTCGTTCATCATCATCATCATCATCAGACCATTGACTCTCCCGGCCAGTCCATCTGTGAAATCACTATTTATTGCAACAATAGGGCAAATCACACTTTTTTCCGAAAGTTTTAGGCTCTTTTCTTTTCATTTATGCGGAAACAGTTCAGTGGCAACACCACTCGCTAAAGAGACAGAAGTATTTAGAACATGGAATTTTCCGTCAAAGAAGCTTTCATGAAATTTTCTACGATAACTTCTTCGATAAGATGCATCACCCGTGGTGAAACAAAATAAGTAATTAGAAATAAAAATATATTGAAGAAAATTCAGCAGCTACTTCTGGTAAATTCGGATTTTCAGCAGCATTTTACTTAGGTGGGAAAGCCTGTTCATTTTAATTGTCAAATAGGACATTTTTATTGAATAAGTTTTTATTACGATCCAACCTTATCTTTGGTTGGTTGAAAGGGGGGAGGGCACAAAACTTTAAAAGGACTTTAAAAAATAGAGGAGTCATGGGAAAACCGCTGGAAGAATCCTAATATCGTCAAGTTTTTTTTTTGGACGGGGAGTTGGACTCAAAATTTGTTGACTTGATAGTTCGCTTAAGCTGCAGTGGCTTCTAAAAGCTTAATGGGTGCTTGTTTCTGGCCCATAAATAGTGTTTCTCTTTTTGAACAAACTGAAACAAATTATAATTCGGAAGGTCCCTCCCCCTCCTCCTGTTTCAATACTTCACCGCAGAACATTCTCACTTATAAAAGCACCTAGCATAGGTAATCTTGGGATCAAGAATGATAGGTTATGTAGTAGCAATGAAGTCAATCATGGCAACGATTCTCTTAATACCGCATTTGTGTTGTTGTTTTAAAAACCAATATTTTCAAATATGACTCCTAGTTTCTCGAGTAATTAAATTTATGTTAAAAATTAAAACAATTATATTCACGTATAAAGGAAAGGAAAGTCATGAAGTGGTCCCACTTACTACAAGTCATATCAAGGAATTGAGGAGACTACAATGACTACGACTCAAACCGGCCTCTTGCAAAGCCCACAAATAGTGGTGGCCCGGAAGGTAAACATAGCCATGAGTCTAATATGACTTTAGGCTACCAAGTATACCCCAGGCGTCCATGTGCTGTGGTGAATTATTATATTTTTTCTGCAGTCTGGTTATTTTTTGATGCATATAACCTTATTATTTATTCTATGAACGCCGCTTAGCTGTAACTATGGCAATATCAAACATATCTTCATCTTCTGGAACCCTGGCTCCATTAATGGAATACAAAGTCTCCCAGGTGTCTTGTCCTTTCAGATTAACTGTAGGCTTTCCGTATATGAATTAGTGACCACAGTAATATATAACAACGGAGAAAAAATATAAAAACCTTGTTTCTTAGAAATCCGTTGCCAAGATCTAAACTGGTTTTCTCTATTTAATGAACGACAAAGTAATCAGTAGGATAATCCGTTTTCATTGGTTCTAATGACAATGTAAATTTTCATAAAAAAAAGAACTGAAAGATTAGGACCTAATGGAAAACGTGCTATATTTTTATTACCAAACTGATTTTTTTTTTTTTTATATTTATTATCTCATCATTTCAGCCTACTTCACTGTGTTTGTTTGCTCATGGATAAGTGAGGCATATAATTTTTTGTTACTTAAAATAAGATTCCCCCAAAAAAAGACCCCTATAGTTACTTTCTGGATTATTTAAAGTTCATATTGGTACAATAACCCCTGGAAGAATCAAAAAAATAAACACAGTTCAGTTAAAATCCTAAAATTCAGTATTAACGTTTCAAATAAATGAGGAGATTATCAACATTCTGGAATTTTACCACCACCACCCCCTAAGAACACCCGTATACACGAGGCATAGATAATAATTCTGTCTTTATCCATTGGTCTTCTTCCATTAGATTTGAACTTAGTGATCGAAAGTTGTTTTTAATCTTCTGTCAAATTCTGTAAAAAAAAAAAAAAAAAAAAACAGTGATTAAAAGAAATCACCGGGACTGGTTTTCAGTTAAGGCTCATTCACAGTATAATTTTACTAATACCGATATTTAGCTAGCGCCAATTCTAGGTTTTAGTAATTCCCATTGTGACTTTATGCTGAAGTACAATTACATTGCCAACGACAATTTAAAAGCTGTTAAGTGAAAATTATAAATAAAATAATTTTCACTGTTAAGTGAAAATTATGTATAAATAATTTCTTAGCTTCCAAATAGAATCTCAATACAGCATAATCCGTTTGCTCATATTTTATTTGGTTCATTGGGTACAAGGATGCTACTGTTTTTTTTTTTTTTCTTTTTTCTTTTTTTTTTTAAGGAACAACATTCTGATATCTCTGCATTAGATATTATAGGAAAACCAGACTTTTTGTATCAATATTCTTTTATCATATCTTTGATATTGAAAAAAAAACTTTATTTGTAAAACCAGTTGCTGTTTTAGATGAGTGAAAAAAATATATATATATATAAAAAAACATTTTTCTTGCCTTCACTTCAAACATTTCTGATAATTTTACATATTGTCGTAGATGATCGTAACTTGATATTGTAAAAGAAACGGAACAAATGTCAAATTTTTTTTATAATTTTATGATGAAATTGTATTTGGCTTATGCTTTCTATTTCAATTTGGATCCTAATCGGAAAAGGTCCAACAGGCGCTTATTGACGTTTTGAGCCATCCCTGCTTTTCTCTATTTCCTTTCTTTTTCTTCTGTTTAATCAAATCAGTAAGAATTCGGAAATTCAATTTAAAAGTACAGGACTAGTTCCTTAAAAAGAGTGTGATTGAGTGATGTTTGCTTCCAACTTTTCTTTGACGGACTGACCTTGATTCTCGCGGGAACTGGGAAACAAAAACGTAATTGGAATGATTTAGTCTTCACTTTTTCTTGGAATTCAATCAATCATCAGCTTTTTTACGTTGACTGACTTTGTGTTCCCTCCAAACTGTTTTAAAGGAATTGATTTCTTTTCCAAGTGTTTTCATTCGACGATTTCTTTGCCTTTGTAAAAAGAACGATAGATAATATTTAAAAGACAAATTCGGACGAAGAATTGAAAATATAGAAAAACGGGTATGATATTTCAAATACAAAAAATCAGTGGAAAAAAATCCTAATAATAATAAAAGTCCGAATATTCAGCTTCGCGTCTGGAAGCCTTTTCTAATGATACAAACTAAACTAAATCAGACAGAATACATAAAGAAAATGAATAGACAAAGCAAAATGAAACAACCTAAAAATTCGCATCTTAATTATATCCAATATGGCAACGTTGATTATATGAATAGCAACAAATCAAACAAAATCAAGAAAAACAAACACGGATCAATTCAGTATCTAAATGGAAATTCACTGAATTTTGAAAACTATATTTTCATTTATAGCCTATGATTTAATCCAATATCTACTGATTAAAGTGAGCGAGAGAACAGTGCCATATCAGATTCTCGCGTAACATCCACTACTATACAAGTTGTACGAAAATCTGTACGATTTCTTTGCCTTTGTAAAAAGAACGATAGATAATATTTAAAAGACAAATTCAGACGAAGAATTGAAAATGTAGAAAAACGGGTATGATATTTCAAATACAAAAAATCAGTGGAAAAAAATCCCTAATAATAATAAAAGTCCGAATATTCGGCTTCGCGTCTGGAAGCCTTTTCTAATGACACAAACTAAACTAAATCAGACAGAATACATAAAGAAAATGAATAGACAAAGCAAAATGGAACAACCTAAAAATTCGCATCTTAATTATATCCAATATGGCATCGTTGATTATATGAATAGCAACAAATCAAACAAAATCAAGAAAAACAAACACGGATCAATTCAGTATCTAAATGGAAGTTCACTGAATTTTGAAAACTATATTTTCATTTATAGCCTATGATTTAATCCAATATCTACTGATTAAAGTGAGCGAGAGAACAGTGCCATATCAGGAAATTCTCGCGTAATATCCACTACTATACAAGTTGTACGAAAATCTTACGACTAATAACAACCATGTAGATCCTATCTTACAAGCTTCAAAAATAGCACAAAAAACAGGTACTTTTACAATATTTAGCGACATCCATATGCAATTAAGAGCACTTCATATCCGAGACCTTAAGTTACAAACAATGTTACTATCAAACAGTTCGTGGTAACGAACTGTAAGTAAGGAGCGACCCGGCTCAATGGTAACCGAAACTCTAGAAAACGGGTTATTGATACCAATAGATATGTCAAAAGAATCAGATTTCAATGCTGATTTCAAATATATAACTTTCATCAAGTTTAGTGCTACCCATCAAAAGTTACGCGCCTGAGAAAATTTGGCTGATTTTCAAAAAAAGGGGGAAAGACCCCTTAAAAGTTATAGAACCTTAATGAAAATCACACCATCATATTCAGCGTATCAGAGAACCCTACTGTAGAGGTTTCAAGCTCCTATCTACAAAAATGTGGAATTTTACATTTTTTGCCAGAAGAAAGATAACGGATGCGTGTTTATTTGTTTGTTTGTTTGTTTGTTTTTTTTTCCCCAGGGGTGATCGTATCGACCTAGTGGTCCTAGAATATCGTGGGAGGGCTCATTGGAACGGAAATTAAAAGTTCTAGTGCCCTTTTTAAGTGACCAAAAAAAATGGAGGGCAACTAGGCCCCCTCCCACGCTTATTTTTTTCCCAAAGTCACCCGATCAAAATTTTGAGATAGCCATTTTGTTCAGCATGGTCGAAAATATGATAAATATGTCTTTTAGGATGACTTAATCCCCCGAAGTTCCCAGAGGGAGGGCTAAAAGTTATGAACTTTACCCAATGTTAACATATAGTATTGGTTATTGGGAAGTATACAGAAGTTTTCAGGAGGTTTTTTTTCTGGTAGTGGGAGGGAAGGGTGGGTCGGTGGTTATGTTGGAGGATCTGTTCATGAAGGAAGTTTTCATGGGGGAAGGGAAATTGCCATGAAGGGGGTGCCGGACTTGCCACCATTATTTATTGGCTATATGGAAGTATACAACCATTTTCAGGAAGGATTTTTTCTGGAGGGGGGGGGGCTAGAGGAGGGGGTTACTCTGGAGAATATTTCCGTGGATGATGTTTCTTTGGGGTAAGGGACATTTCTATGAAGGGGGCGCCGGATTTCCAAGCATTATTTAAGAAACGATCAGAAATTAAATAAAAAAAACAAGTTTTTTCAACTGAAATGTAAGAAGGAATATTAGAACTTAAAACGAACAGAAATTATAACGTATGTGAGGGGGTTCTCCCCCAAGTCAGTACCTCGCTCTTTACGCTACAGTTTTTTTTTAGTGCTTTCAAAAGAGCTATCTATTCTAATTAAACGGCCTTTGTGATTCAGGGGTTTCTGAATCAAAATTTTTTTAACTTTTAACGTAAAGAGCGTGGTATTGACTAAGGGGAGAACCCCTTCATATAAGTAATAACATATACGTAATAAAAAAAAACAATAAAAAAACAAGCGATACGGCTCAATAGTAATCTAAACTTTTAAAAACGAAATTTTGATGTCAATAAATGTATCAAAAGAATGTGTTTATAATGCTGATCCTAAATATATAAATTTTATTAAGTTTAGTATTACTCATCAAAGGCTACGAGCCTGAGAAAATTTACTCGATTTTTAAAGAGGGGGAAACATCCCCTACAAGTGAAAGAATTTTAATGAAAATCACACCGTCAGATTCAGCGTATCAGAAAACCCTATTACATAGGTTTCAAGCTCATATCTGCAAAAATCTGCAACTTTGTATTTTTTGCCAGAAGAAAAATATACGAATATAGAAGTTAGTTACGTAAGTTAATTTGTAAAGACATCCATTTAGCAAAAGAAAAGTAAAATTTTTATACAAATAAAAGCTGCATTAACTAAAAAACGATCAGAAATTAAATAAAAAAACAGGTTTTTTAAACTGAAAGTAAGGAGCGACATTAAAACTTAAAACGAACAGAAATTATTCCGTATATGAAAGGGGCTGTCCCCTCCTCAACGCCTCGCTCTTTACGCTAAAGTTTGACTCTGTCTCACAACTTTATTTTTTAAACAATAAAAAACTTTAGCGTAAAGAGCGAGGCGTTGAGGAGGGGACAGCCCCTTTCATATACGGAATAATTTCTGTTCGTTTTAAGTTTTAATGTCGCTCCTTACTTTCAGTTTAAAAAACTTGTTTTTTTTTATTTAATAACATAATCATGAACGAACCGAATGATTATAACAAGAGGGAGGTGCAATATTGAGCAATACAAGGCCATTAATGGCAGCTCCTGCGCAAGAACAGCTCAGTAGCACGTGTTATTTTAATGTTCAGTGGCACTCCTTTCTAGTCAAGATAATCAGATTCGTTCGTTCGAGACTTTTATAGGGCTGTTGTAAGACTAAGGTCTACATGATTCAACCAAGGATGCTTGATAAATTGAAACAAAGAACTTAAAACAAATTTGCGGTACCCCAGCTGAGATGTTGTAACATTCAGTGGATACCTCGCGTAAGGAGATTGGAAGAATGGATATGCACAGGACGACGCCATCTAAACAACTTATGGTAGTCCATAATTTTAAGGATCAGTGCTTCAATGGCTTTCAATAAATTTGTTTGAATTCATACCTTTGGTTTTCTATTGATTTTTTATAAAGTTATTTATAGGCCTACCTTAATCCCTATGTATTTGTCCGAATGGTAAAAATCGTTATTTCAAATTAACAAAAACTGTTTAAAATTTTCAACCATTTTTTCTATTTGAGCTAGTTTGAACTTTCAAAAAGGTTTAGTTTCAACAAAAAAATTACACTAATGCTTAGAAAAGCACCCAATGTCAGCAAAATCCATGAGTCTTTTAGTTTGGAGTCATCCTTTGAAGAGAGATCATAATCTCAAAAAGTGGTAGGTTTCAAATTTGTTTTTGGAAATAGTGCTCCTTCTATTTCATTCTTTCATGCATTTCTTCATAATCTTCAAGAAAAAGGTTATTTCTAAAACTGAAAGAAAGAAATTAAAATTTTTTCAATACCTTTGATGTCTGTAGGTCTTTCCTTTTTTGCCTTCAATGCCCTCAAAATTTTAGTTTTGTGGTAACAAAAGAGTCAACGGAGACACTAGGAGATAAAAGTCAAGATCTCTTCAAATTTTGACTCTTTTGCAAATATTAGTAGGTGTATGCGGACACAAGAGGACAAGAAAGTTTCCTCTTATGGAAGTCAGGGGATAATTATGAAAATTATTGAATTAATGTGTTGTCAATAATAGGACGGAACGTCCCTGAACAAATTATAGTCAGGCATATGCACAGGGGGAATGGGGATGGATCCTGCTGTCTATAAATATATCATTTTTGCAATATTCCCAATAATATTTGTCTTCTTAAAAAAATCTCCTTTTTCTGTGTTCTTAAAATTACCCCCTACCGTTCCCTTACCACCTGAAATATGGTCCTTCATAAATGTCTGGTAATTAAAATTAATTTCTTGATTTGCTTTGACAGTAAGCAAAATGTGAAAAAAACCTTTGCTACATTAGGTCGACTTATGCCACTTCACCTGACTTAAGTTTCTTTAGAGTTAAATTTTAAATGTGTTATTTTTATCTCTCATTTTAACTAAATCGACAAACCTATTCTCTTACTGACGGCAATCATCCTTATAAATATGTTTCTAATTCTTGAAAATATGAGATTTGTCTAAATATTTTCTTGTTTTGTTTCTCATTTAGTTTTCGCGATCTGTTAGTTCTTGAGATAGATCTCTTTTATTTTAATGTGTCTGGAATCGCTAAGAAGGGTTACAAGTGCTATGAAGAACTATTTCTATCTCGGTTCTGAGACTCTAATAGGTGCATTTTCAGAAGTTCTGAAGGATAACTTACGATTGTTTCCGGTATTGACTCTGGGATCTCGTACAAAATATTATTTATCTTTCAGTATTCTTATGTTGTTTATGTTTGAAGTACGTAATAAGGACTTGGGTCTAAAATGTTGGGGCATATTATAATTTTATATTTATTCAGTAATAGTTCTTTGGCAGGGGATGTATTTATTGTGGATGGGTCGAAGTACCCTTCTCTAATCCGTTCCAGTTTGGATTCCAGCAGGGTTTAGGGTGCGTCCATGCTCTGACTGCGCTCTCGTCGATCTTGATTGATGCCGATAATTCTGGTGGATCACTAGTACTAGGGAGGCACGATGTAAGCCGTGCATTTGACTCACTGATTCATGCCCATATTCTGATTGAGTTGTTTAAGCGTGGAGTTAATAGTAGTGTGATCCGTGCCATGTATGATATGTATACCCATTTGGTTGTTGTAGTCAAATTACCTAATGGGACTGTTACGCACGTAGTAATACCAGTCGGAAAGGGGGTTATACAGGGAGCCCTTACGTCTCCAGTTGCCTTCAATAACTGTATTCTCGATGCCCAGGCCCACACCAACCCCTCACGTATTTTAGAAGGAATCGACGTATCGCTTATAGCTTATGCAGATGACATTTTTAACCCCAGTCAAACAGTACTCTCGTTTGAAATACATTTTGTCACTCTTAGTCGAGAATACGCAAAGATCAATCTGAAATTTAACCCTAAAAATCTGAAGTAGTACTGTTCAACTGAGGTAAAGTACCAGAAGGATTTACAGTTAATCTCGACGGTGTGCCAGTCGCTCCCAAGTCCGAAATGAGGTATTTAGGTCTCCCCATCGGTGACTCTCTAAAAACAATACGAAGTCTACTAATTCGTGATTTTAACCGTCAAACAGCCAGTGCTTACGGTAGCTTGGTAGCTCGTAAATTGTGACTTAACCGTCGACTGCTAAGCACACTTTACAATGTATGCGCGCTCCAAAATTTTCTGTATCTTGCACTGTTCTGGCGAGCATTCACAGCTACAGATCGAAAGCAGTTGCGAAGCATTTATTTTCAATATGTAAGGTATCTGCTTGCCTGCCCCCCCCCCACCTGGGCAAGAAACTCATGAATTACGGGAAGGTACGGAATTATAGATCCAACTGCCTCGATTAACAAGTCTATCGAAGCTTATAACAGCAGAGTTGACTGACATTCAAGAGTCCCATCTTGAAACAGTAGATCGTTCTGTGAAAACGTTATATAGGATAGCAGATGATATTATGTAAATGTTTCATCTTGTCACGTAATACGTTTTTCAGTATTTACGTATCTTATGAATATTTGACATTCCTTTTTCTTTTTGCTACTTCTTTTTCTCTTTACTCCATTTGCCAAGTACATTACAACCGGTTATAAATAAATTCGATTCAATTCAGAATTCACTGAAAACATTAATTTTTTTTTATAAGGAAGCATAAAAGTCTAGTAGATTAAAACATAGCACTTATTCTATTATGGAACGGATTTCTTTTATAGATTTTCTTTCACACTGATTCGAAATGACCATTTTTTTGCATTTGGTTTGAATCAAAACATTCTCATTTCACTAATACTTATAACTGGTCAGTACAAACTCAAGCACCGTCTATGATTATTACACTCTAACATGCTTTCAGGAAAACACCAGTCATAACTATACGGATATACCCTCCAATATAGTTTATATTTGCTCTTAGTTTTAAAATTTATGCCTAAATAAGAACATTTTATGCCCCCCAAAAAATATTTTTTACTATTCAAGAATAGTAGCATGTCAACATTATGGTAGGAAAGCTGGTTATGGTTTTCACACGTATTTTGCTTGGAGATAGAGTAAAAGACGTTTCGGACATAACATAGGTAACAAGGCCAGGGTTGCCACCGGTGACCCTTTTGTGCCACTTTTGGCACTTTTTCTTAAAGTGGCACTTTTTGGGAAACGTAACACTATTGTGAAATTCTTAAGTAAAAGTGTATTTTTGTTCAATGTAGCCTAACACTTTTTTACCAAAAAGAATTTTTTTTTGTCTCCCATGTACTATACACGAAGAATAAACTAGAGTTCTTGCCAAATAAATTATTTGAAAGAGTTAGTGTCTGAGCGACTATTAGTTGTATTTATCATAAGGTCAGTAGGGAGCCAGGTATGTCTCCGAGACAAACACTGTGCTGCCATCTATAATTGAGTCTAGCGAGACAGGGTCAATAACCCCCTTTTTTATGGTTTTTCTCACTGAGGATGTTTTTTCATAGTTTTTCTCACTGAGGATATTTTTTTATGGGTTTTCTCACTGTTGATGGATGTTTCTTGGATGTCAACAACAATTGCTGGATGTTTCTTGGATGTCAACATAAGTTCACATCAATAATTGCTGGATTATTGATCGAGTCTAACGGGACAGGATCAATGACACCTCTTTCAAGGTCAATTTGTTTGTTGTTTCTAAACGTATTGATTGACTCTAAAGGGACAAGATCATGTGTCTCTTTCTAAGCCAATCAGGGAGTCTGAAATATTAACGGGACAGGATTAATGTCCTAGGTAAAAAGTGTGAACGAGATTTAATGTCCTTGGTAAAAAAAGGTCAGGAAGAGATTTAATGTCCTTGGTAAAAGTGTTCTTTCTAGACCAGTCAGGGAACTTGGAAATACTATGGGAAAAGTATGCATGCGTACTGAATTCTAACGGTATAATTTTATTGAATAATGATACTACACAAGTTATGGATGGTGTTTTGATCCGCTAACGGTACATAACCACATAGACAATGTTATCGATTCTAACGGGACAGAATCACGTGTCAAACAGTTCGTGGTAACGAACTGTAAGTAAGGAGCGACCCAGCTCAATGGTAACCGAAACTCTAGAAAACGGTATTTTGATACAAATAGATACATCAAAAGAATCAGATTTTAATGCTGATTTCAAATATATAAGTTTCATTAAGTTTAATCCTACCCATCAAAGGTTACGCGCCTGAGAAAATTCGGCTGATTTTCGAAAAAAGGGGGAAAGACCCCCTAAAAGTTATAGAACCTTAATGAAAATCACACCATCATATTCCGCGTATCAGAGAACCCTACTGTAGAGGTTTCAAGCTCCCATCTACAAAAATGTGGAATTTTGCATTTTTTGCCAGAAGAAAGATCACGGGTGCGTGTTTATTTGTTTGTTTTTTTTTTTTTTTTTTCCCCAGGGGTGATCGTATCGACCCAGTTGTGCTAGAATATCGTGGGAGGGCTCATTGGAATGGAAATTGAAAGTTCTAGTGCCCTTTTTAAGTGACCAAAAAAAATGGAGGGCAACTAGGCCCCCTCCCACGCTCATTTTTTTCCCAAAGTCACCTGATCAAAATTTTGAGATAGCCATTTTGTTCAGCATGTTCGAAAATATTATAAGTATGTCTTTTAGGATGACTTAATCCCCCGGAGTTCCCGGGGGGAGGGCTGAAAGTTATGAACTTTACCCAATGTTAACATATAGTATTGGTTATTTGGAAGTATACAGACGTTTTCAGGAGAGATTTTTCCTGGTAGTGGGGGGGGGGGTGGGGGGGTCGGGGGTTATATGGGAGGATCTTTCCATGAAGGAAGTTTTCATGGGGGAAGGGACATTGCTATGAAGGGGACGCCGGACTTCCCAGCGTTATTTAAAAAAAGATCAGAAATTTAATATAAAAAAAACAAGTATTTCAACTGCAACAGCAGCAACAACAAAACTTTAAACGAACAGAAAATATTACATATATAATTGGGTTCACCCAGTAGTCAATGCCTCGCTCTTTAAGCCAAAGATTTTTTAGTACTTTCATAAGAGCTATTTATTCTAATTAACGGCCTTTGTGATTAAGCGGTCATTTTTAAAGAATTGGAACAAAATTCGAACTTTCGCTTAAAGAGCAAGGTATTGACTAGGGGGCGAACCCCCTAATAAACGTATTAAAAATATATGAATATAGAAGTTCGTTACGTAAGTTAATTCGTAAGTTACGTATATTTATTACTAATAAAAACGTTCGTAATTAAAATTAAACAAGTTTCGAGAAAGCCATAACTAAATAAAAGTCAATTAATATGAAAATTTTGTTTTAATTATTCATGTACGGTGAGCCAAGATCAAAACCTGCATTTATTCAAAAACGTTCAAAAATTAAATAAAAAAAACAAGTTTTTTTAAACTGAAAGTAAGGAGCGACATTAAAACTTAAAACGAACAGAAATTATTCCGTATATGAAAGGGGCTGTCCCCTCCTCAACTTCTCGCTCTTTACGCTAAAGTTTGACTTTGTCTCACAACTTTATTTTTTAAAACAATAAAAAACTTTAGCGTAAAGAGCGAGGCGTTGAGGAGGGGACAGCCCCTTTCATATACGGAATAATTTCTGTTCGTTTTAAGTTTTAATGTCGCTCCTTACTTTCAGTTTAAAAAACTTGTTTTTTTTATTTAATCTCTTTCTAGGTCAATGGACTTACGTAATTTTCTCTTACATCACAACTCAGCCTTGAGATTTTTCTTATAATGTACATGCGTTGAATTATCATACCGTCTCAAGACATTATGGAGATAACATCGGATATTGTTGACATGGAAGCTTTAGCTACAAAGATTTATAATGTGAGTTCTGTTTAGTAAATTTTATTATGTTATTTCCAAATGAAATCATGAATCAAATGAAATCCCTCCAGTATATTCAAATTCAGGGTATACCCTCCCCCCCCCCCAAAAAAATCTATATTAAGCGATGTTTATAGTCTTTAGAACGCATAAAATACGCTCTTTTTTCCACTACGTAAAACTTCATCCCTCCTCCCACCATTCATCACCATTTAATTCTTTCATTTGAAGTAGCTTCTCAAATTGTCTTTTCACATGCATTTAAAATCAACAGAATCGGTACACTCGTGATATAGACAAAAACTACGTGATTATATCTTGAGAGGAGAGATTTAGTAAACAACCTTAGCACGCGCCTTATCTAAATTAAGAAAAACAAAGGATGGTCGCAACACATTGAAAGGATTAAGATTGCGGGCTCCCATAACTACGGAAATTATGCCTTTTAACTATGATAGTATTAGGCTAGAGAGAAAAGTCTATAATTTAGGGGGAAGGGCTGCTAAAATTAGACCTTTGTCTCTTACACTCTAAACGAAATACATCTTTTATTATTAAAAGCGGGAAAGGCTTGCTTTTGCAGACATTTATACCTTATAAGGGGGGTGTTCTATTCTCAAATGGCTTTGACGAAAGCAAATACTTCCGTTATAAAGAGATATAATGGTTTAGTTAAATCTTCCATGTTTTACCTTCCAGGAAAGGAAGGGATGGGACAATTTAAATGCTCTTATTTTAATATTCATAGATTTCATATACTCTTTAGATGATTATTAGTTTAAGAGGCTTTTCATAAAAATCCTACTTTCACTATTTTTTTCAGTAGAAAGGAGTCGTTATTTTATACTAATTTTTTCTTCTTTTTGAGGACAATTTTGAAAAATGAGCGCCTCCTCAAGAAAAAAGAGCTAAGGGTAATAACGCTACTCATATGCAACGGTTGGAGATGGCTGGCCCAACTTTGTATGCTTTTCTTGGAAAAGGGTAAGGTATAGGCCTTTCAACTATGCCAGACAAAAAATAACCAGTTGAAACTGTCTATAAATTCTAATGTCTAAATTGCGGATTACTTTTTTTAAATTGTATAGAAAACATTAATAAAGTTATTGGAAATAATGGTTTAAACTATATTTTAGGAAGAAAACAGTCCAACATTTTGGCTAGAATTTGGTGAAGCTTCTTACACAGAGAGGAGTTTGTCTTTCCCTCTTCGCTTCATGGAATTCTACGCGTATATAAGGGATAATATTGAGCAAGTATATAGTGTGAGTACGGATATACGTACACTACAAGAACTTTTAAAGGAAACTGTGAGATATAATAGCGATAATAGCTTGAATCATTATGTAAAAATAATGAAAAAACCATGTTATTAATATTATAGTATTTTTGAAAATAAAAAATGTTTTGAAATAATTTTTCAAAATTTTATAGAAAACGTTAATAGAGAGTTAATGGAAATCATGAAGTTAATAGCTAAAGTTATTATCAGAAGACTCCTGCAGCGTGACATTGCTATATTCACTAAGCCATGGGGAGGTATGGTTTTGCCTAGAATAACATCACGGAGGGGGGGGTTTAGTCACCTGGGAATTCTGTCTGGAAACGCATCGTAGGGGATTTCAGATACCTGGGGGTGTGACTAGAAACTATAGACTTTCAAGTACCAATTCATAATATGATTCGGGGTTGAGTTGGAGTAAGATCCTCCCACAATGACTTATTGTTTACTGTTAGAGCATCGAAGACAGTGAAAATAAAATCTGTTGTTCGAATGGGTTAATGCGATGTTTGAATTGAGTATGCTAATGGTTACGCTTTATCATGAAAATATCTGAAAATGTTGAATGTATAGTAAGAAAGGCCTGCAAAAACATGATAATACTACTAGTACTAACAACTTACTGCGCTACTAAGGAATCTGAGGTCAGCAAATGTACGTTTTATCAAGAAAATATTAGAAAATTTATTGATTAAAGTATGAATGACTTACAAAAGCATGAAATACTGCTACTACTCGCAACTCGCTGGAACATAAGGACACCTGAGGCCAATACACCTATAGTTTATCAAGAAAATATCTGAATGTAGTTAAGGTATAATATGAATGGCTTGTAAAAAACATGAAAATAGGGTGGATAAGGAAATGTCGGACAAATCTAGTAACTGAATTTAGTGATTTGATGAGTTTGGGCTTATAAATTACTTTTCCCCTCCTGTAAATTTAAGGTAATGAGAGATTACACTCTTTTTTAAGGGGAATGGTGGACAACGAAATGTCGGACAAATTTATTAACTGAATTTAGCGCTTCGACGATGATTTTAGGTTAATATAAACCCTCAAGTACCACTTCATAGTAAGTAAGATTCGGTTATTGAGTTGGGGTGGGATCCTCACAAGCAAAGAGGATAAAATGGTTGCGAGGGCAACGCTTTAATTTTTGTCATGTTTTTTTGTTTTGTCATAAAGCTAATCTTCTTTCAGAATCCTCTATGGAAAAAAGTTCCTAGCTATATGCACCTCCATCTTCTGGACATCATATATGATTCGCGTCGCCACTGGTGTAAAAACCGGAAGTTTCGTGTGATATCAAAGAATTATGAAACCTTGGAATTTATTCACAAATGTTAGAATTGTGGAATACTCGTTTATACATATAATGCAGATGTCAAGTATGTCGTTGATTAATAAACCGTATTTCTTATACAAGTTCAATGTATGAAATTATATCTAGTGGTGACAAGAGAAACTCTGTAGATTCATCTGAAATTTAATTTCTGTGTCTGAAGTTTGCTCATTGCATGAGAACACCTCTAACATTCTAACATTTATGGCAAGTTGCCTAAAGTTCTTGCTTTTGAACCTTTGAGTAGTGAGAATATTAAAAAGTCATAGAATTTTACTTGAAATCACAAAAAAAACGCTTTTTGGTAGAACTTTCACCGACCAAATTGAAAATTGGGATGTTCATATTTCTGAAAACTAAACCCAACTTTATTAAAAAATCGAATATTATTAAACACAGCCAAGTGTATTATACAGAACACAGCCACAAAGTAAAGCTAAGTCAATTCAAATGTCTCACTCCGTTTCACCCAAATCATCCTCTAAAATGTCTCAAACTGTATCGCCCGTTCTGAAAACTAAAACCCAACTTTATTAAAAAATCGAATATTATTAATAAAATCACATGTTTTTTAAAAATGGGCGTTCTTATTTCCGAAAACCTAAACCCAACATTATTAAAAATCAAATATTATTAATAAAATCACTTGTATCTTAAATGTGGGCATCAAAGTAACAACATTCTTCTTTAATACCACCAAAAGTTTACTTAACACACACAATTTTCTCATAGAAATAATATTTTACATCAGTGATAACACGTTTTCTGTTCGAACTAGCAAGTTTTCTACCAGAGATACCAAATTTTTTCTTAGAAGTAACATTTCTTTGATTGTGGTAACAACTTTTCTGTCAGAAGTAGCAAGTTTTGCTTAACACTAACAAATTTTCTCATCAAAGTAACATTATTTTACATTAAAACTAACATACTTTTACTTAACACACACAAATTTCTCTTAGAAATAATATTTTTTGTCAGTGATAACACGTTTTCTGTTCGAACTAGCAAGTTTTCTGCCAAAGATACCAATATTTTTCTTACAAAAAACAATTCATGATTGTGATAGCAACTTTTCTGTCAGAAGTAGCAAGTTTTTCTTAACACTAACAAATTTTCCCATTAGAGTAACAATATTTTACCTTAAAACTAACATACTCTTACTTAACACACACAAATTTCTCTTAGAAATAATATTTTTCGTCAGTGATAACACGTTTTCTGTTCGAACTAGCAAGTTTTCTGTCAAAGATACCAAATTTTTTCTTAGAAGTAACAATTTTTTGATTGTGATAACAACTTTTCTGTCAGAAGTAGCAAGTTTTGATTAATACTAACAAATCTTCTCTTCAAAGTATCAACATTCTTCCTTAATACGACCAAACGTTTACTTAACACTAACAGATTTTCTCTTCGAATCATCAACTTTCCTTAATACTAACATTTTTTTACTTAAACACTAAAATTTCTCTTAGAAATAACACTTTTCATCAGCGATAACACGTTTTCTGCTTGAAGTAGCAAGTTTTCTGCCAAAGATACTTTCTTTCTTAGAAGTAACAATTTTTTCGTTGTGATAACACGTTTTCTGTTCGAACTAGCAAGTTTTCTGCCAAAGATACCAATTTTTCTTACAAGTAAGAATTTTTTGATTGTGATAACAACTTTTCT
This sequence comes from Artemia sinica, assembly GCA_027921565.1. Lineage (NCBI taxonomy): Eukaryota > Metazoa > Arthropoda > Branchiopoda > Anostraca > Artemiidae > Artemia > Artemia sinica. The sequence goes on along the minus strand of CM051259.1, from coordinate 78,028,335 downwards.
GTCAGAAGTAGCAAGTTTTGCTTAACACTAACAAACCTTCTCATCAAAGTAACAACATTCTTCTTTAATATTACCAAACGTTTACTTAACACACACAATTTTCTCTTAGAAATAATATTTTTCCTCGGTGATAACACGCTTTCTGTTCGAACTAGCAAGTTTTCTACCAAAGATACAAAATTTTTTCTTAGAAGTATCAATTTTTTTATTGTGATAACAACTTTTCTGTCAGAAGTAGCAAGTTTTTCTTAACACTAACAAACCTTCTCATCAAAGTATAAACATTCTTCTTTAATACTACCAAACGTTTACTTAACACTAACAGATTTTCTCTTCGAATCATCAATTTTTCCTTAATACTAACATACTTTTACTTAACACACTCAAATTTCTCTTAGAAATAACACTTTTCGTCAGCGATAACACGTTTTCTGCTTGAAGTAGCAATTTTTCTGTCAAAGATACTTTTTTCTTAGAAGTAACAATTTTTTCATCAGTGATAAGAAGTTTTCTGTTCGAACTATTAAGTTTTCTGTCAAAGATACCAATTTTTTTCTTAGAAGTAGCAATCAAGATACCAAATTTTTTCTCAGAAGTAACTTTTCTTTGATTGTGATAACAACTTTTCTGTCAGAAGTAGCAAGTTTTGATTAACACTAACAAATCTTCTCTTCAAAGTAACAACATTCTTCCTTAATACTACCAAACGTTTACTTAACACTAACAGATTTTCACTTCGAATCATCAACTTTTCCTTAATACTAACATACTTTTACTTAACACACTCAAATTTCTCTTAGAAATAACACTTTTCGTCAGCGATAACACGTTTTCTGCTTGAAGTAGCAAGTTTTCTGTCAAAGATACTTTTTTTCTTAAAAGTAACAATTTTTTCGTTGTGATAACACGTTTTCTGTTCGAACTAGCAAGTTTTCTGTCAAAGATACCAATTTTTCTTAAAAGTAACAATTTTTCGTCACTGATAACACAATTTCTGATAGAACTAGCAAGTTGTCCAGCAAAGATAACAAATTTTTCTTCGAAGTAACGAATTTCTTCTAACAGCACCAAGTTTTCCGTCAAAGATAACAAATCTTCTCTTTGAAGTAAAAACTTTTTCCTTAATACTAACAAACCTTTACTTAACACACCCAATTACTCTTGGAAGTCACATTTTTTCATCAGTGATAACACGTTTTCTGCTTGAGCTTGCAAGTTTTCTCTCAAAGATACTAAATTTTTTCATAGAAGTAGCAATTTTCGTTATGATGACAAGTTATCTGTTAGAAATAGCAAGTTTTAAGTCAAACATAAACTATCCCTAACACTAACAAATCTTCGCATCGAAGTAACAACTTTTTCTTAATACTATTAAACTTTTACTTAACACTATCAAATTTCTCTTAGAAGTAACATGTTTTTACCAAGTTTTCTTTCAAAGTTAGGTTTCTCTACGTTTAAGCTAGGTTCATCTAACCTCCAAAACCATAGGTTAGGTTAGATATAAATAAATATTAACAAATAAATAGAAACATTGCTCCAAGTTTAAGTTAGGTTAGGTTAGCTTATCATTAGCGCTCATGATAAGATAACCTAACCTAACCTAACTTAAACATGGAGCAATTTTTCTATTTATTTATTAATATTTATTTATATCTAACCTAACCTAACCTATGGTTTTGGAGGTTCATAGTAAGAGAATAGGATTCAGAGAGAGAACAGTTTGTTTATACTCGTTTAAATTTTGCTGGGATATTTTGAGAATATATTTAACGTGGAAATTTTAAGTGTATAAGTGTGGTTGGTATAATACATAAATACCGAATTGGGAGCGTGGGCAATATAAAATATCATGTAGCTTCGGGAATATACATAGAAACGAAATTATTAGAGCCGTATATATTTTAGGCAATGATACGGTAACCAGTAGTCATCCATGTCCCAAACTCAAAATACCCCAATATTCCTCCCACCTCCCCGAATTTTTGCTCCTAGGTATTTAATATAATGCGTTCTGGACGACCTGCTTTCATAATTTTTCTGTACTTTCCATAATTTTGTTACTAAAGTATTATGTTCTGAAAATAATTATTTTAGAGACTTACTCCTTTTCAAAAGAGAGAAGACTTGAAATATCTATTGTTTACCAATTAAAGCTATTTATGAGGGAATGACTACCCCAACGCACATGATATAAATGTAAGAAAAAAGTTATCAAAATGTCTTCAGACCCCATCAATTGAGATTTGGATGGGCGAACGAAGTAAACAATCGATTTTGACACTCTTTTACTTAACAATATCAAATATGGTAATTTAGAATGTTGTCTAATAAAAGTGTTCAATGACCTAAACACACAAATTACCCAAACTATTAGAAAAAATTCACTTGACCTACTTCGAGCTATCTTGAAAAAAGGAGTTATGTTATGAAAATTTAATTTTCGAAGATTTTTCCCTAATATTTCATATTTCACTTTTAAGCAAAAACATTTTCTATACAGTTCAAGCATAATACGGTATTTTGCTCTTTTCAAAATAACACTTAAAAATGTTCGAGACATACGTTGAACAAGGCTGACTCTAAAAGTCACTTTAACACGTTAGTAAAACGTTGACATAATTTTGGCTGCATGTTATCAAAGGACCGGAGAAATATGTATGTATTTTTAAAATCGTTCTCAATTGACAGGAGAGAAAAGGGTTAATTGGACTAATATTTGAAATTGTTCTTTAATAATGAACGAACTATAGACACAACAAATAAATTTTAGGTGAATCTACAGAGTTTAAACTTAGATTAATTTAAGCCTTTTTTTCGTATTTTTATTATTTGTGGTGATCGAAGGGGCTTGGATTATATGGCTCCATATTAGGGCAATGACTCTTTTAGGATTTAACGGTTGATCTGAGTAAAACCGAAAGGGGATGATAGAATAATGGTTCTTTTCCAAGGCTGAACTTAATGATGTGCATGCTTTTTTTAATAAGTGAGGGTATACATACTTTCAGTCTTGGAAAATTTAGTACATATAGCCATGTAAATTAAGTGTAAATGCTGTCTCGTAAAAGCTAAGGACTGTTAAAAATCTTTATTTCTAGCATAAAATTAAGTGTTTTTCATATAAAAGTAAAGAGCTGCTAAATTAAATCAATAATGAGCGGAAATATTATAATTATACAATATATATATAATATAATAATTATATATATATTGGAAATATAATAATTATACAAGTACAAATAGTATGATAGAATAATGCTTCTTTTCCAAGGCTAAACTTAATGATGTACATACTTTTTTTAATAAGTGAATGATTAAACACTTTCAGTGTCGAATAAAGTAGTGCATATGGCAATTTAAATTAAATATAAGAAGGTTTTTTTTTAAGGATAATTTTCAACTAAAAGTAAAGAGCTGCTACATTAAATCAAGGAAGAGCAGAAATAAAGTCGAATAATTGTTCAATCACAAAATATGATACATTGTTTTGATTTTATGCTTCATCTTCAGAGCGATGATATGTGTCTTCAAATCTGGGACAGTTAAATTGTTCTTAAACTAGCTGAGTGATTGATTCGGGTAACAAACCTAATAGTAAAGGAAATGTTAAGACTGAATATGTTCATTGCTTGATCCTTATGATAGAAGGAGCAGAAGTTCAGGTCCTTGGATATCTGAGGAATTTTTCCATGTCACGTATCTTTTCAGGTACCCATTGAGCGAAATACCTAACTTCATCTACAGGATCTTGTATTGAATGCAGGTATTTCTCACATTTGAACTCTTTTAAGTTGAATAATGGTATGTCTTTATCACATTTTCCTAGTAAGAGCTTATCAGTCGGCACGTTTCCTTTAACATAAACAGCTTGCATTTTGAAAAAAAACTACATATTTCCTGATTTTTCTCTTGTACATGTTTTATTTAATAACCATTTTCATTGCGCGGTCTTGCGATTTTATAGTAAAAGTCGTTTCGATTTATAAAATTTAATGTTGGACACCATCTTTTTTATCATACTTAAACATATTGTATTTAACGTTCCATTTATAGTTTTAAACTTCATGGCGTTGTTCATCTAGCAGTAAGAAAACTGCTTCGAAAATAACACCGGTTGAGGAATATTTCGGTCCAATATATTCTGTGTCAATCACACCAAACATTATAATAGGCTTGAATTAAATAAACCTAAAGGGGAGTGTCAAACCTCCAACCCTATAATGGTCAATGCCCTTAAGATGGACCATTATCAAACTCTTTTGGTCCGGGAAAATTATAAAAATATGCTAAGATGAAAAAGTATGATGAGCAAAACATAATCGGAAGAAATAAGAGTGTAAAATAATAAAAAAAAATTATATATTATTTTGCGCTTGAACAATTATTCTACTTTATTTCTGCTCATCTTTGATTTAATGTAGCAGCTCTTTACTTTTAGTTAAAAAACACTGTATTATATGCTAGAAATAAACATTTTTAGCAGTCCTTAGCTATTACGAGATATCACTTATATTTAATTTGCATAGCTATATGTACTACCTTATGCAACACTGAAAGTATGTATCCCCTCAATTATTAAAAAAACATACACATTATTAAGTTTAGCCTTGGAAAAGAACCATTTTTCTGTCATCCCCTTTTTGATTTTACTCAGATCAACCCTTAAATCCTAAAAGAGTGATCGGCCTAATAGGGGGCAATATAATGCAAGCCCCTTCGATCCACAAAAATAATGAAAATATCAACTAAAGGCTTAAAATGAGTAAAACATAATCGGAAGAAATAAGAGTGTAAAATAATAAAAAAAAATTATATATTATTTTGCGCTTGAACAATTATTCTACTTTATTTCTGCTCATCTTTGATTTAATGTAGCAGCTCTTTACTTTAGTTAAAAAACACTGTATTTTATGCTAGAAATAAACATTTTTTGCAGTCCTTAGCTATTACGAGATATCACTTATATTTAATTTGCATAGCTATATGTACTACCTTATGCAACACTGAAAGTATGTATCCCCTCAATTATTAAAAAAACATACACATTATTAAGTTTAGCCTTGGAAAAGAACCATTTTTCTGTCATCCCCTTTTTGATTTTACTCAGATCAACCCTTAAATCCTAAAAGAGTGATCGGCCTAATAGGGGGCCATATAATGCAAGCCCCTTCAATCCGCAAAAATAATGAAAATATCAACTAAAGGCTTAAAATAAGTAAAACATAATCGGAAGAAATAAGAGTGTAAAATCAATAGAATATATTATATTTTGCGCTTGTGACAATTATTCAAATTTATTTCTGCTCATCTTTGATTTAATGTAGCAGCTCTTTACTTTTAATTGAAAAACATCCTTTGTGGAAAAAAACGTCTTATATTTAATTTGCATTGCCATATGTACTATTTTATTCAACGCTGAAAGTGTGTAACCACTCACTTATTAGAAATGATGTACGTCATTAACTTTAGCCTTGGATAAGAAGCATTATTCTATCATACTAAATGCACTTGAATAATTATTCCACTTTATTTCTGCTCATCATTGATTTAATGCAGTAGCTCTTTACTTTAGTTGAAAAACACTGTATTTTATGCTAGAAATAAACATTTTTTGCAGTCCTTAGCTATTACGAGATAGTATTTATATTTAATTTGCATGACTATGTGTACTACATTTTTAACACTGAAAGTATGTGTCCCCTCACTTATTAAAAAAAAGCATGCATATAATTAAGTTTAGCCTTGGAAAAGAACCATTATTCTATCATCCCGCTTTTGGTTTTACGCATCTCAACCTTTAAATCTTAAAAGAGTCATCGCCCTAACAGGGAGCCATATAATCCAAGCCCCTTTGATCCGTAAAAATAATAAAAATATGAAAAAAGGCTTAAATTAACCAAAGTTTAAACTCCATAGATTCACCTAAAATTTAATTTTTGTGTCTAAAGTTCGTACGTTATTTGAGAAAGATTTTAACTATTAGTCCAATTAACTCTTTTCTCTCATGTCAATTAAGAACAATTTCAAAAAAATACATACATATTTCTCCAGTCCTTTTATCGCATGCAGCCAAAATTATGTCAACGTTTTACTAACGTTTTAAAGTTACTCGGAGAGTCAGCCTTGTTCAACGTATGTCTCGAACAGTTTTAAAAGTTATTTTAAAAAAAGCATATGACTGTGTTGTGCTGGAATTGTATAGAAAGAAAATTTTGCTTAAATGTGAAACATGAAAACAGTAGGGAAACAGTGGAGATATGTACTTCAAAATACTTTCCCGGGACATATTGTAGCCTATAGAAACATCTTCAAAAATTAAATTTTCATAAAATAACCCCTTTTTTCAAGATAGCTAGAACTAGTTTCAAGTGGAATTTTACTAATAATCTCGGTAATTTATCTGTTTAGGTCATGGGAAACTTTTTAAATGACAACATTCTAAACTGCCATATTCGATATTGTTAAGTAAAAGAGTGTCAAAATCGAATGTTTAATTCGTTCGCCCATCCAAATCTCAATAGATGGGGTCTGAGGACATTTTGATAACTTTTTTCTTATATTTATATCATGTGTGTCAGTGTAGTCATACCCTCATAAATAGCTTTAGTTGGTAAACAACTGATATTTCAAGTCTTTCTCTCTTTTGAAAAGGAGTAAGTCTCTAAAATAATTATTGTCAGAACATAATACTTTAGTAACAAAATTATGGAAATTACATAAAAATTATGAAAGCAGGTCGTCCAGAACACATTATATTAAATACCTAGGACCAAAAATTTGAGGAGGTGGGAGGAGTATTGGGGTATTTGGAGTTTGGGACATGGATGACTAATAATTACCGTATCATTGCCTAAAATGTATACGGCTCTAATAATTTCGACTCTATGTATATTCCCAAAACTACATAATATTTTATATTTCCCACGCTCCCCATCTGGTACTTATGTATTATACCAACCACACTTACACATTTAAAATTCCCACGTTAAATATATTCTCAAAACATCCCAGCAAAATAAAAACGAGTATAAACAAACTGTTCTCTCTCTGAATTCTATTCTCTTACTATTGAAAATCATTCCTTATATTAGTTCTGACTGCTATGAGCAGTTGTTAAGGCCTCTTGGTTATTTTTGTCCTCCATATTTTGAGCCCCTTTATGTTATCGTCATAGGTTATTTTTTTTTATCTAGGTTCAGATTAGAGAGTGCTGTTGTGGCTCGACTCCAATTGTCTCCCAAATAAGGAGCCCCCTCGAAATTTGATAGGCTCATACTACTCACAAGGGTAATTTAATTAGAACAATAGGAAGCTTTTTTAAAAGTACTAAACAAATTCAGCGTAAAGAGCAAGGTGTTGAGGAAGGGCAATCCCCTTCATAAACGTAATAATTTTTACGTGCAAAATGGAATTATTCGAGGCAATTTTTCTGGCGGGGGGGGGGGAACGTGTGAAAAACTTTATATAGAGAGATTTTTTGTGAAGGGAAAGAATTTTACATGAAGGGGGAGCCGGAATAATTGGCATTATTTAAAAACGATCAAAACTTAAATTAAAAAAAACATGTTTTTTTCAACTGAAAGTGAGGAGTAACATCAAAACTTGAAAGGAACCGAAATTAGTACGCATACCTCGCTCTTTATACCAATACCTTACTCTCCATTACCAATACCAATAAAATACCAAAAAAATACCAATTCTCCAAATTCTCCAAAATTACCAACACCAATACAAATGCTCTCTCAATACCTCGCTCTTTACGCTACTTAATGAAATTGATAGCTAATCATTTTCTTTGAAATATGAAGTGGGAAAATGGCCCTAGAAGTTGCAGTAATGGCATTTTTGGGAACTATTTAATTAGCGTGCGATTATTTAAACAATTTGGTTATTAATGTTATCAACAACAACAGCATATCATTATTTGTTTTGTTTGGGCTATTACAGTTTTACAGCAAAGACAAACAATTTAATGTATTTCTGATTTCAGCTCACAAAATATTTTTTGGATGAACCCCCTCATATACGTAATAATTTATGTTCGTTTTAAGTTTTAATGTTGCTCCTTACTTTCAGTTGAAAAACTTGTTTTTTAAAACTTAATTTAAAAAACAAACAAGTTAATCAAACCTCAAACGAAAAGGTAGATAGTATATCTATCATCGAAACTGTGTGTATCCAGCACCTGCGTATGAAATGTTTTTTTTCGGGGGGGGGGGGGGGGGTGGAGACTAGAATTTATGGCGAGAGGGGAAGTAAAATTTACACAATCTCAAAAATCACGCTAACTACACGAAAAAGTCGAGCATAGATGAAATTCACTAAGCATGAACACTTTAGCTAGGACTAAACCTGAAGCCCTTGCGAACCTGCCAAGGGTAAAATAAAAACAAATATTTTTTTACGCAAAATCCTGATCGGCAAGTGAGACTGCATATTCTCTCTTACCATAAGGGAGCCCTAATATGTTTTTTTTCCTCATTGTGATAAAGCTTTCCGGAATTATTATCGTCTGCTTTACCCACAATAACTGCTTTGTGACAACATGGACTATTGTTTTTTCGGAACTGTATAAACTGAATTCTGCATGGCTAGTCCTTAACTAAGGTCAAATCAACTTACAGTAATCTAGTTGAGAATCTACAGGAATGGAGGAAATTTCATTTGCAGGAAAAGAGAGCAAGTAGACAAAATGCAGCTATTATGAGGATCAATTTCCTATGATCCTTGGATCGTAAAATTCATTTCCGTCCGGATTGCCCTATTGCCTGGTTTTCCTTTGAGGATGTTCGTTTCTCTGGTAATGGGATTCACATGAAGATAGATTCCATAGAATTCTGTTGAAAATTGGTTTGATGTGCAATTTCTTTATGAAAAAGATTGCTATTCAAAAGATTGTATCCCCTGTGATCTGCTATTGAACATAAGTTCCCTAATGGCATGCCATTTGCGAAAAAGGCTTAGGACTATGGTCTCATATTCTCTGTAAAAAAAAAATACAATAAAAACTGCTAAAATGAGGCTTTTTTTCGCTGCCTTTCTTACAGTGTTTCCACTTCTAATTTCTTCTACTGTACTAAGTAGCCTCTGTTTATTCATATCCGCATCTCAATCCCTTTGTCTGTCTACCCGTCTCTCTGTCTGTCTAGCTCTGTCTTTTTTCATCTCTATCTTTCTTTCTCTCTCCTTCCTCTCTCTCTCTCTCTCTCTCTCTCCCTTTCTCAAGATAAGAAATAACCAAGAGAAAGCAAAGACTATTTACTAGAGTTTACACTACGACACAAACATTCTGCAGAGAATTTTAAGGCTTATGGCTTAGCGAGAGGTAGCAGGGATATGAACCGGATTATACAGATGTCTCTGAATGGAAACTGTCAGAAACTGGCATTTAGCAGCCCTAATTTATCACTTGGTTTTAACTTTTAATAGATGCATTTCTAAATGCTATAGTCTAAAAGATTGTCAGCAGCTGGTACTATGAACAAATTGAACTATTACCAGTTACAAATCTATGTACGAAATGGCCGAAACATGGACCCGACAAGTAATTAATCGAAAGGACTCATGAGACGAGAGCAGTTACCGGTGGCTCGTATATACAAATGGTAGCGTTGTTTGAAACACTTATGTTTGCTTAATTTGACTACTTTGTCCTTTGTCATAATTTTTGGAATTTTTTTAGATTTTCACAGTTTGTCCTTCGCAGTTTTTTTTCAGCTATTTATGAAACTTCAAGCCCTTCTTCGGCATAACTGTTCTATTGCTTGGGAATGAACTGTTCAAAGAGCTCATTCTTTCTCCATTAATAAAGAGTGTACAGCCTCTTCGAAGACAAAATCAAATTCCCCTTTACACAACCCACAACTGCGAGCTGGTGTTAAAAAAAGTGTAATCTGATAGTAATTTTGACAACAAATATTTCTGCTAGATTTGGTAAATCAGTGGTTGATCATAACTTCCGCTCAAATTATGAAGAGATTTTATTGGTTTATAAAGGCGTAAGTTAGTTAATATATAATTGCTTACTCACTATAAGCTGAAAGTCAAAGACGACACTCATTTTTTAAAGGTTTCATCTTGCTCTATTTACGAAGATTTTTGTAACCTTTGTGAACTTTAATCGACACATTTTTTAGCCACCAAACAAAATTAAACAAATTCCATGAAAAAGCGTTATTTGGGGATAGTTGTTTATTTGTCTCAAAAAAATTCATTTTTAACATCTACAATTTTAGGCAGTTTCTAATTAAACATTTTCCATTTTTCATAGCTAATAGAGTACTTAAAAAGATATTTCCATACCAGTTTCATACTAACAATGATTGAAAATGGTTGCACCAGGTCTAGTGAGTTGGTGCATGGTGTTAACTTACACAGCTTGAAGGTCCGAGGAACCACCAATCTGTAGGTAAAGACTAACCCTTGACGATCATGCATAAAAAGTCCACTTCCTGTCAATATGTTAATTTTGGCCTCAACGTGATCTAGGAATTTCTAGTAGTGTACCCTTTCTAATCTTTTCCAAGATTTTCCAGTTTCTTTATACTCTAACCGATATAGGCTACCTTCTAGTATCGGAAACGAAATTAAACAAATTTAATCAAACATTAATATTAGCGGTTGTCTGTTTATATATTCCGATAGGATTTTTTTTTTTTTAACGAAATATACCTTTCTGTTAGGGTAACTCAAAAGGCGATATTCAACGCTGATCGTTTATATATTGGTCAACATATTGGTAATTTAGACATTTGTAAAATATTCTATTAAACGTAATACGCTTGATGGATGTGTCCAATCAACTTTTCTTGTTTTTCATTTGGTTCTCAAGAAAATTTGAAAATTCCAGTTTTTAACCATGTGTTGTACCTTCTTTTCTCAAATTAGGGAATAGCTTGAGTTTGAAGCTTTCGACCTCTTTCATTTTTTGAAGGCCAGTCAGAAGCCTTCCTTGTACAAGCAACCGTCTGTCAATAACAACCAAAAAACGGAAAAAGTCACTTTCAATTTTTCGTTATTCTATGAAATATATGTTGTACAACATAGTGAGGATATACAGCACTTCGTGAGTAATAAACACATACAATAAAACACACAAATTTAAAAAATAAAACACAGAAACACTTTATATGTAATAACAAGGCGATATTCAACACTTTTGATCATTAATACTTTGCTCAACATTTTTTACATTTAGGAATTTATAATATGCTCCATTAAACGTAATACTCTTAATGGATTGGTCCAATCAACAGTCGTACATCTTATCTTGCTCCCAAGGCTATTAAAAGCTCCATTTTTCCGAAATGCGATAACATCTCCTTTTGCTAAATTAAGAAACAACTTACATTTGGTACCTTTTATATCAAAATTGGGTATACCATATCTAGGAGGTCAGATAATAACTTTACTGCAAGAGCAGCTACTCCAAAATAGCAATCGAAAAACCAAAAAATTATTTTAACTCTCTTATAAATTTCCGAATTTGCAATGTATCGCATATTGAAATACCATAATTCTTAGGCCGTTTCTACATAAATATTTCTCTTTTTTCATATAAGTAAGTAGTAAGTATGGTGGCACTAGACCCTTAAGGTCCAAACCGGCGGTGCTGATTGCCGTTTCGTGGCCCTTCAGCCAGGAAGTGCAATGGGGGGGGGGGCTGGGGGCCAGCCATCCTGTGCTTTCGCACACCCTTCCTGCTTACCTTCCCCAGATTTCTCCAGTACCTTTAGAGCTGGGTGACTCTGCTAAGCTTACAGGGTCACACCACTGACCCGCGTCCCAAACCAAGAAACTGTCCCTGCCAGGGATCGAACCCTTGCCCCTTGGACAAAGAACTCTCAACCCAGCGCATGTCCACTTAGCCAGGCTTGTCCACTTAGCTTTTTTCATATAGCCATTAGAGTAATTACAAACACTTTAGTTACAAATCATAATTTTTGTTCATCTGATATCTCACTTTAAAGGTTAAGGTAGCTGTCAAAAATACACAAATTTGAAACATAAAATACAGAAGAACTTTATATATAATCATGAGGCAATACTCAATACCTTTAGATATTTATACTTTGGTCAACACTTTTCTCATTTGGAAATTTATAACATGCTCTATTAAGCGTACTACACTTAATGGATTGGTCATATCAATTTCCTTATGTATGATCTAGCTCCCAGGGTTATTAAAGCATATTAAAATGCCACAACTCTTAGACAGTTTCTATAAAAGTATTTCTCTTTTTTCGTTAAGCCATTCGAGTAATTACAAAAACTTTAGTTACAAACATTAATTTTTCTTCATGAGATTTCTCACTTTATACGTTAAGATACCTGACAATAAACTTTAGTAGAATCCTTGGTTTCATTGTGTTGGGCTAAAAGAGAATTTCCTTGAAAATCTTTGAGATCCCAAAGACTTGATTAATTCACATTTGCTATCTGGAGAATCTATTTGGAAGTTGTTTTGTGAACTGGAATGAGAGTAGAGGCACTTCAAAGAGATGGTGAGATAGACGTGTGTGTATGAGTGTGCTTAGAGTAAAATGAAATTAATTTGGTATAGTGTCCCCCTTCTTTCCGAGAGTCTCTTGAATACTGACATGATTGCTACGAATAAGAATTATACCATCCTAGAAATTGTCAAAAAAAGCATCTTTGTTTAGGAAAAAGCTGAAAAGTGTCTTGTGCGTCAAAGCGAGTAATTTTTGCTATTGTTGATTTCTAGCGAGTAATTTTGCCGTCAAGAGCTATATCATTAAAGAAGCCAAGAACTACACTATCCTTGCAATAGCAAATAGTTAAGATGAATGAGCAGTAAAAATTCTAATTTTAAACAGACTAGGATTTATAGTGCTCTTCAAGGAACCTTAACAAAGCTGGAGAGGGGGGGGGGGGGGGTACTAAATATTGTATTTTGCAACTAACTTTTGTTTCTTCCTTTATTGTTCGTACAAATTACTTCAAGAATATGAAGTTATTTGATGATTTTGCTAATTTAAAATACCATACTCGTAAAATACTTTCTAAGGCCAGCCTGATTATTCATTATAATGAAAATGATGTATAAGCTCAACTAAAATGGATATTCAGACCATGAGATGTGGATTAGAAAACATAATTTTGACCAGACCTATGCCATGGTATCCTCAAAATGGTTGAATTTGAAAATTTGTGACAACCAGGTATCGATTTACTAGGCAATTTTCAAATTCTTCAAGGGTGAAGATGACGTCTCACAGTTTCTGTCAAAAAGTATAAGCTTGCAATCCATATCGAATAGCCTGAGTTTTCACAGCTAAGGTGAGCTTAAAACCATTTGATTATCCTGTATAACTGTAAATATTTAACTCAAACTTCTTGCTATTATTGTTCCCTTTTATTTAGACTTGACTAGCTAAATCATGCAAAGATCACCAAGCATGGAAAGAGATATTGCCTTCCAATAACATAGGCAGCACAATCGCGCTGCCTAAGTAAAGAACGATGTTGGCACAATATATTATTTGTTATTTTTCCATACCAGGGCACTTCGTATCAAAGGAGTTGTCGTAGAAATTTCGAAGAGGGCTCATTCGATTGGAAATTGGAATGTCTAGTGCCCTTTTTAATAGTCAAAAGTGATTGGAAGGCAGCTAATACCCCTTCCACGCCCACCATTTCCCAAACGCACCCAATAAAACTTTTGAGATAGCAATTTTGTTCAGCGTAGTTGATTTCCAGAGAGAAGTTGTGTTTTTGAGGAGGAAACTCTCCCCACAGTCCTCAGGACAAGGGTTGTAAGATATGCCCCAGGGCATAAAAAGCTTTTATAGAAAGCGTTGTCGCAAAAACTTCAAAAGGGACTCACTCGATCGGAATTTAAAAGGGTTAGTGCCCTTTTTAATGGTTGAAAGTAATTGGAGGGCAACTAACCCTCCTTCTACGCCCACCATTCCCCCAAACACATGCAATCAAAATTTTAAAATAACCATTTTGTTCAACGCAGTTGAAAGATTTGGAAATCAGGTCTTTGAGGATCATAACCCCCTCAGACCCCTCAGAGCAAGAGTTGCAAGTTATGTCCTGGGGGCATTTACGGTTTTTATAGAAAGCGTTGTAATAAAAACTTCAACAGAAGCTCATTTGATTGGAAATTGAAAATGCCAGTGCCCTTTTTAATAGTCTAAAGTGATGGGAGAGCAACTATCCCCCCCCCCTCATGCCCACCGGTTTCCCAAACACATCCAATCAAAATTTTGAGATAGGTATTTTGGTCAATGTAGTTGAAAGTTTCAGGAAATTATGTCTTTGAGGATGAAATCTCTCAAAGCCCTCAGGTTAAGGAAGTTATGCCCTGGTGGCATATAAGGTTTTTATAGAAAATGTTTTCGTAGCAACTTCAAAAAGGGCTCATTTGTCTCACACCCACCATTTCCCCAAACACATCCAATCAAAATTTTGAGATAGACATTTTGTTCAACGTAGTTGAAAGGTCCAGAAATTATGTCTTTGGGGATGAAACACCCCCTACAACCCTCAGAGCAAGGGTCGTAAGTTATACCCTTTGGGAGCATATAAGGTTCTCATAGAAAGCATTGCCCTAAAAACTTCAAAAAGGCCTCACTTCATTGGAAATTGAAAGGTTAGTGCCCTTTTTAATAGTTGAAAGTAATTAGAGGGTAACTAACCCCCCTCTTAAGCCCATCATTTCCCCAAACGCATGCAATCAAAATTTTGGGATGTCTATTTTGTTCAACGTAGTTAAAGGTTCTGGAAATTTGGTCTTTGAAGATACTAACCCCATCAGAGCCCTCAAGGCAAGGGTTGTAAGTTATACCCTGGGGGCATATAAGGTTTTTATAGAAAGCGTTGTCGTAGAAACTTCAAAAAAGCTCATTTGATGGGAAACTAAAAGGGCTAGTACCCTTTTTAATAGTCGAAAGTGATTGGAGAGCAATTCCTCCCCTCTCGCGCCCACCATTTCCCCAAACACATCCAATTAAAATTTTGAGATAGGTATTTTGTTTAACGTAGTTGAAAGTTCTGGAAATTATGTCTTTGAGGATGAAAAAAACCCCAAACACTTCAGGCTAAGGGTTGTAAGTTATTCCCAGGGTGTATATAAGGTTTTTTATAGAAAACCTTTTTTGTAGAAACTTAAAAAAGGGCTCATTTGATTGGAAATTGAAAGGGCTACTGCCCTTTTAATAGTCAAAAGTAATTGGAGGGCAACTAATCCCCCTCTCACGCCCACTATTTCACGAAACACATCCAATCAAAATTTTGAGATAGCCATTTTGTTCAACTT
>CM051259.1:77955546-78008046 GCA_027921565.1 Artemia sinica | reverse complement strand
GGGGATTATAAAAACTAAACTGTTGGCTTAGGGGATTGAACAACGCTAGCGATGAGAAAGCCAATAGAAGAACTGGAAATCCAACAAACAAGATGGAAATCAAATAAGGATCTCAAAATCCTACATGTTGTGTTTCAACATTCAATTTGGGTATGGAAATCCAACATTTTTGTTTCTCGACAAACTGGATATTCAGTAATCATCATGGAATTCCAAAATGATCCCTAATATTCTACTTCAGCTGTTGAAGTTCCAATTTTGTTGTTGATAAACATTGCAAACATTTTTGTTGAATCTCAAACAGTTTTTTTTAACGGTGATAAGGCGTAGGCAACTGCAAAAAGACAAATCTACATCTGTTATAATCTACTGAAGCAATTAATCTTTCTGTAATTTTGCTTTCAGTTTGATTTTCTTTCAAGATTAAATGCATAATAATTAAGTATATTATTGATTAAATAAATTGGTCACTTTGCCAGGAATCGTTTGTCTTTTGAAATTTACTGTATTTTGTTTCATTTTGCACGTAATTTAATTGCTCTTTTTGTTTGAAAGTTGTTTCCTATAAAAGTGCTTAAAAATAAACTTATTGGAACCCAAGAACTCCTGAAATATATTCACAGTCACCCAACCACCACTGATATTTTGCACCCCCCCTGGAAAATTTTCTAACGGTGCCCTTAGCCCTTACGGCTGTGAAGGGAGGGGGTAGTCATCCTCAAAGACATAATTTCTGGACCTTGTAACTACGCTGAACAAAATGGCTATCTTAAAATTTTAATGTATGTGGTTGGGAAAATGATGGGCGTGTGAGGGGGGTTGGTTGCCCTCTAATGAATTTTGACTATCAAAATGGCAGTAGCCCCTTCAATTTCCAGTCATACGAACCCTTTTCAAAGTTTCTACGACAACTATTTCTACACACAGGGCTCTGATCTAAAAAAAAAATAAAAAAAAATAAATAATAATACATTGTGTTCACATCACTCTTTACTTAGGCAACGCTATTGTGCTGCCTATGATCAAATTTAATAGCAGACAATGGGGCCATTATTACTTACAAATTTGATACTTCTTCGGTAATCCTCCCCTAACGTGCTTCAACCATTATGTAGCCATAAAAATGGTTTAATAGCAGCGTTGCAAACGCTGTACAATTGTGCCGTTTTTGGTACAAATTTATAGGTTCTGGTATAATACGGTAAATTTAAATTTGTATTGGTACAGTCCAAATTTTAACGTCATTCGTCGTGAACAATGTTATTGGTGAAGATGGTTTCGAAAATCTATGTGAAATCATCAAGAAGCAGAAATTCTCGATAATAGTTGATGAAAGCACAGACATGTGTAACAAAAAGAGCCTGATTATAGTTGTTCGCCATCTTCATCTGAATGGTGTTGATCGAGAACACAGTTTTCCTGTAAGAAACTCTTTCTTGAGCCTTATAAAAATTCAGCATTGTACAGCCGTAGATATTTACCGGGCCTTTACTAAACTACTTTTTCAAGAAATTGGAGCTCCAAAGGCAAACCTAATAGGATTTTCCGCTGACAATGCGTTGATTATGATAGGGGAGCAAGGTGGTGTTTAAGCAAAGCTGTCAGAAGACTGCTCCAGTTATTTTCGTACTTGGTTGTTCATGCCATTCCATTCACATATGTACTAGTGCTGCGGGCAAACAATTGCCAAAAGAAATTGAAGATTTTTATAAGGATGTGTACGGCTATATTTGTCGCGGCCCAAAACGAGCCAGTGAGATTTTACAATTGCAAAAATAAATGGAATTGAAAAAGCATCGAATTTTTAGACATGTAGAAACTCGACAGTTATCTAGACAAGCCGTTTTAGCTCGATATTTGAAGCAGTGGGATTGCTTGATTTTATTTTTCCGTGCGAAAAGTCTTAAAGAGACCAACAAGGCGGCGAAGGCCACTGCCATACTAAAAAAAATCTGCTGTCAGCGGTTTTCAAGGCTTTCTTTGCCTTCCTGGTGTATATTTTGAAGTATATTGAAGACCTAAACAAGCAATTTCATGCAGAAGACACCCAGATTCATCTTGTCTATAATTGTTTTTCTGAAGTGTACAAGACAATAGCATCCCACTTTTGTTGCCTAGTTATACCAAAGAACGTGATTCCCGGTTCATAAACCCTAATGACACCAATCACCACGTCCATGTCAAGGACGTGGAAAGTGAGGGCCGAGTGGATGTAATTTTTTCGAAAGAAAATGTATATCTATCTGCTGCCGTTTAGTTTAAAAAATAGCGTACGAAATTTTTTATCGTGCTCTGTGATGAGAAGAGAAAGCGTTTTTTGAACTCCAATTATTCATCGGTAAGAAACTTCGATAGGCTTCATGCACGCTATGCTATTGGAGTAGAGTAAAATCAGCCAAAGCTGGCACCACTTCTGGCTCAGTTTCTGAATTTACTGAGTGTCAATGACCAGGAAGATATGGGCCAAGAGTGGAAGATATTACCCTTTCACTCTGAGGTTGGTACTTCGATTGAATCAGATCCAGCCGTGTTTTGGACTCGGGTTTACAGGCAAAAAGATGTGGATGGGTCAAAGCGTTTTCTTCTGCTCGGGCGTTTCACTTTAAGCCTACTTGTTCTCCCACAAGCTTCCGCTGCTGCTGAGCAAACTTTCTCAGCTGTCAATCTGAACAAAACCAGTACTAAACAGCGTCTCGGTTTCATCAGCTTGAACGGGCTCCTCAGTGCAAAACGGATCGTCTTAAAGAATTGTAAAAAACCCTTGAAAATGGTTCTGTATCCAATGTAGAAAACTCTGGAAGGGGATATGAAACAGCTGGACTACAAGAAGAAACAGCGGAAAAAATGACCTAGCACAAATGTTCCTCTTCTTTTAAAAGTTACACTTTTATTACCTTTGTACACGGTTTAACCTGATTTCTTGGGCAATATAGTCGAATTACTGCTTTTAAATTAATTTAGTTCTAATTAGTAGAATCGACAGAGAACTTATGTAGAATGACCAGTGAATTATGTGGTCAGCGCGTAGCTCGCCGGTAGGTAGCCTAGTCCGTGGACCTATGGGAATCTGTGGTGTTAGCCCCTTTTATGGCGTAATTCCTGATATGTTTTCTTTTTCGTAGTTTCTGGTGCTCATTACCGGCTTTCTTACTTTATCCATTATTCGCGTTAATGCCCAGAACTTTGAAAGAAAGGATTAATCCCAACAATCATCTTCGAGAACGCTTTCAGAAAATTTTACTGAAACCTTCTTCTAAAAGGTTTTTAGCGGTTTGGGGCTGCTACTTTGTTAAGCTGAGAAAGTCTATAGAAGCATTCTTCATATTTCAAGCTATGAGGTTGCTACTGCCTTGGGTTTATTTTTCCTGCTCTTGCACTAGAACTTTTTCTCAGTTTTCAGCAAAATCAATTAAACATAACTTCCGAATAGCGTCGCAAAGCGACGCGAACAGCGAATTTTTAGCCTACTGTTCAGATGGTACAAATTAATCTCTTTTGGTACAATTTCGTTTGGAAAACTGGTACAATTTATGTCGAAGCGTTGGCAACGCTGTTTAATAGCCACGATCATCAGTATATAGTTAAGTTTTGTACTGTAATCTTTCTCAAGCTGTTACAAATAGTAATACCCAAGTTGATTCATCCAAGTATATAAAAAATAATTTATCATCACCAATATTTAAACAAATGTCTTTTTATCAGGTTTATAGTAACCAGGAATCGTTGCTTTCCAGCCTTTGCAACATGCATTTACAAAACTAGCTGATGTAAGGCAATTCACCATATTTCCCTATATTCATTGTTTTTATTATTTTTATTACATATTTATTACCCTTCAAAGTATAAAATAAATGTAAAGACGGAAAAAAAAAGAGAAAACATCGGAAAAATCTACGCTTCAACAGCATTGCTTACGTTAGTTTTAATGTTGCAAATTTTCTTTCTGTATCCGGGAAAGACGTACAATGCTTATTTGATCTAACACTTTTTCTATACCCCAGGACCAGACGTAAAACGAAGTTGGCATATCTGTAAAAACGGCTTCGTATGGCCTTATTTTAAAATGTCGTGAAGATATTCCAAAAGGAGACAGAGCGAGAAGATAATGAGCTGTACTAGCATTATATATCCGAGAAAGTTATGAACGATTAAAATGACTATTTTTGGCAACGGTTGACCGGTCGGATTTCCAAAAACAGGAACAGAAGTAGTGAATCAGAGCTCTGACCTTATGCACTTCGAAGGCCCAAACAAATAAGTGAGCCGCAAGGTTTAACCCTGGTAACACCAGCTTTGTAAGTAATTTTACTTGAAAACTTATTTTTCGACACGCTGATATGAAGAAGTTCCGTCTAAAATTCACTAAGTGAAAATCCATTCGTAGGTTAAACCTCTGTAAGTGATACATAGTTCTTCTGAAATGTATATATATTGACCACGATCCGTGAAGCTTATCATCAGTTCAGTTTAGCACCAATAAGTTGATCCAAAAAAAAAGTATGATGGTTTTATTGCTTTTTGCTGTTTGAGGATGCCTGCTTTACCTGCTTGAAAACACCTTTATTGACACAGAGCGCTTTTTGAAACAGACAAGAGCCTCAAGGAGAAGGGATGAGGACGACTGCCATGGATGTGTGGTGTACTTGGTACACAAGAAGATACAAGCAGTTGACCATATTCGTGGACCTTAGGCAGAATAGGACTATGGATCCCTAAATTAAAGACTTTGCTAATAAGTAGGGCAGTGGTTCCTAACCAATTCTGAGACTTGCGCCACCTAGGCATTTCAAAAGTTTCGATACCCCCTAGTAATATTTAAAGTTTTACATGTATTTGCCTGAAGGAAAATTAAGAGACCATCAACTTAGTACCCTTTATGGGTCGTCCTCTGGGCATATTTTGTGCTAATGAAAAATATTGTCTGTATACAACACATTTTACACAATCTATACGTCAATGCAATACTATCATGTATCTTTTTTGCCTTTAAATACGTATGAATGTGCGTCATTCAAATGATTTTTTTTTTAATGAAGGCTCTACCTAAAGTATAGTCATCCGAAGGGCGCACCTCTTGCCCATGCCCCATCAGGGGGGACTGCGTGTAATGTTGGGTATCACGGATCTAGGGCTTCTAGTGAGCGTAGATCACCTCCTCTATCCAAATCGACAAGCAGATTTGCAATGATGCTCTTACAGGAAGAGTTGTTTTTCACTCGAAGTCACCAAAAGGTTACAGGAAGAGTTTTTTTCACTCGAAGACACCATAATATTGAGGGATGCATGTAAGGGATATAGGCGAATCTGAAGTGAATGTGTCCAGGTGGCATCAGTGACAGTAGAATAACCTCAGAAATCCACTTTTATAGCTTCAAATTGTCCTTATTAAAGAAGGAAAAAAAGAGATAGATCTTTGGAGTTTATATAACATTTCATTAATTTTCGATTTTAAACAATATCAAAGCGCGTTTTTGCAGTTTAAAATTTACGTTGCTAGCCGCCAATAACACGACTAGTCAGATCAATGACTTGCTTAACAAACCAGTCCTTCATTTTTTGCATGCTGCGTAGTTACTTATCAGTAATAAAATTGAAGTAAAAAAAAGTTTATTTAGAATTTAAATCAATAGACTGATGAAAGAAGAGGCCCCAAAACAACCTTCAAGCACGGATGTGAGTTAAGTCATTAGAAACGATCGATATAATGACTGGCGAAAGAATATTGAGTGCCTTATAACTTGGTCTTCTATTTTCTACAGGCTGCTCAGGGACTTGCTTGCTCAAATCCAGTTTATTTTACGTGTTTTTTTTTTCAGTCTCTATACTTTCATAGCTCTAAAAATATAGGGTCAGAATTCAGTTAATTTCAGCTAGTTTTATTGATTTATTCTGTATTGTCTGCGACACAAAACAATTTTTGTCCTTTTGATGTTTTTCGCTCTTCTTCCTGTAGAACAGCTTTGTTTTTCGTTTTTTTTTAATTCTCTTTAAGAAACAATGGGATTCTCCGCTGTCCAAATTTTTTAGTGATTGCTTGGAAAGATGGTTTACTGCGAATCAGAGCTGAAAGGAGGTTTCTCATACCGATTTTAAATTCATCGGATCTTATAGAATCCAGAACGGAACCGAATTATCTAAATTAGTTTGTTGCGACTGCAACTTCTTGGCGGAAATTCATTAAAACAATATTTGGTACTCTAACTTAATATCTACAACTTCGTAGCATTGGTAAACACCAACAAATAGAAATCTCACAAATAGAAAACAAATAGAAACACAAACTGAAAAAAATCTGAAAAACTGAAAAAATCAAAAATCTCACAAATAGAAAACAAATAGATCCCTAAAATGGAATATATAATGAGTCATGAGAGATAAAAGGAACATTGTTTGGTTAAATAGCAGAATGTTTTACTAAAGTTCGTCATAGGTTATGCCTGAAGTATTGTTTCTTGGAGTCTTCTTATGGTTTTATATATGTGAGGCAGAAATGTGTAATTGCTTAAATACAAAACAATAATGTTTAAAATATCAGATGAATGGCCACCTACTTTCCACCACCTGGCATACAATTCCAAGCACTACATATTCCACCAAGCGTCACACACCTCATACCACACGTAGTCACACTTCCACAGAGCCACTCTTCCTAGTGTGACATGAACCTCACCCCCGCCACACATGGCGTACCTAACAT
Source organism: Artemia sinica (assembly GCA_027921565.1). Classification (NCBI taxonomy): domain Eukaryota; kingdom Metazoa; phylum Arthropoda; class Branchiopoda; order Anostraca; family Artemiidae; genus Artemia; species Artemia sinica. The sequence goes on along the minus strand of CM051259.1, from coordinate 78,001,349 downwards.
AGTGTTTTTGAAAGAAACCATCCCTCGATATAGCTATAACTTTTTATATTTTTGTGTATTGAGTTTCAACTTAACAATTTAGTTTTGAAATTCAGATAGCACAAAATTATCATGATTATATTTCGTCTCTCTCTACCATTAAAACAACAAGAAGAAGAAGAATGCCGTTGCCCTAACTCAAATGCCTAACGAACCTTACTCCGAATGCAATTATCACGATTATTCAGTCACTTACCAAACTAAGACAAAAAACTATTTCACATTTCCTTTTTTGCAACTTGTTTGGCATTAAGATCATAAGATATACACCAATATATTCACAAGTCGGCGGAAATATGTAAATAACCCTTTATTTTATGTACTAATGAACATCTGAGTCCTTAAATTAAGGTGCCAAGTACGGTTCGTTTCGATAGCCATATCATCCCACTGACCACCCGTAATTTGAGACGCAAAAACAGATCTCTATCATAATTAATGCAGAAGATTTAAAATAATTGATTTTGTTCACCATATCTGGAGTCTTGTTTTAAATTGCTTTACTTGACTGGCTATTTAAAATTGACGCAGCTATAGTATTCTAGTTTTTAATTATATAAATTGTTTGACCCCAAAATTACTGTCTGGTTAGTAATCTTGCTTTCAAAATAGCAGTGTTTATAGCACAAAACTGACACGCATTATATCATGGAGCAATATTAAAGATTTTTGTTCTGTCTGATCTAGCTTGTATGTATGATTCTAATCCTTATTTTTACGTTGATTAAAAAGAAACAATAGATAGATTGATAGATAGTTTATTTTAGCCCACCAATAAAACAAAAACATGGCGGAGTAAGCGGAAAAAAAAAACGTTACTTCAAAAATAAACGATTAGATTATATACACTATATACATTCACAGCTCCTACATGACGTGCAACGGAAGGAAATCGTAAAGGTGCTCCAGTGCACCTTTTCTAGCATTGGTTTCCTGCACTACCACAACTTCACGAGGCTCTGGAATAAGATACTTGTCCAAGAGAAATGTATTTCTCTCAAACAGCGGTACTCGTAACAGAAATTTTTAATATTTGCAGAACGCAGATCTAGCCTTTAGTCGCTCTGTTTCCGTAAACCATTCCCATACAGGGGACAGGTAAAGAATATGTGGGAGTGCCACCGCTCTATATAGCCTCGCCAGAATTTACCGATTGTATGAATACTTCAGGGGGGCCAGTTTAGCATAGCTAATTCGTAGGTTTGACATAAGGGTGTCAAGGCAAAGAATTCTAGTTGCTTTCTTATCTCGACCGTACAGAAGACCTAAGTATTTAAGCGACGAAGACGGTGCAATAGTAGCGCTATCTACTGAAACAGTTGGTTCTGGTGCATCCCGTTTCGTTGAGTTGAAAACCAGAAATTCAGTTTTCTTACCATTAACTTGCAGACCAATAGCTCTATAGCCAGATACAAGCTTATCTAAATTATCCTGCAATAGACTCAGAGAAAAACTCAACATAAGTAAATCATCGGCATAGCTTATTAGACTCAGATCACAAAGATCAAGGCTAAGCCCACCAGAGATTTGTTTTTGTAACCTTAGAAGTCAAAGTGTTAAATAATATCGGACTTAGAACTGAGCCTTGTCGAAGCCCTCTATTTATTTTAACTGGCGCACTAAGTCTTTCAAGTCCGAGTTTCACTCTTATATAGCTATTAGAGTACCAATAGGATAACATAGCTACTATATGGGTGTTCACGCCAGCATCTAGCAGGGTCTGGAAGACGGCGGACTGGATGACTGAGTCAAATGCAGCAGAAATATCGACACTACATACCACAGTTCATATAATTATCCAGTATGATCATTCTCTATCTCACCCATTATAAAAACTCGGACCGGGGTGCGAGTGCTCCGGAGAACGTTTTTGCAGATATAAACATAGGCGAAGTCAGATTAGCGGGAATGCAGGTTAGTCTGTTTCCGATTGTTTCCATCAAAGTGCATTGAAACAATCGGAAACAGACTAACCCTTATTCCCGCCAATGCAGAAATAAGTGGGAGGAGCTTTTTTTTCACACCGAGAACGAAGACCAGAAATGATCTGCGATAAGCTTACTGGTATATTCTGTCTACTGTGCTACATACATACACGGACAACCCGAGTAGTTCAGCCTTAGCAAGAATACGCTTTAGAAGTCTATGGGCAAAAGCACAGCTGAGATATTTTCGAAATCCAAACTGTCTGTGGTATATAACAAATTTCGATACAATTTCGCTAAGAACCAATCTTTCCAACACTTTGCTCAGCGTACTTGAGACAGTAATAGGCCTATAGCCTCTACACTCATTCGCGTTTTTTCCTTTCTTGAGGATATTTGTAACAACCCCGGTACAGAACGAGTTAGGAACGGTCGCACTATCTATACACATCTGAAAGAGTAGTTGCAGGTGCTGAAGCAAAAGCGGGGAACCATTGCGTAGATGATTGCTACTAACACTATCAAGACCGGGAGCCCTGTTACCCTTTAACTGGCTAACAGCCCTTGAAACATTATTTTTAGGAACCACAAAATAATTTCTCTGTTTCAGAAGCGAATCAAGACGTAATTTTAACGATTCATCATATTCTTTTTCCAAAGGAATATTTTTTGACCCGAAAACCTTCGAATAATGTTCTAACCACTGTTCTTCAGGTACTGTGGCACAATACTTTGGCTGCACTCTACTACTTGAAAACTTTTTCCAAATATTTTGCGGGTCGCGGATAGCCTCTTTCGAAGCAGTTTCTGCTTCCTCCACTTTAAGCTCATCCACACATGCTTTGTATTCTCTTTTGGTTTTACGAAAGAGATTGAAAACAGTACCTGCCCTAGGCTTGCCGGATTCGCGCCACACTGAGTACCACATCTTAGACCTCCTTTTAGCATGATTCACGTAAGGATGGTCGCTCCATCCCCTTTTCCTAGTACCTTTCTTAATAAATGCACTAGGTACAGATGCAGAGTCAGCAACTTTTAGCGCGTGGGTGATTTCAGCACAATATGTGTTGAGTGCGATTTTGTCATCACACCCATTGACCAGAAGCTGAAATGGAACTTTCATTTTGCCCAAAATTTCGTCACACGCAGACTGATACAGATCAATATTAATCCTTTTCCACTCGCGTCTTTCTATGTAACCTCGATTTCTTGATTTCACTGCGCGACTAGAAGGAACACGGAACTTGAGACCGAGATGTTCACTTGCTGTATGCTCTGAATCCACCTGTATAGGCGAGGGGATAGTAAAGTTTGAAAAGACGTGATCAATATTGCTTGTGCTTCCTGAGTTGTGAATGAACGTAAAGTTTTGATCTTTAGTGTAAAGAGTACATTCACTCGGAATACATGTCATAAGAACGTCTTGTAACTTTCCTTTCAAGAGGGGGTCACACTGGAAGTCACCACAGACTAAAATCCACGAATTCCCCAGTTTGTGGAGCAGTCTTCCGAGTCGACCGCAAGCCTCGGCATACCGTTTTTCACTGAGATCCGTGTTCAGGTTAGTTGGTAAGTAGACATTGACCAGCGTGAAGGCACTGGGGCCAGGGAACTGGACTGCTAGGTAGAAATCGCACGACTCAAGTTTACGACAGTCGATACTGTCGTCAACGAATATCGCAAGTCCGCCACTAGGGCGGCCCCTTGCACTGGAGCGCTTAGCCTCATGAATGTGCACAGATTTATCAGGAATTGACTGAATAAGCCCAAAGTTATCGGTAGTTAACAAGTGTTCTTGGACGCAAACAATGTTATGTGCTATGCACAAGTTCTTGACATAGTCCAGTTTGGCAGCATTATGGCCGTAAACATGGCGGCAAAATATAGATAGTTCGTTCATTTTCGGGTTTGAGGATAAGCTTTCTGTATTGCTCGTCGGACTGCTGGGCACTGCAAACTAAAGCTAGGGTGACCATTATTAGGCTCCGGGCACAAAGCGGATTTCACTGTTTGAGAACGGCAGGAGCTCTCTCTACTGTTCTCATGGGAACCAGCACATCTGGAACAACGCATGGTACTGGTGCAGTCTTTAGCAAGATGATCAAATGACTGACACTTGAAACATATTTTATATGAATTTATATTTTTGCCCACGTTTTTTTTTGCATAACTAATTTTCAGCGTTTTGAATGTTTCTTCAATTTTTAACGAATTATCTGGCTGCAGCTCTTACGCTGAACTAGAAATGCTATTATAAATTTTTGTGCATCTATAATTTTCAGTGTTTTCTTCTGGTTTAGTTTTGGTGTTCTAGCAAAAAAAGAAAAAAAACTGGGGATTTATTCTGTGAAAATCCGTCGCTAGCATAAATTGAGCTCAGGACCGTATCCAGTATATTTGTTTTGGAGGTGGGAGGTTATTTTTTCGGAGGGGGTAGAAAAACCTTTTAAAAGGGCATCCAAATACTTTTTATGCATTTTAGTACGGTTTTACGAGGCGGAAAAACATTTTCGGGAGGGAGCTCACACTTCCTCCCCTGAATATGGCCTTGATTGAGCTATATTTATTGAATTTACCAAAATACGTAGTTCAAATCTTTTGTGGTACATGCTCTTTCTGATACAAGTGCTTTTGTGACAAGCCCGCATTTTTAACTTGCAGCAAAAAAAATAAGATACTTAAACCTTTGGATTGAACAATCTCTATCTATCCATTCACAAAGTCAGAATAATGATATTACTTAGAATTTTTCTTGGAGTAGGATGTAAACTTGCTTACAAGAACAGGAAAATTCTTCTTTTTTCAACAGACTTCAACTAATCTTAAAGTATGTTCACTCTTCAGTTTTTAAAGTGTATACACTAAATCTCAAAGATGTGATTTGGTAGATAGATTGATGGAAAGATAGAATATATAAGGCTGCAAAGGAAAAATGTGATATTTGGACTGAAAACCCGCCTCATCAAAATTTTATTCACCACCCACTAGGAAAATCTTCTGATCCCCCCTTCGCATCTAAGAGCCAAAGTGCGTAAAGCTGTGCTCACAAATACTGTAACACTCACACACAGAACATTCAAGTCCCCAGTCAGGTTCTAGCAAGACGAGTCAGTCAGTACCTCTCATACATATGTTTCATAGCATAATTTACATCAAGATCGCACACTTTTGGGGAGAGTTGCATTCCTGGCTCTAAAATGTGTAATTTTGTTATCTACCAATCAAAGAATATATTCAACTAAATCCCTTACTTGTCTATCTTGGCTATGTAACTTACTGTCACTATCGCAATTCTAATTAAATATTTAAAAGATGAAATATCAAGTTTCGTGGGAATCAAACATCCTATATGGAACGACATGACTGATTCGTTTCTCAACTGTGGAAAGACGGCAGAATTTTTGGTCTTTCTTCATTATACTGGAACCATATGAGAGCAGAAAAATACTGTACAAAAACTGCAACGAGAGTACAAGTAGTACCCCCTCCATTGATTCTGTGACAGCAGTATCCCTTTTCCCGTGAGAGCCCTGTCAAGATTCCCATCCTTGGCAAGAATCCTGTGTGAGCCCTGTTTTCTAGGTGAAATAACCGTGAGCGCCCTATCCCTTTTCCCGTGACAGCCCTGGTGAAATTCCCATACCTTGCAAGATTCCCATGCTTGGCAAGATTCCTGTGAGAGCCCTGTTCCTGTTTCTAGGCAAAATTACCGTGAGAGCCCTGGTAAGATTCTCGTGACAGTCCTGACGAAGATTCCCACCCCTGACAAGAGTCCTGGGTGTTTCAATTACTAGGAATATGGTCGTGATAATAGACAAATTATAAGGGAAATAATAAGGGAAATGGAGCTCCTAGACCATTGCACGTGTTTTCTAGTGCTCTTCTGGTAAGATTCCGAGCACACTCTGTTTCTAAGTGAAATTCCCATGTTGTTTTCCCCCCCTATAGGTGTCTAGATGGCCATTTTATAAAGAATCGTGTCTAAACATGTTTCCAGGTGCTAGAAGCAATTTTTATTGATCGAGAGTCAGTTTTTTCGGGATATGGGACAGTCAACATTGAAATATATGCTTATACATTATTGAATATTGAAATTCTTGATGAAACAGGGCCGAGAGTGCCCAAGGTGGCAGTGAAACTTACAAGAGGTTCCAGAAACCCTAGAATGGGACAAGACGTATCCTAGATATATTATAACATTAAGCAAATTCAAGTCGGAAGAACAATTATGCTTTGTGGCTAAGGTGAATATAATGCATATACAGAGACTAAAAGACGGTTTAAATGCGCTGGCGAAATACATTGAAGAGAAGAATTTATAGAAAACGCCTTAGGCTGTATATGGTAGTGAGAGTGTTAAAACGGATAGATTTGAGACTCAGAGAATCTTACGTAATCTAGTAAAATTGGAAAAATGCTTAATTTTAGATGATGACTTTCTAGAATTTTCACTTAAACAGAAAATGTTTTCTCGAGAAATGCTTGCGATATAATGGGAACCAATTCCCCATCTTTGGACTAGTGTATGAAACTTCCTCGTCTGGTCCCCGAGCTTTTACTCATTTATAGATATATTAATTGAGACAATATAAAATGATATTGTGATTTTGCTCTTAACCACTACTTAGACGATGATTTTGTTGACCCACTTCTCCTAGGAGACATTTTTAGTGATCCCGTGTCAGTTTCTTTTTGGAAGCAAGACAGTCAACATCGAAAAATGTTTTACACATGCCCATTATGCTTGTATACATTGGGCAGCTGGCCATCCTGTGAGAATTGTACTTTTGCTGATGACTTTAATGAAAAGTGTAAATTATGCAATCCATATAAATTGTATAGAGGATATGCAGTGCAAATTAAAGACTGTAGCTCATGTGTTGAAGAGATTTGTGACTCATAATAGAGGATTTTTATCCTCCAATTGTCGCTATGATAAATGTGATCAATGGGAAAATAATTACCCTGGCATGATTGCGAAAATCCATAACCGTGAGTTCAGTTTATTTTTAAGAGACTGGTATCGTCGTAGCTTTAAATTGTTTTCGGAAGAAGAACCTGGGCTACGCTTCAATTTCTGGATTAATGAAAGAGTCTGGTTTTTACGACATCCCTGTGAACAAACTAGCAACTTTGATTATAAATCTATATACTTTTATTTAGCTGTTACAGAAAGTGATTCTTAATATGAGAATTTTGTATGTGACATTGCTTCAAATAAGCTAATTGAAACACGTGAGTTTTATTATATAAATCAGAGTAGTATTACTGACCTTACAAAGAGATTTAATAAAATGAATATACACTATCATAGGCAGCGCGCTAGCACTGCCTAAGTAAAGAACGATGAAAAACAACACTATGTGTTGTTTTTTGATTCTCCATACCCGGGCACTTCGTATCGAAGGATTAGTCGTAGAAACTTCGAAAAGGGCTCATTCGATTGGAAATTGGAGGGGCTAGTGCCCTTTTTAATAGTCGAAAGTGATTGGAGGGCAACTAGCCCCCCCAAGCCCTTCATTCTCCCAAACACATCCAATCAAAATTTCGAGATAGCCGTTTTGTTCAGCGTAGTTGATGTCCAGATAGAAAATATGTTTTTGAGGAGGACACTCCCCCACAACTCTCAGGGCAAGGGTTTTAAGTTGTGCCCTTTGGGCATATAAGGTTTTTATAGAAGGCGTTGTCGTAAAACTTCAAAACAGGATCATTCAATTGGAAATTCAAAGGGCTAGTATCCTTTTAAATAGTCAAAAGTGATTGGAGGGCAACTAGCCCCCCCCACGCCCATCATTCCCCCAAATACATCCAATCAAAATTTTGGGATAGCTATTTTGTTCAGCGTAGTTGATTTCCAGATAGAAAATGTGTTTTTGAGGAGGACACTCCCTCAAAACCCTCAGGGCAAGGGTTTTAAGTTATGCCCTGGGGGCGTATAAGGTTTTTATAGAAGATGTTGTCGTAGAAACTTCAAAACCGGCTCATTCGATTGGAAATTCAAAGGGCTAGTGCCCTTTTTAATATTCGAAAGTGATTGAAGGGCAACTAGCCCTCCCCCCCCAAAGCCCATCATTCCCCCAAACACATCCAATCAAAATTTTGAGATAGCCATTTTGTTCAGCGTAATTGTTTTCCACAAAGAAAATATGTTTTTGAGGAGGACACTCCCTCACAACCCTCAGGGCAAGGGTTTTAAGTTATTGCCTGGGGGGCATATAAGGTTTTTATAGAAGGTGTTGTCGTAGAAACTTCCAAAGAGGCTCATTCGATTGGAAATTCAAAGGGCTAGTGCCCTTTTTAATATTCGAAAGTGATTGGAGGGCAACTAGCCCCCACCCCCACACACATCATTCCCCAAATACATCCAATCAAAATTTTGAGATTGCCATTTTGTTCAGCGTAGTTGATTTCCAGATAGAAAATATATTTTTGAGGAGGACACTCCCCCACAACCCTCAGGGCAAGGGTTTTAAGTTATGCCCTGGGGGCATCATTTCCCAAAACACATCCAATCAAAATTTTGAGATAGCCATTTTGTTCCACGCAGTTAAAGTTCAGGAAATTATACCTTTGAGCAGGACACTCCCACCAAAGTCTTCAGGGCAAGGGTTATAAGTTATGCCCTGGGGGCATATAAGTTTTTATTGAAATCTTTGTCGTAGAAACTTGAAAAAGGACTCATTCGAATGGAAATTTAAAGGTCTAGTGCCCTTTTTAATAGTCGAAAGTGATTTGAGGGCAACTATCCCCCCTCTCTTGCCTACCTTTTCCCCAAACCAATCAAAATTTTTAGATAGCCATTTTGTTCAGTGTTGTGGATTTCCACATAGAAATTATGTTTTTGAGGAGGACACTCCCCCACAGCCCTTAGGGCAAGGGTTTTAAGTTATGCCCTTGGGGCATATAAGGTTTTTATAGAACGCATCGTCGTAGAAACTTCAAAAAGAGCTCATTCGATGTTTAAAAGGGTGCATGTTGTTAAAAATTGCTGAAAATTTTTCTCCAGCATATAAATAGCAGGCCAAACCATAAAGTCTTAATAAAAACGAAAAGGTTTGAAGTATTTTTTTCTTTTTCCTTGAAAACACTATGTAAATATAAAACGAACAGAAATTAATAAATAAAAACTTTTTCCACAAAATAAGTTTTTCAAATAAAAGTAAAGAACTCCATTCAACAAAAATTGAGTGAAAATAAAATCAAACAATCTACGTAGCGTGAAACTACCACAAATCAGCATCGATAAATAAATAAAACCCAAAACGAACAGAAATTACAATAAATAACCGAGTCAAACTCAAAACGAGCAGAAATCAACATAGGTTGGGCTCAAAACCCCTATGCCTTCCCTAGGCCAGAACATAATTTGCACTTTACTGAAAAAACACAAATGAAAGTGCATTGTCAGTTTAATATACAGATACTGATATTTAGTAATCAAAATGTAAATATTATTTCAGTTATTAAAATTATAAAAGTAAAAATATTTATATTTTTTTCAGTAGTGCAAATTATGTTCTGGCCTTAGGAAGGCATAGGGGGTTTGAGCCCAACTTATGTTAATTTCTACTCCTTTTGAGTTTGACTCGGTTATTTATTTTAATTTCTGTTCGTTTTGGGTTTCATTTATTTATCGATGCTGATTTGTGGTAGATTCACGCTTGGTACATTATTTGATTTTATTTTCGCTCAATTTTTGTTGAATGGAGTTCTTTACATTTATTTGAAAAACTTATTTTGTGGAGAAAGTTTTTTTTAATTAATATTGTAGAAAAAAACGACCCTGACTTTACATGTCAATATGAATACAAGTTGAATCCTGATGAGCTGTTACTACTTACCGTTTCTGATAATTACCGGTACGCAGAAGAATAAATCCAAAAAAGGACACAGTGTTTTTGTACATATACAAATTTCATTAATAAACAATTTTACATACATTTTTAAAGCATTTCACTTTTAGGGCACCGAAATTATATTATAGAGGTAGGAAAAATTATTTTCAACTAGAAAGTAGTTCAATTGAGGATTGTCTTCATAAATCTTGAGGAATTCCATGTAAGAAGGCCTGCGACATCGGGAAATTAAATATAATAGGGCATGAAAACCACAGCTCTTTGTTGATAGATCTGGTACCCTCTTCCAAATTTGAATAATAGATTTTCCACTCTGCTCAAGAAAGTTTTTAATGTGAGACTAGTAGAATGTATACAGTAGGTCAAGCGGATCAAAAAATTCTATATTGCTTCTTGTTTGAAAGATGCGTAAGGAATATTCGGTCTTTACACTTAATGGACTGATATATACAATAATAATGGTATTGTCAACAGGTTAAATATACTCCAGGAAATTTGAAGGTATGCAATTGGATTTATATTTGGACTTGTAGGGGTCCATATCGAAAACACTGAGCATTTGATTCGTGTTCATGGCGCCAAGTCTAACAAAACACTACCATCGGGGGTAGTCTCCCAACAGGTTTCAAATTGATTTAGCGAGATTAGTGCAATAATTTCTTCGAATGGCTTGTCAAAAGTACACTCTAACTGCACATTACCCGTCCGGACAATACTCATATCTTGATTACCAGACAAATTTAATACAATAATGCCGTGAGTTTTCGCAAACATTTCTTCACTTATACCATTTTCGAATAATTGAGAATCTGGATCTAGGGATTGCATTGTCAATTCATATAGAGTCCTGTAGGATTTATCAAAGGATAAATTGTAGAGCGGAATTCCATTAACTTTACGTACAAGCGATGCGAGTCCAAACAGTTCAAATTTATGCAGGGAATCTGTCCATGATCCAACAGCGCTAGCACTTTTTACAAAAGCCAATGCCAATTTTTAAGGAATTTCGCCAGTGATAAATGATGAAACGGTATATGTGCGCGTAGCTGTAGCTATACGACGTTAATTCGTGATTTTATGAGGCCAAAGTAATTTAATATTATTTCCAGAGACTCTTAATTTTTCAATTGCCAAAGCAACAGAACTCATAACTTGTTGTTTTCGTACATGGAATATTGCCGAAGTGAGGGAGACTGTTACATTGGATGCAGCGTCCAGTACCTTTCACATAATATAATTGAACGGTGCAAGTTGTAGCTTTATATCAATCTTTACATTGGGAGGAAGCCATTGAGGTATATTAAATATGTCATGATTTAGATTCTCAATTAAATGTAAATCTTAAGTTGTCGCTTCTCTAAAAATATTAGTGACATCAATGTTTGTTTTATATTCAAACCCCAGTGCTTGTCCTCTCAACAGCTTATAAGACATTGGAGTCATCAACATGAATTGTATATAAGTTGCATAATTTGAAAGATTATGGCTCGTGCTCACCAATGGTTCATTTATGGAGACACTTATTTGTCGAAATAAATTGTGTCGTACACAATTTTCGTAGGATAACCCCTCGGCTGCACCTGGTTTTTCATCGTTAGATTTTGTTTAACAATGACATTTAAATCTATAACTATCAAAGTCAAATCTATGAAGTAGTCTTCATTGGAATAAATTTGAAAATGAACATTTTCATAGAGCGGTTCTTGTGGTTAAAATTGTTCATACTATCCATGTTTTACACTGACATCTACATTTTCTGCATTGAAAAGATTTAGAGATGAGGTGACTGAAGGGTGAGAATCTTTATGCGGTAGATATGCCATTTTCTAGGAAAAAAATATATTTTTATTTTCTTCTTCTTTGATTCTTTACGCTTCCGGGGTAACTTGAGACTGAGTCTCAAGTCACCCCGATGAGGTTTTTCGCACCCTTTTTAAACCATTTCCGCCTTATTTCAATCACTCGCCAAGAGATCGCGCGCTTGATCTGAAATTTTGCGAAACATTTTCTTGAATATCCTTGCCAGAGGCCCAATCAGAATAATGTAGAGGGCGGAAAATCTGCTGCAACCGATACAATATATTTTTAACCCAAAGGTAGTGCAAAGCGAAACAACTTAGCAAAACCAGTTGCCCAGGCCGTACATATCCAAGAGGTGAATTCAAGAAAGAGTTTGTTACCTACTTACAATTTTTTTCATAATTTCTTGAATAAAATTTCTGTATTTTGGTGCTTACTTACAATTTTTACATAATTTCATGAATGAAATTTCTGTATTTTGTATCCAAGAGGTGAATTCAAGAAAGAGCTTGTTACTTACTTACAATTTTTTCATAATTTCATGAATGAAATTTCTGTATTGTGTGTGTCCGAGAAGTGAATTCAAGAAAGAGTTTGTTACCTACTTACAATTTTTTCATAATTTCTTGAATGAAATTTCTGCATTTTGGTACTTACTTACAATTTTTTCATAATTACATGAATGAAATTTCTGTATTGTGTAACCATGAGGCGAATTCAAGAATGAGTTTGTTACTTCTAATTTGTTTCAAAATTTCTTGAATGAAATTTCCATATTGGGTATCCAAGAGGTGAATTCAAGAAAGAGTTTGTTACTTACTTACAATTTTTTCATAATTTCTTGAATGAAATTTCTGTATTGTGTGTCCAAGAGGTGAATTCAAGAAAGAGTTTGTTACCTACTTACAATTTTTTCATAAATTCTTGAATGAAATGTCTGTATTGTGCATCCAAGAGGTTAATTCAAGAAAGAGTTTGCTACTTACTTGTAGTTTTTTCATAATTTCTTGAATGAAATTTCTGTATTGTGTATCCAGAAGGCGAATTCAAGAATGAGTTTGTTACTTACTTACAATTTTTTTATAATTTCTTGAATGAAATTTCCATATTGTGTATCCAAGAGGTGATTTCAAGAACGAGCTTGTTACTTACTTACAATTTATTCATAATTCTGTAAAGAAATTTCTGCATTGTGTATTCAGGAGGTTAATACAAGAAAAGAGTTTGTTACCTACTTACAATTTTTTTCATAATCTCTTGAATGAAATTTCCGTATTGTGTATTGAAATTTCTGCATTTTGATTCTTACTTACAATTTTTTCATAACTTCATGAATGAAATTTCTGTATTGTGCATTCAAGAGATTAATTCAAGGAAGAGTTTGGTACTCTCTTACAATTTTTTCATAATTTCTTGAATGAAGTGTCTGTATTGTGTATTCAAGAGGTGAATTCAAGAAAGATTTTGTTAGCTATAATTTCATGCATGAAATTTCTGTATTGTGTATTCATGCGGTGAATTCCAGAAAGAGTTTGGTACTTACTTACAATTTTTTCATAATTTCTTGAATGAAATGTCTGTATTGTGTATCCAAGAGGTGAATTCAAGAAAGAGCTTGTTACTTACTTACAATTTTTTCATAATGTCATGAATGAATTTTCTGCATTATATATTCAAGAGGTGAATTCAAGAGATAGTTTGTTACCTACTTACAATTTTTTCATAATTTCTTGAATGAAATTTCTGCATTTTGGTTCTCATTTACAATTTTTACATAATTTCATGAATGAAATTTCTGTATTGTGTATCCAAGAGGTGAATTCAAGAAAGAGCTTGTTACTTACTTACAATTTTTTCATAATTTCATGAATGAAATTTCTGTATTGTGTTTGTCCAAGAAGTGAATTCAAGAAAGAGTTTGTTACCTACTTACAATTTGTTCATAATTTCTTGAATGAAATTTCTGCATTTTGGTACTTACTTACAATTTTTAAATAATTTCTTGAATGAAATTTCTGCATTTTGGTACTTACTTAAAATATTGTCATAATTACATGAATGAAATTTCTGTATTGTGTATCCAAGAGGTGAATTCAAGAATGAGTTTGTTACTTACTTACAATTTTTTCATAATTTCTTGAATGACATTTCCATATTGTGTATCCAAGAAGTGAATTCAAGAAAGAGTTTGTTACTTACTTACAATTTTTTCATAATTTCTTGAATGAAAATTTCCATATTGTGTATCCAAGAGGTGAATTCAAGAAAGAGCTTGTTACTTACTTACAATTTATTCATAATTTCTTGAAAGAAATTTCTGAATTGTGTATTCAGGAGGTGAATTCAAGAAAGAGTTTGTTACCTACTTACAATTTTTTCATAATTTCTTGAACGAAATTTCTGCATTTTGGTACATACTTACAATTTTTTCATAATTACATGAATGAATTTTCTGTATTGTGTAACCATGAGGCGAATTCAAGAATGAGTTTGTTACTTCTAATTTGTTTCAAAATTTCTTGAATGAAATTTCCATATTGTGTATCCAAGAGGTGAATTCAAGAACGAGTTTGTTACTTACTTACAATTTTTTCATAATTTCTTGAATGAAATTTCTGTATTGTGTGTCCAAGAGGTGAATTCAAGAAAGAGTTTGTTACCTACTTACAATTTTTTCATAAATTATTGAATGAAATGTCTGTATTGTGCATCCAAGAGGTTAATTCAAGAAAGAGTTTGCTACTTACTTGTAGTTTTTTCATAATTTCTTGAATGAAATTTCTGTATTGTGTATCCAGAAGGCGAATTCAAGAATGAGTTTGTTACTTACTTACAATTTTTTCATAATTTCTTGAATGACATTTCCATGTTGTGTATCCAAGAGGTGAATCCAAAAAAGAGTTTGTTACTTACTCACAATTTTTTCGTAATTTCTTGAATGAAATTTCCATATTGTGTATCCAAGAGGTGATTTCAAGAACGAGCTTGTTACTTACTTACAATTTATTCATAATTCTGTAAAGAAATTTCTGCATTGTGTATTCAGGAGGTTAATACAAGAAAGAGTTTGTTACCTACTTACAATTTTTCATAGTCTCTTGAATGAAATTTCCGTATTGTGTATTGAAATTTCTGCATTTTGATTCTTACTTACAATTTTTTCATAACTTCATGAATGAAATTTCTGTATTTTGCATTCAAGAGATTAATTCAAGGAAGAGTTTGGTACTCTCTTACAATTTTTTCATAATTTCTTGAATGAAGTGTCTGTATTGTGTATTCAAGAGGTGAATTCAAGAAAGGTTTTGTTAGCTATGATTTCATGCATGAAATTTCTGTATTGTGTATTCATGCGGTGAATTCAAGAAAGAGTTTGGTACTTACTTACAATTTTTTTCATAATTTCTTGAATGAAATTTCTGTATTGTGTATCAAAGACGTGAATTCAAGAAAGAGTTTGTTACCTACTTACAATTTTTTCATAATCTCATGAATGAATTTTCTGTATTATATATTCAAGAGGTGAATTCAAGAAAGAGTTTGTTACCTACTTACAATTTTTTCATAATTTCTTGAATGAAATTTCTGCATTTTGGTTCTCATTTACAATTTTTACATAATTTCATGAATGAAATTTCTGTATTGTGTATCCAAGAGGTGAATTCAAGAAAGAGCTTGTTACTTACTTACAATTTTTTCATAATTTCATGAATGGAATTTCTGTATTGTGTGTGTCCAAGAAGTGAATTCAAGAAAGAGTTTGTTACCTACTTACAATTTGTTCATAATTTCTTGAATGAAATTTCTGTATTTTGGTACTTACTTACAATTTTTTCATAGTTACATGAAAGAAATTTCTGTATTGTGTAACCATGACGCGAATTCAAGAATGAGTTTGTTACTTCTAATTTGTTTCAAAATTTCTTGAATGAAATTTCCATATTGGGTATCCAAGAGGTGAATTCAAGAAAGAGTTTGTTACTTACTTACAATTTTTCATAATTTCTTGAATGAAATTTCTGTATTGTGTGTCCAAGAGGTGAATTCAAGAAAGAGTTTATTACCTACTTACAATTATTTCATAAATTCTTGAATGAAATGTCTGTATTGTGCATCCAAGAGGTTAATTCAAGAAAGAGTTTGATACTTACTAGTAGTTTTTTCATAATTTCTTGAATGAAATTTCTGTATTGTGTATCCAGAAGGCGAATTCAAGAATGAGTTTGTTACTTACTTACAATTTTTTTATAATTTCTTGAATGACATTTCCATATTGTGTATCCAAGAGGTGAATCCAAAAAAGAGTTTGCTACAAACTTACAATTTTTTCGTAATTTCTTGAATGAAATTTCCATATTGTGTATCCAAGAGGTGATTTCAAGAACGATCTTGTTACTTACTTACAATTTATTCATAATTCTGTAAAGAAATTTCTGCATTGTTTATTCAGGAGGTTAATACAAGAAAGAGTTTGTTACCTACTTACAATTTTTTCATAATATCTTGAATGAAATTTCCGTATTGTGTATTGAAATTTCTGCATTTTGATTCTTACTTACAATTTTTCATAACTTCATGAATGAAATTTCTGTATTGTGCATTCAAGAGATTAATTCAAGGAAGAGTTTGGTACTCTCTTACAATTTTTTCATAATTTCTTTAATGAAGTGTCTGTATTGTGTATTCAAGAGGTGAATTCAAGAAAGATTTTGTTAGCTATAATTTCATGCATGAAATTTATGTATTGTGTATTCATGCGGTGAATTCAAGAAAGATTTTGGTACTTACTTACAATTTTTTCATAATTTCTTGAATGAAATGTCTGTATTGTGTATCAAAGACGTGAATTCAAGAAAGAGTTTGTTACCTACTTACAATTTTTTCATAATCTCATGAATGAATTTTCTGTATTATATATTCAAGGGGTGAATTCAAGAAAGAGTTTGTTACCTACTTACAATTTTTTCATTATTTCCTGAATGAAATTTCTGCATTTTGGTTCTGATTTACAATTTTTACATAATTTCATGAATGAAATTTCTGTATTGTGTATCCAAGAGGTGAATTCAAGAAAGAGCTTGTTACTTACTTACAATTTTTTCATAATTTCATGAATGAAATTTCTGTATTGTGTGTGTCCAAGAAGTGAATTCAAGAAAGATTTTGTTACCTACTTACAATTTGTTTATAATTTCTTGAATGAAATTTCTGCATTTTGGTACTTACTTACAATTTTTTCATAATTTCTTGAATGAAATTTCTGCATTTTGGTACTTACTTACAATATTGTCATAATTACATGAATGAAATTTCTGTATTGTGTATCCAGGAGGCGAATTCAAGAATGAGTTTGTTACTTACTTACAATTTTTTCATAATTTCTTGAATGACATTTCCATATTGTGTATCCAAGAGGTGAATTCAAGAAAGAGTTTGTTACATACTTACAATTTTTTCATAATTTCTTGAATGAAATTTCCATATTGTGTATCCAAGAGGTGAATTCAAGAAAGAGTTTGTTACTTACTTACAATTTTTTCATAATTTCTTGAATGAAATTTCTGTATTGTGTGTCCAAGAGGTGAATTCAAGAAAGAGTTTGTTACCTACTTACAATTTTTTCATAATTTCTTGAATGAAATTTCCGTATTGTGCATCAAAATTTCTGCATTTTGATTCTTACTTTCAATTATTTCATAATTTCATGAATGAAATTTCTGTATTGTGTATTCAAGAAAGGAATTCAAGAAAGAGTTTGGTACTCACTTACAATTTTTTCATAATTTCTTGAATGAAGTGTCTGTATTGTGTATTCAAGAGGTGAATTCAAGAAAGAGTTTGTTACCTACTTACAATTTTTTCATAATTTCTTGAACGAAATTTCTGCATTTTGGTACTTACTTACAATTTTTTCATAATTTCTTGAATGAAATTTCTGCATTTTGGTGCTTACTTAATATATTTTCATAATTACATGAATGACATTTCTGTAGTGTGTATCGAGGAGGCGAACTCAAGAATGAGTTTGTTACTTACTTACAATTTTTTCATAATTTCTTGAATGACATTTCCATGTTGTGTATCCAAGAGGTGAATTCAAGAAAGAGTTTGTTACTTACTTACAATTTTTTCATAATTTCTTGAATGAAATTTCAATATTGTGTATCCAAGAGGTGAATTCAAGAACGAGCTTGTTACTTACTTACAATTTATTCATAAGTTCTTGAAAGAAATTTCTGCATTGTGTATTAAGGAGGTGAATTCAAGAAAGAGTTTGTTACCTACTTACAATTTTTTCATAATTTCTTGAATGAAATTTCCGTATTTGTATCAAAATTTCTGCATTTTGATTCTTACTTACAATTTTTTCATAACTTCATGAATGAAATTTCTGTATTGTGCATTCAAGAAATGAATTCAAGAAAGAGTTTGGTACTCACTTACAATTTTTACATAATTTCTTGAATGAAGTGTCTGTATTGTGTATTCAAGAGTTGAATTCAAGAAAGAGTTTATTAGCTACTTACAATTTTTTCATAATTTCTTGAATGAAATGTCTGTATTGTGTATTCAAGAGGTGAATTCAAGAAAGAGTTTGTTACTTACTTACAATTTTTTCATAATTTCTTAAGTGAAATTTCTGCATTTTGGTTCTTACTTACAATTTTTTGATAATTTCTTGAATGAAATGTAAAATTCTGAAATGAAGTGTCTATATTGTGTATTCAAGAGGTTAATTCAAGAAAGAGTTTGTTAGCTACTCACAGTTTTTCCATAATTTCATGTATGAAATATCTGTATTGTGCATCCAAGAGGTATTGTGGAAATTTCTGCATTTTGGTTCTTAATTACAATTTTTCATAATTTCATGCATGAAATTTCTGTATTGTGTATTCAAGAGGTGAATTTAAGAAAGATTTTGGTACTTACTTACAATTTTTTCATAATTTCTTGAATGAAGTGTCTGTATTGTGTATCAAAGACGTGAATTCAAGAAAGAGTTTTGTACTTACTTACATTTTTTTCATAATTTCATTAATGAAATTTCTGTATTTTATATCCAAGAGTTGAATTCAAGAAAGAGTTTGTTACCTACTTACAATTTTTTCATAATTTCTTGAATGAAGTGTCTGTATTGTGTATTCAAGAGGTGAATTCAAGAAAGATTTTGTTAGCTATAATTTCATGCATGAAATTTATGTATTGTGTATTCATGCGGTGAATTCAAGAAAGAGTTTGGTACTTACTTACAATTTTTTCATAATTTCTTGAATGAAATGTCTGTATTGTGTATCAAAGACGTGAATTCAAGAAAGAGTTTGTTACCTACTTACAATTTTTTCATAATCTCATGAATGAATTTTCTGTATTATATATTCAAGGGGTGAATTCAAGAAAGAGTTTGTTACCTACTTACAATTTTTTCATTATTTCCTGAATGAAATTTCTGCATTTTGGTTCTGATTTACAATTTTTACATAATTTCATGAATGAAATTTCTGTATTGTGTATCCAAGAGGTGAATTCAAGAAAGAGCTTGTTACTTACTTACAATTTTTTCATAATTTCATGAATGAAATTTCTGTATTGTGTATCCAAGAGGTGAATTCAAGAAAGATTTTGTTACCTACTTACAATTTGTTTATAATTTCTTGAATGAAATTTCTGCATTTTGGTACTTACTTACAATTTTTTCATAATTTCTTGAATGAAATTTCTGCATTTTGGTACTTACTTACAATATTGTCATAATTACATGAATGAAATTTCTGTATTGTGTATCCAGGAGGCGAATTCAAGAATGAGTTTGTTACTTACTTACAATTTTTTTCATAATTTCTTGAATGACATTTCCATATTGTGTATCCAAGAGGTGAATTCAAGAAAGAGTTTGTTACATACTTACAATTTTTTCATAATTTCTTGAATGAAATTTCCATATTGTGTATCCAAGAGGTGAATTCAAGAACGAGCTTGTTACGTACTTACAATTTATTCATAATTTCTTGAAAGAAATTTCTGCATTGTGTATTCAGGAGGTGAATTCAAGAAAGAGTTTGTTACCTACTTACAATTTTTTCATAATTTCTTGAATGAAATTTCCGTATTGTGTATCAAAATTTCTGCATTTTGATTCTTACTTTCAATTATTTCATAATTTCATGAATGAAATTTCTGTATTGTGTATTCAAGAAAGGAATTCAAGAAAGAGTTTGGTACTCACTTACAATTTTTTCATAATTTCTTGAATGAAGTGTCTGTATTGTGTATTCAAGAGTTGAATTCAAGAAAGAGTTTATTAGCTACTTACAATTTTTCATAAGTTCTTGAATGAAATTTCTGCATTTTGGTACTTACTTACAATTTTTTCATAATTTCTTGAATGAAATTTCTGCATTTTGGTGCTTACTTAATATATTTTCATAATTACATGAATGACATTTCTGTAGTGTGTATCGAGGAGGCGAATTCAAGAATGAGTTTGTTACTTACTTACAATTTTTTCATAATTTCTTGAATGACATTTCCATGTTGTGTATCCAAGAGGTGAATTCAAGAAAGAGTTTGTTACTTACTTACAATTTTTTCATAATTTCTTGAATGAAATTTCTATATTGTGTATCCAAGAGGTGAATTCAAGAACGAGCTTGTTACTTACTTACAATTTATTCATAAGTTCTTGAAAGAAATTTCTGCATTGTGTATTAAGGAGGTGAATTCAAGAAAGAGTTTGTTACCTACTTACAATTTTTTCATAATTTCTTGAATGAAATTTCCGTATTTGTATCAAAATTTCTGCATTTTGATTCTTACTTACAATTTTTCATAACTTCATGAATGAAATTTCTGTATTGTGCATTCAAGAAATGAATTCAAGAAAGAGTTTGGTACTCACTTACAATTTTTTCATAATTTCTTGAATGAAGTGTCTGTATTGTGTATTCAAGAGTTGAATTCAAGAAAGAGTTTATTAGCTACTTACAATTTTTTCATAAGTTCTTGAATGAAATGTCTTTATTGTGTATCCAAGAGGTGAATTCAAGAAAGAGTTTGTTACTTACTTACAATTTTTTCATAATTTCTTGAGTGAAATTTCTGCATTTTGGTTCTTACTTACAATTTTTTGATAATTTCTTGAATGAAATGTAAAATTCTGAAATGAAGTGTCTATATTGTGTATTCAAGAGGTTAATTCAAGAAAGAGTTTGTTAGCTACTTACAGTTTTTCCATAATTTCATGAATGAAATATCTGTATTGTGCATCCAAGAGGTATTGTGGAAATTTCTGCATTTTGGTTCTTAATTACAATTTTTCATAATTTCATGCATGAAATTTCTGTATTGTGTATTCAAGAGGTGAATTCAAGAAAGAGTTTATTAGCTACTTACAATTTTTTCATAAGTTCTTGAATGAAATGTCTGTATTGTGTATCCAAGAGGTGAATTCAAGAAAGAGTTTTGTACTTACTTACATTTTTTTCATAATTTCATTAATGAAATTTCTGTATTTTATATCCAAGAGGTGAATTCAAGAAAGAGTTTGTTACCTACTTACAATTTTTTCATAATTTCACGAATGAAATTTCTGTATTGTGCGTCCAAGAGGTGAAAAAAATCCTACAAAACCACAGTTTTTGGTATGATTGCGCTGGAGGCACATGGGATCCAAGAGATGAAAAACTTTTTAAACTCACATCTTGAGCACCAAAACTTCCAGATTTAAGGCCAAATCTTAATTGAACCTAAGGCACATGGATTCAAGAGACTAAAAACTTTTTTATTTCACGTTCTTGATACCAAAACTTCCAAAATATAAATAAAAAGCTCAATTCAACCTTAGGTACATGGATCCAAGAGACGAATAACAATTTTAATTTCATGTCCTCGGTAACTAAACTTCCAAATATAAAGAAAAATTTTAATTGGACCTAAGGTACATGGATCCAACAGACAATTTTTTTAATTTCATGTCCTTGGCACTAATACTTCCAGATACAAAGAAAAATCTTAATTCAGCCTAAGGCACATGGATTTAAGAGATGAAAAAACAACATTTTAATTTCATGTCCTTGGTACCAAAACTTCCAAATATAAAGAAAAATCCAAGAAAACCAGAGTTCTTAGGTGTAATTTAGCCTAAGACAAATGGGATCCAAATGATAAGAAACTTTTTAAATTCCCGTCTTGTGTACCATAACTTACAAATATAAAGACAAATCTTAATTGAACCTAAGACGCATGGATCGAAGAAACGAAAAAATGTTTAATTTCATATCCTTGATACCAAAACTTCCAAAATATAAAAAAAATCTTAAATCAGCCTAAGGTACATGGATCCAAGAGACGAAGTTTTTTTTAATTTCATGTCCTCGGTAGCAAAATTTCCAAATATAAAGAAAAATGTTAATTCAACCTAAGGCACAAAAAATCCAAGAGAGAAAAAAAAACATTTTGATGTCATATCTTTGGTGCCAAAACTACCACATCTAGGGAAAAATCCTAGAAAATCAAAATTCTTATGTATGATTGAGCCTGAGACACATGGGATCCAAGAGAGGAAAAACTTCTCAAATTCACGTCCTGAGTGCCAAAACCTCCAAATATAATGAAAAATCTTAATTAAACCTAAGGCACATTGATCCAAGAGAAGAAAAACTTTTTGATTTAATGTCCTTGGTGCCAAAACTTCGAAATATAAAGAAAAATTTTAATTCAAACCTGATCGTGATATGTGCATCCGATAGAGTAAAAAGTATGGTATATCATAGTACCATCGTTTTATGGATGTGTAAAAGTTAACTTTTAAGCAATAAACAACTTTAAACTTAACCTGTTTTTATTTTTCAGGCATGCCACCAGAAGCATTCACACCGCTAGTTTCAAACTAAGCCATGATGGATGAAAATATTGAAATTAAAATATCATTTTACTACGACTTGCGATCGTATCATCTGTAAAGGGTGTTGTTATGATTTCACCAATTCTTTTGAGTATAATGCAAGTAATTTAGAACATTTGGATACTCGAATAGATGATATGAATCTGAAAGAGATGAGGAGAAAAATATTGAATGAAATGAAATCAACTAGAATGAAAAGAAACCGAGTTTTAGATTGGTCAAGTAAGAAACTATCAAAAGAAAGGGCGCCCTTATCGGACCACGAAAGCTCAAAATCACAACGATGCTCTTGGAAAAGGAGGGGCGGCACACTAGAAAGAGATCAAGAAGAGAAAAATAAAAGATCAAGAACAGCAGGGTCCCCTATCGTAACTCGTCACGTTCCTTAAGACATAGCAAAGGAGGATCATATAAAAGAAGTATGGCATGCAAGAATTCATCATTATTGTTCTGGAAGAACTGCCATTTATCAATTTATGTCAAATCTCGTTATAGATGACCCTTATAAGAATATTTTAGCTTTCACATTTACAAGAAATATTTTATTACCATATTGTCCGTAACATATTTTTGAAGAGGTCATACAACAATAGCTTTTTAAATTGATAAGAAAATGTCAGACTTAAATCAAGGATTTGTCTTGCAAATGTCATGCATTAGGCAAATATTGGATGTTACATGTTAGAAAAAAGCTTGAATCAGGGGATTTACATTGGAACATCGGCATTGATTTTGATATTTAAAGGGTTTTTAGCAGTTAGAATCGGACATGATATGCAGGTACTGAGGTTGAGATAGACAATTTTAAATGATTTCTGTATAAATATGACTGCTTATTAGCAAATTGTTCTGTCATGTGAATATTTTTCGAAGGGGACTATAGGACAATAGATTGTTAAATTAAGGATTTTTCTTGCAATTGGCTTGTTTTAAGGAAAAAGCTTGACGTCCCATGCCAAAAAATGAGGTTGACATAAACAATTTGAAATGATTTCTGCATAAATTTGACTGTTTATTAGCAAATGGTTCTATCATTTGACCATTTTTCAAAGTAGACTATAGGACATTATGTTGTTAAATCATTTATTTGTCTTTGCAATTGGCATGTGCTAATGAAATTTTTGACGATGCAAGCTAGAAAATGAGATTTTCATAGACAATTTGAAATGATGACTGCGTAAGTTTGATAGGTTTTTAACAAACGCTTCAGTCATGTGAATTTTTGGGTAGGGGACTATAGGACAATAGGTTGCTAAATCAAGGATTTTTATTGCAATTGGCTTGTTTTAAAGGAAAATTTTGACGTCACATGTTAGAAAATAAAGTTGACATAGACAACTTGAAATGATTTCTACGTAAATTTGACATGTTATTAGCCAATGGTTCTATCAAGTGAATATTTTTGAAGGGGTGCCATAGGACGACAGGTTGTTAAACTGGTACAAATTTTGGATTTAAATGAAGGATTTATCTTGCAAATGGCCTGTTTTAGGAAAATTTTTGATGTTACATGTTATAAAAAAGCTTGAATCCGGGAATGTACACTGAGAAACCTTCATTGAATTTCAAAAGTAAATGGATTTTTAAAATATTCACATATTTATAGAAGGGTACCATAGGACAACAGGCTGTTAGATTGATACACAATTTCGGATTTAAATCATGGATTTGTTTTGAAACTAACCTATTTTAGGAAAATACTTGATTTTACATGTTAGAAAAAAGCTTCAGTCAGGTGAATGTGCCCTGAGCAATCTTAATTGATTTTGAAAATTAAATAGATTTTTAACAAGTTCACATTACAATTGGGCATAGTATGCTGATAATGAGGTTGAGATAGACAATCTGAAATAATTTGTACGTAAATTTGATATGTTATTAGCAAATGGTTCTTTGAAGTAAATATTTTATTGGAAGTGTACCACAGGACAAAATGTTGTTAAATTGGTAAAAATTACATATTTAAATCAAGGATTTATCTTTTAACTGGCCTGTTTTAGGTAAATTATTGATGTTACATGTTAGAAAGAAGCTTGAATCAGGGAACGTACCCTGAGAAACCTTCATTAATTTGGAAAATTAATCCTTAAAACAAGCCAGTTGCAAGAAAAATTCTTGATTTAACAATCTATTGTCAAATGGTCCCCTTCCAAAATATTCATATGACTTTACCATTTGTTACTAACCTGTCAAATTTACGCAGTCATCATTTCAAATTGTCTATGACAATCTCATTTTGTAGCATGCATCGTCAAATATTTCATTAACACATGCCAATTGCAAAGACAAATCCTTGATTTAACAAAATAATGTCCTATAGTCCCTTTCGAAAAATATTCACATGACAGAACCATTTACTAACAACCAGTCAAATCTATGCAGAAATCATTTCAAATAGTCTATGTCAGCCTCATTACCTACATACCATGTCCGAATCTAATATGAACCTGCTAAAAACCCTTAATTTTTAAAATCAATGGCAGTTTCTTAATTTACATCTCCAGATTGAAGTTTTTTTCTAGTATCTAACATCCAACATTTACCTAAAACATGACAGTTGCAAGGAAAATTCTTGATTTAATTCTGAAATTTTCTTGTCAATTTAAGAAGCTATTCTCATATGACAAAAACCAACAAAGAGAAAAATCTCAATGAAAAAAAAACAAAAAACGAGACTGCGGCCAGTGGAGAGAAAAGAAAAGATTAATGCAAAGCAATGCGGATATTTCGCCTGTATCAAAAACAAGGCGTCTTCAGCCCGAAAGACAGAAGAAAAACAAGTTAAAATCAAAAAACCAATAAAACCACCACCAAAACAAAAAATATCCAATTGACGCAAACTGATCCACGTAGGGAAAATATGCTAATATGGAGTTACTTCAGTGAGAATACCAGGGCAACTGCGAAAAAATAAAAAAATGGAAATTACTTTAACTATTCTGTTGTAAAATAACCCTTTTATTGGCTATTATTGAAGCAATTCGTTTTGGTCTAGCAGTTAAAACAGTCCGCTGGTGATTATTTATAATCTTAACTCCTTTATTGACTGTTGATTCACTCTTTAGAAGATTATCATAAATTGGGTCAATATTTAAACTACCTGTGTCCCTATTTATTGAAAGGTTAGCAAACATATGTTTTTTAATTTCAATGGCTTCTCTCACCCATTGTGCATACCCTTTATCATTTGAAATAGCTAATGCCTCATCAAATTTTACAAAGTGATCTGGTTGAAACCAAATATGTTCTGCTAAAGCCGAAACAAAAGTTTCTGGAGGCTTGCTTAATTGTATGGTTTTTTCTACTGAATTTCGGTGTTCAATAAACCTTTCAACAAATCGTTGGTGAGTCCTACCAATATAGAACTTCCCACAAGAGCACGGAATTTTATACACCCCACTTATTAAATTTCCCCGGGTTAAATCCTTACCAGAACTAAAGAAACTACCCATTGGCCTTTCATTCTCATATGAACCCTTAAAAAATTTATTCTCAGATGTTTCATTCTCATATGAACCCTTCACAAATTTATATAACGGACAATATGGTAAAAAAAAATATTTACTGTAAATATTAAGGCCAAAACATTCTTATAAGTGCCATCAATAATGAGATTTGACATAAATTTATAAATGGGAATTCTTCCAGAACGATAATGAGGAATTCTTCTATGCCATATTTCTTTTATAGGAATCTTCGTTGTTATTTCTTAAGGAATGTGAAGATTTCCAAAAGGGGACCCTGCTTTTCTTAATCTTTTGTTTTTCTCTTCGTGATCTCTTTCTCGTATGCCGTCCCTCCTTTTCCAAGAGCATCGTTGTGATTTTGAGCTTTCATGATTCGGTAAGGGTGCCCTTTCCTCCACTAGTTTCTTACTAGACCAATCTAAAACTGGGTATCTCTTCATTCTAGTTGATTTCATTTCATTCAATATTTTTCTCCTTATCTCTTACAGATTCATCTCATCTATTCGAGTGTTCACATGTTCTAAATTGGTTCCATTAGACTCAAAAGAATTGGTGAAATTATCATAACAGTCCTTACAGAAGATACAATTGCTGTAAAATGATGTTTCAATTTCAATATTTTCATCCATCATAGCTTAGTTTGAAACTTGCAGTGCGAGTGCTTCTGGTGGCATGCCTAAAAATAAAAGACAGATTAAGCTTAAAGATGAATATTTACTTTTACACAACCATAAAACGAGGGTCCTATGATATACTATTCTTTTTACTGTATCGGATGTACATATCACAAGCAGGTTTGAATTAGTATTTTTCTTAATATTTGGAAGTTTTGGTACCAAGGACATGAAATTAAAAAAAAATTCGTCTCTTGGATCCATGTGCCTTAGGTTCGATTAAGATTTCTCTTTACATTTGGAAGTTTCCGTACTCAAGATATGAATTTAAAAGTTTGTTATCTCTTGGATCCCATGTGTCTTAGGCTCAATCATACCTAAGAACTGTGGTTTTCTAGGATTTTTCTCTGCGTTTGGAAGTTTTGGTACCAAGGAAATGAAATTAAAAAATGTTTTCCATCTCTTGGATCCATGTGTCTTAGGTCAAATTAAGAATTTTTATATTTGGAAGTTTTTGTACCAAGGACATGAAATTAAAATGTTTTTTTCGACGTTTGGATCATGTATCTTAGGTTCAATTAAGATTTTTCTTTATATTTGGATGTTTTGGTACGAAGGACATGAAATTAAAATGTTTTTCGTCTCTTGAATCCAAGTGCCTTAGGTGAATTAAAATTTTTATTTATATTTGAAAATTTCGATACTCAGTACGAGAATTTAAAAAAGTTTTCATCTTTTGGATCCCATGTGTCTTAGTGCCTTAGAACTGTGGGTTTCTTTGATTTTTCCTTATATTTTTGAAGTTTTGATACCAATGACGTGAAATTAAAAAGTTTTTGGTCTCTTAGATCTACGTGCCTTAGGTCCAATTAAGATTTTTCTTTATATTGGTAAGTTTTGATATCAAGGACAAGAAATTAGAATTTACTTTCGTCTCTTGAATCCATGTACCTTAGTTCCAATCAAAATTTTTCTTTATATTTGGAAGTTTTGCTACAAAGGACAAAAAATTTTAATTTTATAGCAATAACCTTAGCAACTGCTCACATTGTATATTGTTACTCATTTTTAGCCCTTAAAAGGTCTCTTTGGTAATTTTCTGTCCAATAGTCAAGGTTATATTCACTTAAAGCCTTATCGCTTTTCCAGTCCTTTCGATAGTAGAGCAAAATCTTAGGTCTTCGGATATCTGATGAATATTTTCTTATCAGGTATCTTCTCGGGCACCCCTCGAACAAAAAATCGAACTTCATCTTCAGGGTTTTGAACTGAATGTAGATATTTCTCTATTCGAAGTCTTCCAAATTGAATAATGGAATGTCTTTATAACATTTTTCTATTAAAGTCTTATCCGTTGGGACATTTCCCTTAACATAAAGAGCTTGCACACCGAAAAAAACTGCATATTTCTTGAATTTCCCCTAAGCGCTTTTTTTATTTCATAAAGATTTTCATTGCATGGTCTTATGATTTAATCATTAAAGTCAGTTCAGTTTATAAAATTTAATGTTGTACACCACAATTTTTTATTATATTTGAACAAATTGTATTTGAGGTTCATTTTATAGCTATAAATTTCACGACATTGTTCATCTAACAATGGGAATGCCACTTTAAACATAACATGACACTAAGAATGTTTAAATCTGATATACTCTGAGTCAATTACACCGAACATTATAATAACTGATGAAAAAACAATGTTGACACACTGAAATCATTTGTATTTTTGGTTTATTTGCATCAGCTTATAATAAAAAGAAAATATGACGTAACTGAATTGTTGCTTGATGTATACAGTGTCTTTTTTTCTATAAGTATATTTTATGTGATTTTAAGACATGGAAAAAAGGGGAAAAATTTTTGTTCAATGAAAAAAATAAGTAAAAAACGTCACTACGAACATAATTTTTCTAATAGAAAATTGACGACTGACATATTTATATAACCCTCATTTTATACTTTTAAAATATCACAGGAGTTTTGTTGCTATAATTATATTTGATGTGATCTTAAGACACGGAAAAAAAGTTAAAAAAAAATCTATGCAAAAAAGTACCCCTCCCCCCCCCTCCCGCTTAATAAGTTACCCCTTCCCCCTCCGAGGGTATGGAGCCCTTTCTTGTTTATTACGATACTATGCCTTTTCCATTCACACTCATAATATGTATTTTACTAATATTCATGTTAAGGCTTGGGCTCAATAATAACCCTTGGACCGAATATAAAAGTTTGAGAATAACTAGTAGAGAGAGATGTTTTTTAAACTAATGCTTATATATGATATATAAAAAGATAAAATACAGTAATGCTTTTTTAACCGTCTCATAAAAGGTCTAGGTTCAAATATTCCTAAGACTGAATTCAATAGCTCAATAATGGCTAGTAGGTTGCGGTGATTTTACAAACTATACATACAATTCACTGACTAAGGGGACTAAAAATGTAACTTGATAGACCAAAACTGTATAAGTAACATTCCTCGTAGACTAAGCATACAATGAAAAATATATCACAAACCACTTGTTTATTGCAATCCTCATTGCAATTCTTTTTTATAAGATATGTTGTTAGATATACTTCGATTAATCTACTGAATATAAGCTAGACGGTATGTCTTTTATATCAAATTATTTACTTGAAAAATGCTATGGGGCCACTTTGAAATCATGGCATTGTTACAAAAAAAATGTAATTCCAAGATGTCCTTATCATCCCGGAAGTTGAGATAACAATGCACTCAGAATGATGTCCTATGTGACTTAATAAGGCAATTGCATTGTTTCCTTGGAAATAATTGTCTTCAAAAAAATATTAGATCTCATAGAGGGACTAGCAACTCCAAGAGGTTTGTTTTTGTATGGTGGGATATGTGTCTTGTTGTATGGTGGGTAGCAACTCCAATAGCACATTGGAAGGGCTGCACTTATATGGTGTGGTAGGGCTCCCGTAGGATTTTTGGTGTATTTATCCAGTAGAATAGGGCTCCAGTAGGAATGGGCTAAATGGATTGAAGAGTTTCGTTGAGAATAATTATTTCCGAAAAATTGCTAGATCTCATAGAAGGACTAGCAACTTAAATAGCATATTGGATGGGCTGCACTTGTATGGTTTGATAGGGCTCCCGTAGGAATTTTGGTGTAGGTATCCCGTCGGAGTGCCTAATACAATACTACTGCTGAGATGTTTTGGCATTAAAATGCCCCCTTTGAGGTATATCCTGCTCTCCCTACTAACTTAGACTTAGAACTTTCCAAGCCGGTTGGCACATAAGGCGGCAACAAAGCCTCTCCACGATGACCTCTCCAGCGTATTCGGCTAAAATTCATCAAAATTGGTCTTCAGAGTGCTTTGTCTTTTTCTAGGCATCGTCCAAGTGTACCCTTCTGGCGTTCGCTGTCGAACTTCTTGAAGTGTCCAACACCAAACATCATGAGGCAGACGATTGCTACTCATTCTAACCATGTGTCCCAAATATCGCCACACTTTTTATGATTTTATCAATAACAAGTTGCTGTTTAGTCTACTGTATGAGTTGTTAATTTTGTCCGTCCAGTTGATTCCGAGAATCCATATCAATTATTTTCAAAATTTTGGATTCTTTTCTCTAGGTTCTTTGTCAGCGCCCAGCTTTAAGGACCATACATTAGTACTGACAGGACATTACTATTGAAGAGCCTCAGTTTCAGCTTCAAAGAGAAAGTGGCACTTCTCCCAACTTTTCTTAACTTATCAAAGGCGCTTCATGTGGTCGCGATACGTAAGGCAACTTCATGCTCGGGGCCTCCATCGGTGCTCACTAGACTCCCAAGATATCTAAACATCTCAACCTCTGCAATATCCTTTGCTTTAACTGTCAGTGGCTCAGCAGACAGTTTAGTCACATTATTGCGCTCTCCCTAGCTACAAAACAATCAGAGAACCCCATTGCAGAAGTTTAAGTCCCTTTTTAAGTTTTGTAATTTGTCCATTGCTTATGGATAATATTTGTTATTGGGAAACATACGGATATTTTTCGCTTGGGATTTTCCTGAATGGGGGAGGCGTTCTGGAGGAATTTTCATAAGACGAAAATTTTGCATGGGAAGAACAGTGCGGTTTTAGAAAAGGTAGAGGATGTGTCGACCAAATTTTCACTTTTAGGTTAATAACTGAGAAGTGCCTGAGTTTTCAAACACCTTTGGTCCTCAGCTTTGTAGATTATGAGCAAGCATTCGATTCTGTTGATAGAAGAGCTTTAGTAAAGGTTTTATTCTTGTATGGTATACCAGACGAATACATTAAAGTGATTAGTGAAATATATGAGAATAACACTGCTGCGGTTAAGGTAGGAAATGAGGTTAGCAGCTGGTTTTGTATTAAATCAGGAGTTAAGCAGGGTTGTGTTCTATCCCCCTTTATATGGATTATTTTGATGGACTTTGTCTTAAGGAGCACAGGAAAGGCAATGGGAAACCACGGAATCAGATGGGGAGGAAAAAGTCTCCTGGACTTAGATTATGCTGATGATTTAAGCATCCTAGATGAAAGTGTGAGCAAAATGAATGAAGTTTTAGAGGTTTTACGAGTTCAGGTTGCTAGAATTGGTTTCAAATTAATGTTAAGAAGACTAAGTCACTATGGCTAGGAATAAGTGAAGATGAAAAGGTGAAGTTGGGTAATGAAAAGATTGATCAGGTAGACAGCTTCACTTACCTTGGAAAAATCATTTGTAAAGATGGTGGGAGCAGTGAAGATGTCAAGAGTAGAATAGCCAGGGCTCAATGTGTTTTTTCCCAGTTAAAAAAAGTTTGGATGAATAGGAAGATAAGTCTGCAAACCAAGATTAGAATATTAGAAGCTACAGCAATGACAGTGGTCAAATATGGCTCTGAAGAATGGGCGCTTCGAAAAGCGGATGAAGATTTTCTAGATGTTTTCCAGAGAAATTGCTTAAGGATTATTCTGGGTACCCGGCTGAATGACCGTATTTCAAACAATAGGCTATACGAAAAATGTGGTTCAATACCGCTCTTTAGGGCTATAATGAAAGAAAGGTTGAGGTGGCTATGGCATGTTGTGCGGATGAAGGATGACAGATTGCCGAAGATTGTTCTTTTTGGCCAACCGTATAGGTCTAAACGGAAAGCAGGTCGTCCTCGTCTGGGGTGGGAGGACGTCATAAAGAAAAATTTAAAGAAAATAGGAACTTCATGGGCGGGTGTAAAAAGGGAGGCTTTGAATAGATTAGGATGGAGGAGGAGCGTGCGTAGCTGTGTTGGCCTCAGGCGGCTTGGTACTGCGGCGAGTTGTTAGTAGTAGTAGTAGTAGTAGTATTTTCAAGGGGAGGGTTTCTGTGGGAGTTTTGTGCTTTCTCTTTGGCTACTCAATTTTTCGGATAGGGGAATTTTCGGTGTGCGGAATTATCGAGGGGGATTGTATTTCTTAGGGGGGGGGGGGGGTAAACCCCGGATTCCAATTTTCATGAAAGTAACTTACCTCCTTTGGGGTATTTCCCCCCTTTTTTAAAGTTCAGGCAAATTTTATCAGGCTTGTAGCTTTTCATGGATAATTTGAAATATTTGGTCAACATAAAAAGCCAATTCATGCAATTAATTGTAATCAAACTCTTTTTTTCTAGTTCAGTTAGGCCTACTACTAATCCGAGGCAGGCTGTATTTTCAAGGGGAGGGTTTCCTATGGGTATGAGAGCATTTTTCGTGGGGGGAGGTACCTAGACCTGTAGAACGTGAAGGGGCGAAGGGAACCCCCATTCATAGACATAAAAAAGGGAGAAAGAAAACTGGCTTTAAGAGTTTGTGACGTCCGATTTTCTTTGTTTTGTGAAAACAAAACAGAATTTTTTCATATTTCATCTTGACAGTCATTTACATTATAACTTTAAAAAGCAAACAATTCGAACAAGGTTGAATATGTAAGGATTCTAACTTGTTTTTTACCCAATGTAAGTACGGCGGTTGACTTGCACGAGGGATCAATTACACGAGGCTTCAGTTTCACGGTGGTTCACTTACACCCTGGTTCAGTTGCACGGGGGTTAAGGTGCACGGGGGTTTAGTTACAAGGGGCTTAAGTTAAATTGGGTTGAGTTGCAGGGGGGTTGAGTTGCGTGAGGTTTCAGTTAAATGGAGTTCAGTTTCACGAGGTTTCAGTTACACTGGGGTTCAGTTGCACGGTGATTCAGTTGCAAGGTGGTTCAGTTACATGGTGGTTCAGTTATAATGGTTCAGTTGCTTGAGGTTCAGTTACACGGTGATTCAGTTACCATTACATATCATTAAAAATTTTAAAATAAGACTTTATTCGACACTACCCATTGTTTACACCACCCATAGCTACAAAGGAAATCCTACAGAAATTGTCACAAGCAGCTGATTTGAAAATGTGAATCAGAAATGATTCTCTTATCAGATCCTAAGCTAAGTGCATCCTCGAGACAGAAATGGGTCAACAATGGTGATAAAAATCCCATCCAACTTATCTCCAGGTGTTTCAGAGCCCCGTGAAATTGCTTTGCCAAATATTTTTATGTAAGATTTTAATCTAACCGTTTGATAGTTTAATCACGGGAGGTCTTTCATGGAAGAATACTCTTCCCGGTATCTTCTTGAGGCTTAAAAGCCTAACTGAATGGAATCCTATAGAATATGTGAAATTCGAGGTCTCTTAGAAGCGCCGAAAAGAACCAGTTTCAGTGTAATCAAATCGAAAATGCACTGCTTTTCTAACTTGAAGTAGACTATAGTATCCAATAATTCTACCAAAGCACTTACTACTGGTGGAGGTCCATAGGCAAGATTTAAACATATCAAAATCAACAAAGGGAATATTAATCTTTACAGAAGGAGAGGGGAAAACCTGGGCTAAGCTCCACTACTTATGACAAAAGGAAAGATTCCAGCAATGCAGCCCCTTGGCTGTACAAAATATTGTTTTCCCGAATATTTCCTTCTTATTTCTTTTTTAGAACTTGTGTAAACGTGAGTTGACGAATAAAGATATTCTGGGCAGGGACGCACCTATGAGGAGGGTTTTGGAACCCGCCGATCCCCCCTTCCGAAATTCTAAATTTCTTGGTGCTTCTAATTCCAATCGTAAATCAAAATTTGTGTTTAGCCTGCCTCCCTCCCCCCAAAAAACCTGCATACGTGTCTGATTCTGAGGCACAAAAGACAAAGAACCCAGCAATTCCTAGGGTTACTTTGATATAGCTTAAAATTGAGATATCTATTGAGTGAATTCAGCACCCCTTGTTACAAATGAAACCATGTAGAAACTGTCCCAAACAGCTGATTTGAAAACGTGAACCATAACTGATTTTCTGATTTGATTTTAAACTAAGTGCATCCTAAGCACAAAATAGGTTGAAAATGAATATAAAATCATATCTAACTTATCCTCAGGTGTAAGATCCCTGTATAATTGTTTAGGATATCATTTTTCTGTTAAATGTAGTCTTACCGTCAGTTAAATTAATGCCGAGAGGTCTTTTATGAGCAATTGTCCTTACTGGCATTCCAGGAATCTTAAGCCCTAATAGAATAAATTTTATAGAATAGTCTGTATAAAACTCGAGGTCTCTTAGAACCACCGAGAAGAACCAATTTAATTCGATTAGAATATGGTTTAAAATACAATGCCTTTCTTATTTGAAGTTGGTTCTAGTCATTAGCGGTTTTAGGCCTCATAGTCTGGGGGGAAGGGGTCAAGGTACCTTAATAGGAGCGCAAAAATATAAAATTAAAATAGTTCAATTTCAGATGTAAATAAACTGGGGGTAGCTGTCCCCCTTGCATAGACCTGGAACCGACACATGGTGTAGTAACCAATGATTCTGCGCAATACTTAGGCATGAGACTTCAAACAACTGTCGGATCAAAAACTTTTGCTTACACTTCCTCTTCAGATTGGCCATTTTACTGATAACTATGGAGCCAATGATCAAATATAGCGCTACTAAGTGTAAAAAAAATACAAACAAAAAGCAACTTAAATTTATTTAATTTACTACACCCGAATAATAACATGGAGGAAATAAGATAGATAAGGGGGGAAAAAATGTAAACTTGTTCAAGAAATTACATTCATTTACTGTATAAAGAGAGACTGATCACAAAAATACAATTGAAACACAAACTGTACGGGACCTTTGGCCAGAAGTATTGGCGGACGAATAACAAACGAGCGGACAATGGAATTTTGTTGTCTTCCGATGACGGAAATCCAATTGTATTTGCTGTGTTGAGATGACGTCGTCACCATAGCTATTACTATCGGTTCCATTGCAACTGAACCCCCGTGCAACTGAACCACCGTTCAACTGAACCACCGTGCAACTGAACCCTCGTGTAACTGAACCCTTGTGAAACTGAATTCCGTTCAACTGAATCCTCGTGCAACTCAAACCCCGTAAAACTCAACCCTATTTAACTTAGCCCACGGGTAATTGAACTCCCGTGTAACTGAACCACCGTGTCTCTGAACCACCATTAAACTGAACCACCGTGAAACTGAAGCCTCTTGCAACTGAACCCTCGTGCAACTCAACCACTGTACATATATTGGGTAAAACACAAGTTAGAATCTTTACATGTTCCACCTTGTTGGAATTATTTGCTTTTTAAAGTCATGATATAAATAACTGTCAAGATGATTTATAAAAAATCTATGTTTTGTAGTCACAAAAACAAAGAAAATCAGACGTCACAAACTCTTAAAGCCAGTTTTCTTTTTCCCTTTTTTATGTCTGTTAATGTGGGTTCCCTTCTCCCTGTCACTGCCTACGGGTCTAGGTGCCCCCCCCCCCATGAAAAAACTCCCATACCCATGGGAAACCCTCCCCTTGAAAATACCCCCTACCTCGGATTAGTAGTAACTGAACCTAGAAAAAAAGTATTTGATTAAATAAATCGTATGAATTGGTTTTTTATGTTGACCAAATATTTCAAATTATCCATCAAAAGCTACGAGCCTGATAAAATGTACCAGAACTTTAAAAAGACGGGAAACACCCTGAAGGAGGCAAGTGACCTTCTTGAAAATTGGAATCCGGGGTTTTACCCCCCCCCCCCCCCTAAAATAAACTACAACCCCCCTCGATAATTAAGCACTACAAAGTTTTCCCTATCTGTAAAATTGAGTAGCCAAAGAGAAAGCACCAAAACCTCCACGGAAAACCCTCTCTTTGAAAGTACCCCCTCGTGTAAAATGGAGTTTCTAAATTTTAAAATTTTGTTTGAGCTGTGTCATTTTATAGTTTAGTTGAGAAGTGCTAAGGAAAGTAGAAAAGAGGAATGTATGTGTAAGTCTTGCCCCCCACCCCCATGCAAAAATTTTCGCCTCATGGAAAATCCTCCAGAACCTTTCCCCCATTCAGAGAAATCCCAAGCGAAAAATGTCCGTTTCCCAATTACAAATACTATCTGGAAGCAATGGACAAATTACAAAACTTAAAAAGGGACTTGATTTTTTGCAATAGGGTTCTCTGATTGTTTTGTAGCTAGGGAGAGCGCAATAATGTGAATAAACTATCTGCTGAGCCACTGACAGTTAAAGCGAAGGATACTGATGAGGTAAAGATGTTCAGATGGGATTCTAGTGAGCACCGATGGAAGCCCCGAGCATGAAGTTGCCTTACGTATCGCGTCCGCATGAAGCGCCTTTGATAAGTTAAGAAAAGTTGGGAGAAGTGCCCTTTTCTCTTTGAAGCTGAAACTGAGGCTCTTCAATAGTAATGTCCTGTCAGTACTAATGTACGGTCCTGAAAGCTGGGCGCTGACAAAGAACCTAGAGGAAAGAATCCAAAATTTTGAAAATAATTGATATGGATTCTCGGAATCAACTGGAGGGACAAAATTAACAACTCATACAGTAGACTAAACAGCAACTTGTTATTGATAAAGTCATAAAGAGTGTGGCGATATTGGGGGATAAGCAATGGACAAATTACAAAACTTAAAAAGGGACTTGATTTTCTGCAATAGGGTTCTCTGATTAGGGAGAGCGCAATAATGTGAATAAACTATCTGCTGAGCCACTGACAGTTAAAGCGAAGGATACTGATGAGGTAAAGATGTTCAGATATCTTGGGATTCAAGTGAGCACCGATGGAAGCCCCGAGAATGAAGTTGCCCCACGTATTGCGTGTGCAGGAATCGCCTTTGGTAAATTAATTAAATAAAAAAAAAGTTTTTTAAACTGAAAGTAAGGAGCAACATTAAAACTTAAAACAAACAGAAATTATTCCGTATATGAAAGGGGCTGTCCCCTCCTCAACGCCTTGCTCTTTACGCTAAATTTTTTTATTGTTTTAAAAAATAAAGTTGTGAGACAGAGTCAAACTTTAGCGTAAAGAGCGAGGCGTTGAGGAGGGGACAGCCCCTTTCATATACGGAATAATTTCTGTTCGTTTTAAGTTTTAATGTCGCTCCTTACTTTCAGTTTAAAAAACTTGTTCTTTTTTATTTAATTTCTGATCCTTTTTTAGTTAATGCAGCTTTTATTTTGGTTCACCGTCATTGAATAAGTAAACAAAATTTTATTCCAATTCTTTAAAAATAACCCCTTAATCACAAAGGCCGTTAATTAGAAAAAATAGCTCTTATGAAAGTACTAAAAAATCTTTGGCTTAAAGAGCGAGGCATTGACTAGAAGGTGAACCCAATCATATAGCTAATATTTTTTTGTTCGTTTTAAGTTTTGATGTGGCTCCTTACTTTCAGTTGAAAAAGTTGTTTTTTTATATTTAATTTCTGATTTTTTTTTAAAATAATGATGTGAAATCTGGCACCCCCTTCATAGTAATGTTAACAGCCCTTCCACTTGGGACTGTGGGGTGTTAAGTCATCCTTATAGACATAGTTTTTACATTTTTCGAGTAGGCTGAAACAAATGGCTATCTCAAAATTTCAATCAAGTGACTTTGGTAAAAAAAAATGAGCGTGGGAGGGGGTCTAGCTGCCCTCCAGTTTTTTGGTCACTTAAAAATGGCACTAGAACTTTTAATTTCCGTTCGAATGAGTCCTCTCACAATATTCTATGACCACTGTGTCGAAACGATCACCCCTGAAAAAAAAGACGCATCGTGATCTTTCGAATAAATGCAAATTTCCACCTTTTTGCAGATAGGAGCGTGAAACTTCTTTAATAGGGTTCTCTGATAAGCTGAATGTGATGGTGTAATTTTTGTTAAAGTTAATTAAAAATGCAAAATTCCACATTTTTGCAGATGGGAGTTTGAAGCTTCTTTAATAATGCTCTTTGATAAACTGAATCTGATGGTGTGATTTTCGTTAAAGTTAATTTAAAAAATTTGCAATTAAAACAAAATTTCATTGTTTGAAAAAAATTGAGTTGTGAGAAAGTCAAACTTTAGCGTAAAAAGCGAGGCGTTGAGGAGGGGATAGCCCCTTTCATATACGGAATAATTTCTGTTCGTTTTAAGCTTTAACGTCGTTCCTTACTTTCATTCATAAAACTTATTATTTTTTATTTAATTTTTGAACTTTTTTGAATTAATGCAGGTTTTGATCTTGGCTCACCGTGCAGGAATAATTAAAACAAAATTTGCATATTAATTTTACTTTTATTTGGTTAAATGACTTTCTCGAAACTTGTTTGATTTTATTTACAAACGTTTTTTATTAGTAATAAATATACGTAAATTACGAATTAACTTACGTAATGAACTTCTATATTCATATATTTTTAATACGTATATTAGGGGATTCGCCTCCTAGTCAATACCTTGCTCTTTAAGCTAAAGTTCGAATTTTGTTCCAATTCTTTAAAGATGACCGCTTAATCACAAAGGCCGTTAATTAGAATAAATAGCTTTTATGAAAGTACTAAAAAATCTTTGGCTTAAAGAGAGAGGTATTGACTGGGGGTTGAACCCAATCATATATGTAATATTTTCTGTTCGTTTTAAGTTTTGATGTTGCTGCTGTTGCAGTTCCAAAACTTGTTTTTTTTTATATTTAATTTCTGATCTTTTTTTAAATAATGCTGGGAAATCCAGCGTCCCCTTCATAGCAACGTCCCTTCCCCCATGAAAACTTCCTTCATGGAAAGATCCTCCCACATAACCCCCGAACCACCCACCCCCCACCTACCAGAAAAAATCCCCCTGAAAACGTATGTATACTTCCCAATAACCAATACTATATGTTAATATTGGGTAAAGTTCATAACTTTCAGCCCTCCCCCCGGAAAGTACGGGGAACCAAGTCATCCTAAAAGAAATAATTATCATATTTTCGAACATGCTGAACAAAATGGGTATCTCAAAATTGTGATCGGGTGACTTTGGGGAAAAAATGAGCGTGGGAGGGGGCCTAGTTGCCCTCCATTTTTTTGGTCACTTAAAAAGAGCACTAGAACTTTTAATTTCCATTCCATTGAGCCCTCTAACAATATTCTAGGACCACTGGTTCGATACGAACACCCCTGGGGAAAAAAAAACAAAACAGCAAAAAAAAAACCAAATAAACACGCATCTGTGATCTTTCTTCTGGCAAAAAATGCAAAATTCCATATTTTTGTAGATAGGAGCTTGAAACCTCTACAGTAGGGTTCTCTGATACGCTAAATATGATGGTGTGATTTTAATTAAGGTTCTATAAGTTTTAGGGGGTCTTTCCCCCTTTTTTCTAAAATCAGCCAAATTGACTCAGGCACGTAACTTTTGATTCGTAGGACTAAACTTGATGCAACTTATATATTTGAAATCAGCATTAAAATATAATTCTTTTGATGTATCTATTGGTATCAAAATTCCGTTTTTTACAGTTTCGGTTACCATTGAGCAGGGTCGCTCCTTACTTACAGTTCGTTACCACGAACTGTTTGATAAGAAAAGTTTGGAGAAGTGCCACTTTCTCTTTGAAGCTGAAACTGAGGCTTATAAACGATAATGACCAGTCAGTACTAATGTATGGTTTTGAAAGCGCTGACAAAACAGCTAGAGAAAAGAATCCTAAGTTTTGAAAATAATTGTCTTCGACGGATTCTCGGAATCAACTGGACGGACAAAATTACCAACTCATTCATTAGACTAAACAGCCACTCGTTATTGTTTAAGTAATAAGATGTCGATGGCGATATTGGGGACACAAGGTTAGAATGGGCAGCAATCGTCTGCTTCATAATGTTTGGTGTTGACTTCTCCGGGAGTTCGACGGCACGGACAACAGAGGACTGCACTTGGACGACGCCTAGAAAAAGACGAAGTGCTCTGAAGAACACCCCTTGATGAACTTTGGCCGAAGAAGCTGGAGAGGTAATCGTGGAGAGGCATCGTTGCCACCTTAAGCACCGACTGGCGTGGGAAGTCCTAAGTCTAAGTAAGTAGGGAGAGCGGGAGATAACTCAAAGGGTGCATTTCAATGCCAAAACATCTCACCAGTTGTTTTTTATTAGGCACTCCGACGGGAGTCCTGCCCCAAAATTCCTAGGGGAGCCCTATTTCTACGAGAGCCCTATCACACCATACAAGTGCAGCCCATCCAATGTACTATTGGAGTTGCTAGTCCCTCTATGAGATCTAGCATTTTTTAAGAAATAATTATTCTCAACGAACCTGCCCTATTGAGGGCACTCTAAAGTAGTGCCAACAGCGTTTTTGATGCACCAGCATACATCAGAAATCCATATTCAGCGATGAGTCTATTGCAATATTTGTAAAATGATATGATTGAGCTAGAACAAGATACTATCGTGGGGCACGCTTGCCCTTTCTGGCCATTCGTGGGAAGTGAGCCCGTCGAGAAGAATCGGGTAGTGAACTTTCAGAAATAAAGCTATCTGTCAACCACTTTTAACTGACGTCAATGGACACAATGTGTGCACAGTTCCTTTTTAGTATGCCGTGATGCCATGCTCTGTCGAAAGTTCTGGCAATATTGAATAACAATATCGTTTTGCCAGTCCGATCCGAAGCCTAACCCATTTCTAGTGTTTGACCACGGTATAGGCAAGCGACAAACAGTTCCAATAGAATCCAGTCACCGCGGCCTTAAAAATTAACTCGACCTTAACCCTTTTTCGTTCCAAACTATCATAATTCGTCGATTGTTTAAAAAATTTCCTTCCTCCTTTGTACAATTTCCCAAAAGACAAGATTCTGGAAAAACACTGCTTCATCGAAACGCTTATTTGTTACTTTGGAACATAATATTTGTTACTGTAGAAGTGGACATTTGCATATTTTCAGAAATGAATGGGCCACACGTCCAAAGTACTGACAATGAGAATAATTATGGCATTGAACTTAAATGAGAGTACCCCTGTTATCACCTTTGAAAGTGGTCAAATACTCTACCAATGTTTCTGCCTATTACTGCCGACTTCATTTTTAGCTTACGGTAAAAAAGATTCTAATTAATTTTTTAACAATGCCTGGGAAACATCTTAACTTAGATTTTTGCCTAAATTCGCTTTTTAAATGCTGTTACCAGTGCTTCCATTTCTACTATATTTTAGAGTAGACTATTTTATTTATAATGTTTCTCCTCTAATATTTTTAGACCTACTTTAGTACTTTATTTTTACTTTAAATTTGTATTTTCCCTTTTTTTTTCCCTGCCGAACCTATGGGTTTTTTGTTACGGAAATAGGAATTTTGGATACAACGGCCGGATTTCAGCAAAAGCGATTTACAAACGTTCTTGTTTTTGTCGGACTTGGATAGACCCGCAAAATAACTAACGGGGAAGGACTGAATGTTTGATTTTTGGAACTGGGTGGCATCCATCAAGACGTCAAATGGTGTGCTAAAGTTCACTAGCGTTCTTCATGTCATTCGGTTTATTTTTGGATTTCCCTGCTCAAATATCGTTGTGGAAAGACTTTTCAGCGTTCTGAAAACACTAAAAAATGAAAAGAGGAATGGGCTCAAAAACGTAACTTTGACTGACGATTTCTGCCAAGTATGGGATGAAGCGTAAAGGCCCCCTATGTTCACCGAGAGTTTAAAGTCCGTGAAATCCGATGAGATTGCGTCTGTATGCGTCGCTTTTTTAGGCATTGGGAAAGACGATGGCGATGCGACGACAACGATGACTCGGGTTATTAATCTTAATGTTTGGTGTTTTCTCTTAAATCTTATTATTTGGTAATTCTCATTAAATTTTCTGAATACAAATTAAAGTGCGTCTACATTCGGCATTTTCTGGAAAACTGAGAGTAAGGTAGCAGTC
Organism: Artemia sinica; assembly: GCA_027921565.1. Classification (NCBI taxonomy): domain Eukaryota; kingdom Metazoa; phylum Arthropoda; class Branchiopoda; order Anostraca; family Artemiidae; genus Artemia; species Artemia sinica. Next base: position 77,959,551 of record CM051259.1, on the reverse strand, counting down.
TACACTAGTTAAAATCGAATAATCCAAAAGATCAGAATGCAGGCGTTGTCCTTAAATCACGCTTTAAGTGATTCATTTTTGCTACTACACTCTGCTTCAAATTAACAACTCAATACATAAAAAAAAGTCAAAACAAAATAATGCGTGAAAAAGCGACCGGTTGGATATCATTCATGCCAATCCTTCGTACCAATTCAAATAAAAACGAGGGTGTTGCAAAAGTAGCAATAGAGAAGGAAAAAATAATGGCAAATATAAACAAATAAAAAAATATATTCATATGGTTCAGAATCTGAGATCTGGACCCGGAATCTATAAGACAAAACCGAACTAAACTAGTCGAGAAATACAAGCCATTGTTTTAAACATCAAAAGAAGATACTTCGGTCCATGTAAAAGGTCTTGAGTTGCAAAATAAGTCGTCTTGATCAAATGCTGTATAAAATTCAGCCTAATAAGGCTATACTTGTAACTTGGATAGAAGTCAGAAAATGGAGAAACTTTTGGGGATTTTGGTATCGAAAATAGGAATTTCTAGGGATTTTTCACCAGCTTTTCGGGGATTGCAAAAATTTGAAGTGGAAAAACTGGTAATATAGCGTAAGAATCAATTTTGTTAATATTCCTGTTCAAATAGTAATCACGAGAACATGCCTACTTCCGGATTGTGTCCTACATTGATTCTACTTTTTTTCACACTTTAATACTTTATTCCCACATTAGTGGAATAGAAGCACTGGCTGTTACCTGAAAACCAGTTAAATTGACTCAAACAGAGTGAATAAGGGTTTATAATAATACTATGTTACTATGTTCATTTCAAGCTGCAATAGTTATCTCCAGATTGCTAAAGTTATGTCAAGTCGTGGGCGATCACGCAAGACCTGACATCATCTTTATTGACTTTCTTCTTAATCATTGGGAATATATGATCAAGAATGGCAGAAATTATTAGAAGGTAATTTCAGATTATCGAAGCTTCATATTTTAAGTAGAGAAATAAAGGGTTTTGAACAACTTTATTTTTTCTGGTGCTACTAAAAAAACACATCGCTCATCAAGAAATGATTACGTTTAACGGGATATAAAAATTAACTGTTTAAGTAAAATAAAAAAAAGTCGGAATTTAAAAATCGAAGAATAAGAAAAGCGGTATTTTTATGATCGTTATTTGAACTTTCGATGATGATGGAGGTTTATTTTTCACCCTAGTGACTAAGCCAGCCAAATCAAATTATTAAACTAATTAAGCTTAGATTATTGCCCTAAGACAATTAAAAATATTCGAATAATATTCTTATAACCTTTGTCTCTTATAAAATAAAAAGTACAATTTCTTTAATCTTATCGAAAAATAGTGTTTCATAATAGTTAATTTATATTAACATTTATACATTCCGAAATTCAAGATTTCATTATTTAAATACATAAAAAAATAGATAAACTATTTTAACCACCCTCCCACAAGTTTCAATAGCCTGTAAAATAAGAGGACACCAAAGTATTATCCCTTCAACGAATACTAGCAGAGCTTTATTCCGGTGTACTATTGGAGTTGCTATCCCCTTGTATTCACCTATACTCCTACAACAGCTATAGGGGGTATGCTAGAGCCAAATGCAGTTACCAATCAATCGCGTCTGGTCGTTGATATAATAACGTTCTTGGAAACACTGCATTCGGATTGCCATAGAATATTGTTACAGTGAAAAATTGCATTTTACTTGCCAAGATTATTGTGTCAATGAAGCAATTCAACAAAGGCAAGCACCATGTACCTTTGCGTAAGGTATCTCAGCTTCCGGTGAAAATGTATTTTTTGCCAAGTATTTGATATAACAGAAAGAGCTCAATGCCTACCCCCCCCCCCAAAAAAAAAAGTTCTTTACCCCCACTACTTTTTTTGAACTTAGACAATTTGTTTCTTTTGACTTAGAATTTTTTATTTTCATGTCTTAAAATGACATATAATCTTTGGTGAACATGGTTTATGGAATTTTCTTATGCGGCCACCCCCGTAGTGCTCTGTGGCTGGTTATCAACATTAGTTGGTTTATTTTATGATTTTGATGAATTTTAGTTGTGCATTGAAAGGATAAACACTTGTACCATATTTAAAAAATGAAATATGTCAAGAAAGTGCACATGTATCGGCATACGGAGGGGGACATGGGGGAGCAGCTGCCCCCTCCTAGAACTTAAAATTTACACTAGATATGGCTGAAAAAGCAGAGAGTTGAAAAAGCAGATGGTTGATAAAGCAGATGGTTGAAAAAGCAGTTGATAAAAGGTAGATGGTTCAAAAAGCTGGAAATAAGCAGCAGGAATGACAGAATCAAAGGCAAACAACAAGCAATTATCGATAATGTCTTGGAAAAGTTTACTTCTAATCCAAGAAGATTAATGCTGAAGCTTATTGATGACTTATGATTTTTGGTGATAACTTTTTAATAAAGATTTCATACGAATGATAGAACTTGCTGACAATGTAAGGTTTTGTGAACTGCCAGTATAACTATAATTCCCCCAACCTTCATCACAGAATTGGCTCCTTCCCCATAGCGATGAAGCTACGTGCACCCATGTGCAAATGATAAAGTTATCGTAGCGTTGAATGCTGACAAAGACAAAAATTTGAACCATGAAACAAGTACTAGTGGTAACACTATTGGAAATGTATGAGTGCGTTGTCATGACACTGAGAGATTAAATTTCTTTGGAATACCAAAAAATTCAACGGTACTGATGGTGGATATGTGAGAGTAATATTTCCAGAGATGATAGCGCGCAAAGATAATGCAAACATAAAACTAATAGCCGATAACGAGAGCCAACTTCTTGCTAGTAGTTCTGGTAACATGCTAACCATTGATAGATCCTATCGCCATCTTCCTTGTAATAGCATTCAAATAAAATCAAAGGGTAAAATTGATTGGGATTCACAATTGATTGGGGTCCCAATCACACAGACACACAAAGATAGACACAGAGACCGGCAAACATATGATCAAACCCACAGGTACAGAGACAGAGAGAGGCAAAAACACACACACAAACACACAAAGACAGAAACAAAGACAGGCAAGCATACAGTCAGACACAGAGGCACTCAGAGGCAAAAACACACAAATACAGACACAGAGATAAGCAAAAGACGTTCCTACACACAGCCACAGAGAGAGATAGAGAGACAGAAACACACACACAAACACACAAAAACAGACACATAGATAGGCAAATAGACGGTGAGACACACAGTCACAGAAAGAAAAAGAGACAGAAACAAACATAAAGACAGACACAGAGACAGGCAAACAGAAGGTCAAACACACAAGCACAGTCAGAGAAAGACAAAACACACGCACACTAATACAAAAATACAGACATAGAGACAGGCAAACAAATGGTCAAACACACAGGCAAAGAGAGAGAGAGAGAGAGAGAGAGAGAGAGAGAGAGAGAGAGAGAGAGAGAGAGAAATACAGAACACAAAGACAGACAGAGAGACATGCAAACAGACCGTCAGACACACAGGCACAGAGAGAAAGAGAAAAAAAAGCACACACAACCACACAAACACAGACACGGAGACAGAGAGAAAGAGAGAGAGAGTGAGATAGAGAGACAGACAGACAGACAGAAAAACAAACATAGACACACAAAGACAGACACAGAGACAGGCAAACAGACCGTTCGACACATGGGCAGAGAGAGAGAGATACAGAAAAAAAACACAATCACACACAAAGACAGACGCGGAGACAGGGAAACAGACGGTCAGACACACAGACAGAGAGAGATTTTTTTTAACTTAGAATTTTTTAATTTTTTGGAGGAGGATGTCTGCATCCTCTTATATGGAACAAGTTCTGTTCGCTTTAAGTCTTAATGTAACTCCAGCCCGGGTACTTGCGGCCAACCTGCAACCATCCGGGTACCGGCAGCGAACCTGCTGCAACCTCGGTATCTGCATCCAACCTGCTACAGCATTTTTTGGAACTTATG
>CM051259.1:77888046-77953046 GCA_027921565.1 Artemia sinica | reverse complement strand
CTCTATCTATGACCGTCTGTTTCTATTCCTGTGAGTCTGACTATCTATATACTGTGTCTATGTCTGTATTTGTGTCTTGGTGTGTGTTTCTGTGTGTTTCTGTCTCTCTCCCTCTCTGTTGCGTTTCAGACCCTCTGTCTATCTGTCTTTTTGAGTGTGTGTCTTTTGTCTCTCTCTGTCTGTGCCTGTATGTCTGACCATCTGTTTACCTGTCTCTGTGTCTGCCTTTGCGTGTTTTTGTGTGTTTTTTACTGTCTCTCTCTTTCTTTGCCTGAGTGTCTGACCGTCTGTTATCCTGTATGTGTGTATTTTTGAAAAAATCCAGCTCATCTCCCTCAGTATTTTGTTAAAACCCTGTTAACCAATATCTGAATCTAGTATACCCTCTATGAGGCCACTAGTAGTACCTATATCTCTGACAATTCCGGACAATTCCTGTAGAATAAAATAATTAAAAAAAATGGTTGCTTTGAATCCATTCCATAAAATACTTCATTATGTTTTATCTTGACGTGGCGCTTATTCAATTTTGGGGTCATACACGAGTTTTAACATGGTATCAACTACAACCTCCTAAAAAATATCAGCATTGGTATTATTGGGATCATTGACTGTATCTGCTAAACTGTTGATGCTACTAGTAACGTTTGCAGGTGCTTTCTTTTTCATCAATACTTCTTTATAGTCCTTTGTTATGTTGTCTGCCAATGCCATTTTATTTCACTTATGATTTCATTGCATATTATCACATTATTTTTCAATAGATTGCAGCATCGAAACATAGATAAGATACACATTGTGACATTGGTAAAGCAGTAGGCCTTTCTTTTTCCCTTTTGCTTTCATTTGTATGTTTATACCAGAGGATTGGCGACAGGATTTATCATTGGCGATCAGGATTTATTCGTCATCAGCTAATAGTCTTATGTTTGCATTTTCTTTGTGTGCTATCATCTCTGAAAATGTTACTCTTGCATATCTACAATCAGGGATGTTGAGTTTTTTCGGTAGTCCAAAGGAATCTAATCTCTCAATTTCATGACAACGCACGCATACATTTCCAATAATGTTCATTTCCAATATTGTTTAATAGTTCAAATATTGGTCTCTGTCGGAATTCAACGCTACGATGACTTTATCATGTGCACACACTTTCTTTAAATATTTCATTTTCACTTTTTTAAATATGATAGTAGTGTTTCTCCTTCCAGTGCGAAATTAATATTGACCAAAATATACAATAAACCAATTAATTTCGATGACCAGCTACAGAGTACTAAAGGGGCGGCCGCATAAAAAAATCTATAAACCATGGTCACCAAAGATTACATGTAATTTGAAGACATGAAAAAAGTAATTTCTAAATAAGAAAATCTAAGTTCAAAAAATCGTCAGGAGAGGGGGAAAACTTCGAAAGGGGAGTTGGGGAGGGGGAGAGGAGTAGGGGGGGGGGGGGGGGGGTCAAACTTTGGAGGGGGGCGCTTTTTGGCTAATTCTGTTATATGAAATACTTGGCAAACAAATGCATTTTCACCGGAAGCTGAGATACCGTGGCGCAATGGTACAATGCGTACATTTTTTCACTGGAACAATATTCTATGGTAGTCAGAATGCAGTGTTCTCAGGAATGTTCTTATCTGAAAGACCAGACGCGAGGGATTGGTAACTTCATTTGGCTCTAGTATACCTCCTATTACTTTGTTAGGGTATAGGAGGATACCAGGGGGTAGCAACTCCAATAGTCCACTGGTTTAGGGCTTTGCTACTATTTGTTGAAGGGATACTACTCACAATTAGCAAAAAATTACGCATAAAAACAAAATATAAGAGCATAGAAACTCATTAGTTTAAAAAAATACTTGATTGTTCGTCATCCTCAAGACTCAACCCTTATAAGAATTTTAATTAATCTGAATGATTGAACTATCGTAATAATGAAAAACCTATCTTTACTTAATTGAAAAAACCTATCCGTTACTGTTTCTTTTTTGTATTAAGAACCACTTGATTCTTTTATTTGTTGTTGTTGTTGTTTATGTGTATAATTTTTTATATCCTTACACTCAAAATTTTGGCAAAATCTAGTTCTTTCATAAATAGATGCTAGTGCATTAAATTAAATTAATTAAAAAAAAAACTTGATGCAAAGAAGTTTACAAAGAAAAGTAAATTTAAATATAGTATGCCTCTGCCTCTCACTGTAAAAGAATAAAACCTACTGCGTTATTGGTGCTTTACTGAAAACTATATGTGTCTTGTGCAGTCTTGGAAATAAAAAAAAATAAACTAAATATTTTATATATAATGATATTAATTGTTGAAAGATCATCAGTTTAAGATTTTATTTCACTGTAATTTTGTTTTCCTTTTCAATGCTGCAATAACTGGAAAAGAAAATATTTGTGATCCCGAGAAACGCCAATGACGCAGCAGGATTTAGGATTTTACTGTTAGTGAAGGAGGCAGTATCCAAACTCTTGTTTGTAGTGAAACTATATTTGTCTTGAACAGTCTTGGAAAAAACTAATAAAATTAAACTGAATATCTGATATATAATGATATTTGTGGCTGAAAGCACAACAGTTCAATATTTAATTTCACTGTAACTTTTATATTTATTTTTAATGTTGTAATAAGTAAAAAAAATATTTGTTACATAATTCGTTTTCAGTAAAGCACCAATGACGCGCTAGGTTTTTGACTTTAGTGTGAGAGAAGAATGCAGTACCAAAACTCTTGTGATTATTATTTTTGTTTTCAAGCTTGATTTGCATATTCAATATAAGTTTCACTCGTTCTAAGATTTATTTATTCATTTATATTCTTACCTATTATATGTTTGTTTGCTATGATTGCTAATTTAATTTCTGTTCGTTTTGGGTTTCATTTGTACTTCAATAGCAAAATATTTTTTCTGTTTTAAGCTTGATTTGCATATTCAATTTAAGCTTTACTCGTTAAAAGATTAATTTATTCATTTATATTAGTACCTGTTGCATGTTTTTTGCTATGATTGTTTATTTAATTTTTCTTCGTTCTGTGTTTCATTTATTCTTTAATGGTAATGTCTTGTCGTTTTGTTTTTGAGTTATTGTAGGTTTTTAGTTTCTTCTAATCTTAAGTTTAATATGGCCTGTAAAAACTGTAAACATATTAGGCCTGTAATGGCCTAATATGTCGTCGAAAAACTTCTTTTTTGGAAAGTTTTATTTTTAATTTATTTCTGTTCGATTTTTATTGCCAAAGTATCAAGTTTTTTAAATTCCCTATGTCACAGTAATTTTTATTCCAAAATAAATTCCAAAATAAAACTATATATGTCTTGAAACGGTATTGGTAAGAACTAGAAGAATTAAACTGAATATTTAATATATAATGATAATTATTGCTGAAAGCTCATCAGCTCAAGATTTTACTTTACTGATAATTTAATTTTATTTTCAATACTGTATCAAGTACAAAAGAAAATGTTTTTAATATAATTCGTTGAAGTAAAGTCCCAAATACGCAGTAGAGTTTATACTTTTACCGTTAGGGAAACGGGTAGTTGCCAAACTCTTGTTTGCAGTGAGAACTTTAGGTGTCTTGAACAATCTTGGAAAAAGCTAATAAAATTAAACTGAATACCCACAATTTTTGGAATCATATATTGTTAATAAGGTGTTTTTGGGGAGGGGAAGAGTGTCGGTCCAGTCCATCACGGACGGAGAGCCTGGAGGTCAGCTCCAATTAGTTTTGGAATAAATATCGTCAATAAGTTGTTTTTTTTTCTGGGGCGTCAGGCCATGGAGGGCCAAGGGTGAGTTCCCATAATTTTTGGAAACAAAATATCTTCAATTTTTTTTATTTTATTTTTTTTTGGGGGGGGGAGTTCGATCCATTTAGGAAGGGCCAGGATCAGCTTCCTTAAGCTTTAGAATAAAATATCTTTAACAATTTTTTTAGTGAGGCTGGGGGAGGCTTATCCGATCTTTGAACTATTTTAAAAACCCTCCCATAAAAACCTTTCATGCCCCAAGAACGTAACTTACAACAATTTTATCCAGGCTCTTGGGGTTGTGTCGACCCTAGAGTTTTTGTTATTAAATTTTGAACTTATTTTAACAAAATGGCTATCTCAAAAATTCGATCGGATGTTTTTTGGGAGAGTTGGGCAGGTGGGGAGCTAGTTGCCTTCCATTCACGCGATCGTCTCCTAATTAGTTGCTATCTACCTCTGCAACGCAGACTATTGGCTATAGTTTGTCTTTGATAGGTTACAGCTATAGCCGCAACTATGATTATGTAATTTTCAAAGACAATTACAAACAGGAAAAAGCCTTTGGATTTTTCTTATTTGGAATAGTAAGAGCCAAAACTCAAAGAATAAAGCAGCCAAGTAAGTCAAATATGTGTTGCGGTTTTTTTCCTAACTTGATTTTAGCTATCTCTGCAACCATGAAAAGCTATTTCCAAAGCCAACAGATTATCCTCGTTATTCAAGCCAAGGGACGGTCAGTTTCCTACATAGGGTTTTTGGACAAGGTGGTTCTAATAGTATATATCTTTTTTGATTTGACACTATTTTAGAAGTTATGGGCTATTGTGTTTCTTAGTATTGGACGTGATCGTCTCTTATTAGGTTGCAAGCTACCACTGCAACCCAGATTACTTTATTTAACAATCTGGAGGAGAAATTCTTTTTCAAAGAAAGTTAAAAACAGGAAAAACCCCATGGCTTTTTCTTATTTGGAATAGTAAGAGATAATCTCAGAGAATCAGGCAGCTATCTAAGTCTAAATTGTGCCATGGTTTCTTCCTTATTAGGTTTCAGGTATCTCTGCAGCCATGATACCCATGAAACTTAAATAATTGCCATTTATAGCTAATCAATCCTTTATGTAATTAATTAAAAAAAAAATCTCCACAAAATGAGTTTCTCAAAAAAAAAGTAAAGAACTCAATTAAACCAAAAAAGAACAAAAATAGAATCAATTAATCTACCAAGCATACACCTACCACAAATCAGTAAAAATAAATAAATGAAAGCCAAAAAAACAAAAATTAAAATAAATAAGAGAGTCAAACTCAAAACCACCAGAAATTAATATGAGTAGGGTTCTAAACCCCATGCTTTCTAAAAGCCATAGTATAATTTGTACTTTACTGAAAAAAATTTGCATTGTTAGTTTAATATACACATGCTGATATTTATTCCTTAAAATTTTGATTAATTTTTGATTTCTTAAAGTTATAAAAGTGAAAAAATTTAAATGAATTTTTTCAGTAAAGTACAAATTATATTCTGGCTTTTAGAAAGCATGGGGTTTACAACCCTACTCATATTAATTTCTGCTCGTCTTTAGTTTGACATTGTTATTTGTATTAATTTCTGTTTGTTGTGGGTATCATTTATTTATTGATACTCATTTGTGGTAGTTATATGCTTGGGAGATTATTTGATTCTATTTTTGTTTATTTTTGTTTAATGGAGTTCTTTGTTTTTTTGAAAAACTTATTTTGTTGAAAAATTTTTTTTAATTAATTTCTGTTCGTTTTATATTGACATAGTCTATTCCAGGGAGAAACACTGAGCCTCATCTGAATTTAAAAAAATCACCCCTTCCATAAAAACCTTAAATACCCCCTGGGCATAACTTACAACCCTTGTCCCTAATCTCTGGGGTTTGTTTCAACCCCAAAAGCCTTGTTATATGATATTTAGACTATTTTGAATAAAACGGCTATCTCCAAGTTTCTGTTAGATTCATTTCGGGACAATACGACGAGTGTGGGGAGAGAGTGGGTAGTTGCCCTCCGATCACTTTGACTCTTAAAAAGAGCAATAGAGCGTAGGATTAGCAATCCAATGAGCCCCCTCAGAAGTTTATATGACCACGCTTTCTGTATAAACCTTAGGCTATATGTCCCCAGGCATAACTTACAAACCCTTGCCCTGAGCACTGGGGGAAATTTTATCCTCAAAAACATAATTTCCAGACCTTTCTAATACGCTGAACAAAAAGGCTATCTCAAAATTTTCATTGTAAGTGTTTGGGGAAATGATGGGCATGGGGGGGGGAATTCGCCCTCTGATCACTTTTGACAAATGAAAAGGCACTAGTTCTCTCAATTTCCAATCGAATGAGCCTTTTTTGAAGCTTCTACGACAAAACTTTCTATAAAAAACCTTATATGCTCCAAGGGCATAACTTACGACTCTTGTCCTGAAGGCTATGGAAGGAGGGTTTTCATCCTCAAAGACATAATTTCCAGACCTTTCAATTACGTTGATTAAAATAGCCGTATCAAAATGTTGATCAGAAAGACTTGGGGAAATGATGGGCATGGGGCGGAGGTGATTCTCCCTCCGATTACTTTCGACTATTAAACAGGACAATAGCCCTCTCAACTTCCAATCCAATTACCCTTTATTGAAGTTTTTAAGAGAAAGCTTTCTATAAATATATTATAAGCCTCGAGCGCATAACTTACAATCTTAGCCCTGAAGGCTGGTGGGGGGTCGTCATACCCAAAACATAATTTCCGAACCCTTCAACTACGTTCAACAAAATGGCTAAATCAAAATATTAATCAGAAATGTTTACGGAAATGACGGACTTTGGGGGGGGGATTCGCCCTCCGATCGCTTTTGACTACTAATAAAGGCACTAGCCATCTCAATTCCCAATTGAATGAGCCTTTTTTGAACTTTCTACGACAACGTATTCTATAAAGCCTTATTTTCCCCAGCGACATAACTTAAAACCTTAGCCCTACTAGCCATCTCAATTCCCAATTGAATAAGCCCTTTTTTAACTTTCTACGACAACGTATTCTACAAATCCTTATTTTCCCCAAGGGCATAACTTAAAACCTTAGCCCTGAGGGCTGTGGGGGGGGGGGGGTTGTCATACTGAAAAATATAATTTCCAGACCCTTCAACTACGTTCAACAAAATGGCTATGAATGAACGAATGATTTTTATTACCCATCTTTAACAATACAAAAAAAGTAAATATGGAGTAGAGAGAAAATGAAAAGAAAACAACAACACATCAAACAAAGGAGCAACTTAACCCTTTCAGTCACGAATTTTAGCCTGGAAGGTCAAAATTATGAGAGTAGCGAAAGTCAACCATGTGATGGATAAGTACTTACCAGGAATTTTTTCAGATTTTTTTCTGAACGTCTTCTTTCTTTTCCACCATGTACTTGAGCAAGGACAGTGTGACCAAATTTATTCAAATACAGTATAAAACCAATGAAAAACTGAGACTTCAAATATAGTACAAAAAACGAGAAACTGAATTGACAATGATCCTTTTACGTTTCTTTAGGTTTGTGAAACTGTGCGAAACAGTTTCGCGATTCTTCCAGGCAAAGTGGGACGTTGCACTTGGTACACATGAACCTAGTCTTCATGATACAGGGGGCATTTTTACACCTGTTTTGGGCGGCAAATTTTTCTGGCCAATGAGCAAAGGAATCTTTCTTCACGGCGGAGCAGGGCCTACGAAATTTGAGTTTTCGTTTCCTACGATTTTCGGCAACCGAGTCTTCTTCATCACTCTCCTCCTCTTCGCTTGAAGGAAGAGATCTGGGTCGGCCTCTTCTTCTAGGAGTGTCTTCAGACATAATGAGAGTCTCTGCTATGTCGAGTCGGAAGGTGAACGAATCGACAATGTTCTTTTGTCTCATATTCTGTGCCTTGCAAATCTCGACATATTCAAGCCAACTGTTGACTACAGCAAGATCGATCAAATGGAATACGAGTCTCAAAGTCCATTTTTTTGATCGAATGAGGGTCCTATAGTAGGATACCATCTGGTCAAGCTTATCAACCCCACCCATACTCAGGTTATAAGCCGCAATAGCTTCCGGCTGCGTCACTTGTACCTCTGTCTTCGTTTTCTTACACCACTTCATCACGTTTTTACGTTGCCGCTTCCAATCATGTTAGAAGCGACTATCACCGATCTACAGTCCATCCACTTGATCAGACATACTTCTCCACTCACTAGCTCGTGGAACGCCCCCCTTCCTTTCTTTTTCAGAGACGTATCAGATTCCAACTTTGCGCCAAGAACTCTATTCGCTCTGATCGTGCCGGTGCCATACATACTTTCCGTTCAAGCTCTTCAAGGAGCGGAATACTCGTAAAAAAGTTGTCAAAGAATATTTTCGTATGCGGGCGAAGCTGGACGCGACCAGCAAGAGCTAGTACCATTCCAGGTCCCAGTCCAAACTGCTTCTGCTCTTCCGTCAGGATAGTTTTCTTACCCTGGTAAACATCAAAAGTGAGTATGATGCCGTTACTGTTACAAAGCATAAAGATTTTTATGCCCCACGGTGTTGGCTTCCCCCTGATATACTGTTTTATGTCCAATGCACCGGTGTACGGCACCATTTGCTCGTCGACTGATACATACTCAGAAGGTACGATGCTTTCTGTCTTTTTCAGGACCCGGTCTATAACCGGACGAACCTTCCATACGCGATCGGTGTTCTCCGGGTCTTTAGAGAGGATATCTACCAGATGAAACAAATTTCGGAGACGCGAAAACCTATTGAAGTTCATGGCGTCTGCTATTAGAGGTATCCGAGTCCGACTACCCCAGTACATGCGATACCTTGGGAATTTAAAAGCACTCATCGCTATATGAATACCTATGAACCTTCTTATTTCAGAGGCTGTTGTACCCAAACTTGAGCCGGTTTTCTGTACAGAATAAAGATTGGTCATCTCGGCGGCTAACTCATAAAATTCACTATCAAAATATTCTTTGAAGTAGTCTATAGGCTCCTCGGGACCAAGTGGCGGCGGCGCCGGGTCGGCATTGTTGATAACTTTCGAGAAGATCGCATTCTTCCATACGAGTCTGCGTTTTCGATTTTTCGGAGGCGGGGGGAGGAGCGGCTCATCATCCTCAACTTCCGATAATGAATCTTCATCCGTATCGTGTGGCTGCGATAGATTTACTGACGCCCAATCTTCACCTTCGTCATCTGAGTTTGGTAGGTCCGATAACTCTGAAAGGTCTGAGTCGATCGCGTCCAAGACATTCAGTATGTCAGCGTGACGAACTCGACGTGGTCGATCATTGGATGGACCTGGAAAAGAAGATAGTGAGTCGCTTTTCCAGAATAGCGACTTGACAGGAAAAAGTTATCACTGATGTTTTCAAATAATACTACCAAAAGTATGTTCCTCTGACTGTACCATATATGCTGCTATTGAACTAGAAAAGTTAGTATCAAGTCACACTGTCCTTACCCAAGAACACGCTACTTCGAAAAAATCTGCGGCATCTATCCAACGCACTAGCGAGGTAAACTTTTTTAATAGATGGGGTAACTAACTGAAAAGGACAAATGAACCCCTTTTTTCGCGTATTTTCATGGTAAATCTGGTAAAAAAAATGCATGAAAACATACCTGGTAGATCCATTCTTTCGAGTACGGATGTGCAACAACTTCAAAATACTGCTAAAAATCAGAATTTAGCATCATCGGTTTGAAACTTCGCCAGTGTCTTTTCGCATTACTTATTATTATGGAGCGCACACTCGAGTATCACTGCCACCTACAGGGTCCAAGAAGACCAAGCGAAGCTGTGATGTTCTCATGTGAGAACATGGTGACTGAAAGGGTTAAATTAATACTTCAAAAACCAATGGCGAAACTATTTACGTAAAAAGACAACCATTACACAGTACTAACTATTGCTTCAAACATACTATGCGTTGGGTCTAAAGATTTCAGGAACTTTTCCCTCCTGGTCACGATCACGACGAAGGGGTCATCGAGTCCGTAACGTGATGAAATCTGGCGGTTTCTTTGCCAGGGGGGAAGGCTAAGCAGATATTTTGCAAACTTATAAAACACTGTACGGATTGTTTTTTTATCATCAACAGTGAACAAAGACCAGAAAGGTGACAAAGCTAAAACATGAGCTAAGACATGCGGGGTGGCTATATCAAAATGTTGATCGGAAGTGTCTGGGCAAATGATGGACGTGGGGGGGGGGGGTTCACCCTCAAATAGCTTTTGACTATTAATAAGAGCAGTGGCCCTCTGAATTCCAAATTGAATGGGCCCTTTTTGAAGTTTCTACGACAACGCTTCTGTAAAAACCTTATATGCCCCAGGGCATAACTTACAACCTTTGCCCTGGGGGCTGTGGAGGGTTTTCCATTTTCAAAGACATAAGATATTTATAAGATTAATTAAAAAAAACTTTTTCCAAAAAATAAGTTTTTCAAAGAAAAGTAAAGAACTACATTAAATAACTGAATTAAATAACACAAACAGAAATTACAATAGATAACCGAGTCAAACTCGAAACGAGCAGAAATTAACATAAGTTGGGCGCAAAACCCCTATGCCTTCCCAAGGCCAGAACAAAATTTGCACTTTACTGAAAAAAAAATATAAATGTTTTTACTTTTATAACTTTAATAAATCAAATAATTTTAACATTTTGATTACTGAATATCAGTATATGTATATTAAACTGACAATGCACATTCATATGTATTTTGAGTTTTGTAATTCATTTGTAATTCATTTCATTTGTAATTCGTATTTTTTCATTTGTAATTTGTAATTCATTTGTAATTTGGATTTAGATTGTATTTTTTATTTTTGGCGTCAGAGGGGGGGGTTAGTTGCCCTTCAATCACTTTCTACTGTGAAAAAGGGCACTAGTCCTTTCAATTTCCAATTGAATGAGCCCTTTTTGAAGTTTCTGTGACAACGTAATAAAAATGCATAAAACACATTTTGGATTCGGTTTTCAAAGTTGTTTTGTAAGCCCCTCCCCCAAACGAAAATCCTGGGTACGGTCTTGCACATCATCCATAATTATACCTCAGTAAAATCTAGTTATTCATATGTGATACCATAGTGCCATATGAAAATGCTAATATATTTTCCCACTTTTTTTTTACCGATGCTAAGTCATATCATCAAAATATAAAACAAATTCACACACAAATACTTATTGAGAAAAATGAATCAGTCACTCTACACTTATTAAATATCAAGGTGAGAATAACTCACATGAATGTTAAAACGAAGTAACTAAGGACACCGCTTTTAATATTAGACCATCAACACAGGGATGGAGATTAATAGTACAATAACCACTATAGTCAAATACGCATGAAAATTGTGAATAATGATTTAGCATTTTCTTGGAATGACCTTGCAGCTTTTTTAACCTACCCAACAATTTGTCATGCTTACAGAAAAGAAGCACCATACATGGTAGTTTGAAATTCAGCTGGGGAATCATTTTCCATTCAGAAGAAAAGAAACATTAAATTTGGATAAAGGACTGTGTTGGTTTTAATCTACAATTAATCATACTTGGTAAATCTGTTGTCAGAGAATGTGTAAAAATGGATTTTTTTTCTTTCTTGGCAATGGTTGGTATATTTCAAAAGAAAGAGGATAAAATAGACTAATGATAATTTCTGTTAGGAGGGCGGAAACTTTAAAATTAAATGTTCCAATTTTTCCTCTCTTAAAAATTTCCAAACCTTTCTTCGTTGTTCAGTTAACCACCAACTTACAAGATATCACACTCCCGTGCCATATAGCGCGACACCTACTTTTTCCTAACATACCTTCTCTCTTTTGAGTGGTGCTAACTTTGTTATTTTTCGAAACCAATAAATTGCATTTAGTCAACCCCTGCACTTCAAACAGACACATTTGAAAACTTACTATATAAAAAAAAAATGTTTTAGCTTCAGTAGCAGACACTTGATAAATTTAATTTTAGAGTATTCTGCAACGAATAACCAAAATTAAATATCCTTTGTCATATTACAGGGTACTCTTCTGGCAGATAGCATCCCTTCTATTATGGCACAAAATTATATAAATTCAACAAATACTTTTTTTGCTCCAAATTCTCCGTTTACCTTCTTGCCATTTTACTCACCAACATATTAAACGGCAAAATCTGCTTATTAAAACTAGCATTTTCATACTAAAATTTGATTATGCCACTGTCAGAATTGGCACTCTCTAATATTATCCTTGATACCCTGTCAGCAAAATTTATGGGTTCTGCGAAAAATTTCGAAATAGAGAAGCGAAAAGATTCACAATTGTGCATTTCAAATTCTTCTACCGAAGTGCAGAAGGTCTATATAGTAAATGAGCTAGCCGAAACCTCAGTCACTCGTCAGCGAGGGTATAAAATATCACTTACTATGTAGATGTATTGGTCAAGTATGGTTCTGAAGCATGGGCGCTCCGAAAAAGGGAGGATCATTTGCTAGGTGTTTTCCAGAGAAATTGTCTACAGATTGTTTTGAGTACCCGACTGACTGACCGTATCTCAAACAGTAGGCTATACAAAAAATTTGGTTCATTCCCACTTCTGAGGGCTATAATAAGAAAATGGTTGAAATAACCAGGGCACGTTCTGTGGAAGAAAGATGACATATTGCCAAAGATAGTCCTTTTTGGCCAACCATCTAGGGCTAAACGAAAAGCAGGTTGGGGTGGGAGGATGTCATAAAAGAAGATTTAGGGGAAATCGGAACTCTCCTGGGAGGGTGTAAAGAGGGGTTTTGAATAAATTGGGGTAGAGGAGGAGTGTCCGCAGCCATGTTGGCCTCAGACAGCTTGGTGGTGCGGTGGATTTTTAGTAGTAGTAGTAGTAGTAGTAGTAGTAGTTGGTTGTCGAGGTAGTTATACCTACCCACCAGAGCTTACAATTTGTTTTTAGCAAAAGTGATAATAGTGAAAGTCACAGACTTGGACAGCATCCCAGGACAGAATTCAGTTCTTAAAGCCAGTCATCTTTTCAAAAACCCTAATGCCCAACGGATTCCTAACTTGTGGTACATGCCCCACCGGCGAGTTATGGCAATATTTTGGTGGGTCATGCGGAGGACGTGCACCCTTCGGCTGATTTTACTTTAGAGCCTCTATTTAAAAAAAATAAAAACATTTTCATATGAATGGCGTCACATTAAAATGCATTTAAAGAGCACAAAAAAAATAGTGTTGTTAAGACGTTATACATTGCATAAAAGGGTTGTGCGTATAACTGCACCCATGTACATGAGCTTCTGCGCAACTGAACTCCGTTTAACTGAGCTCTCGTGCAACTGAACCACCGTTTAACCGAACCCTGCGTAACTCAGCCCAGGTGTAGCTTAACCCCATTTAACTGAACCCTCGTTTGACTGAGCCCATGTACAAATAAACCCCTTTTAACTAAACCCTCGTTCAACTAGACCTGTTTAAATCAACGCTCTTTGAAATTGACCCTTAAATAACTCAACCCTGTTCAAATTAAGCCTTGTTTTACTGAACTCAACCCAAGGTTTAAGAATAATTTTAATAACTGCTCCATTTAAGTTGAAATTTATCCAGTTTCCACCTAAATGATCAGATTTTTATTTCTTTCCCCATACTTGGTCAAATGCTATACGTCTTTTTTTATTTGCAAATAAGGAGGAGGAAGGGTCGTTGAGCTTGGGCCTCAACTCTAAGATTAAAAATAGTTTTTACTCTTGTCGGACCTAAATTTAAATAGGATGAACTGTCTAGTCTAGAAATACACATAAATCAGAAAAAATCTGAATAACAATTGAGATATATTGGGAAGAAACTAAAGCTTTACAGGCTCAAATTTTGGCTGAAAAGGATTCTAAAAGAATAGTGTGACGGTAGTGATTATTATAATTGTAAGTAGGTTTGAATAGTGGATCAATCGAATTTTTTTATTTGGAAATTCGGGTGAAAAATGTAATGTAACAATAGTCACCAGTTAATGCACACATTAATGAGATGCGGGAAATAAAACACTATTTCCGAGAACCTCAGAAGGTTATCCATTTCAGTGCCCCTACGATATTCCAGTGACCCGCTAGTACTGGGGAAAAAGAAAAAAAAAAACGAGAAAGACGAAAGACACGTTCGGGTACCAGGCACTTTTTCGTAATTTTCAAGAATTTATTTCGTAATTAATTTTAGTGTATCAATGAAAATAAATAGCTTCTACAATTAACGAATCAGCATTGTACCTGGACAATTTTTTCTCACTTGGTAGTTCATTCCAAAACTTTTTTTTTTTACTTTCCACTTACAAAGGTGACTGGGTAGGAATTATTCAAGCGGGGGATTTTAAACACCAATAGGAGGATTTTCGATCATGGGAATTTCAGTGGTAGACCTCTTACACTCCAGAAATGACGCTAAAACAAGATTTTGCTGCCATAAAGTGTTATAGGATCGTGTTTTCGTGAGAAAATTATAAAACGCGTAGACAGGTGAATATTAGATTTCAAATAATATTAAACAGTTCACTACGATATTCTACTGCGCTGTCAGAACTGGAGAAGTTAAACAGAAAAGGGGACATTTGTCATGGCTTCCGGCTCTTTTTAAAAGTGTTCAGAATTTTTTCAGAATTACTGTTAATTAAAAATAATAGCTATCATTCCTGAATCAGCATTAAGGGCAAGTTGTTCTTGTAAGATAGTGTTTCTTTTTTTAATGTGTCCTTAAAATTTTGGCTACTATGGGCTTTCTCTGTACTGGGGTAGATCTACTGCTACAACCATGACCTTCAAGTTTGTTTTAGCCCTGGGCCTGAAAAGCTCTGCTAATTTTCAAATATATAGAACAGAATGATAATTGGTTGTTTTTTAGATTGGGGGGGGGATAGTTTTACATCGAAACGGTATAAAAGAAAAGCTATGAAAGAATTAACCAACAAATAAAGACCATTTTATTCGAGTCAGCTTTCGTCACATCCGACAAAACTTGCTGAATTACATTTTTTAGTTATATTATTGATTTGAGGAGGCTTTAGCTGAACGTGGTTGATTTGAACGGTGGTTGAGTCAGACAGATTTGGGTTAAACGGGGATTGAGCTGAATGAGAACTGAAATAAATGATGGTTGAATTGCACAGAAGCTGAGTAGAATGGGGGTAGAAACATTGGCAGTTGAGTTGCATAAGGATTGAGTTACATGGAGGCTGAGTTGAATGAGGGTTGAGCTGCATGTGTTCGAGTTGCAAGGATATTACGTTGAGTGAGGGTTGAGTTTAATGTGGGTATAGTTGCACAAGGGATCATTTGAACGGGGGGCTCAGTTGCATAAGTTGCATGAGGGCTCAGTTGCAGAAAGGCTTAGTTAAAAGGGGATGATCTTGAGGAGCGTTCAGATGGAGTTTCAGTCACACGGGGGCTGAGTTGCGTGAGGGATCAGTTGCAAAGGGGTTCACTTACACGAGGACTTAGGTGCATGAATGTTTAGTTGCATGAAGACTAAGTTACAAGGAGTTTCAGTAAAACCAGGGTTCAGCCGACCTTGAGTCAGATGCAGGTGGGTTCAGTAGCACGGGGTTCAGTTACATAAGGATTTATTTGCTGTGGAACCTATAAAAAATTTTGTCTTCAGACATTATTATTCATTAGTATTAAAACAAAACCTAGAAGAATAGCTTTTTAAGCTTCGTTTAGGTAAATATACATACCATTTTGAATAACAAAATATAAATACAACCAGGAGGCATCAGGATTTTTGAAATGTCTTGAAAGAAAAACGAGCAAAAATGGGGTTTTATAGGCCAAATGAAAATACTGAAAAAACAAAGCGAATATTTCGAGAGGACAAACGCCTCTCTTCTTCAGCGCGAAACGAAACGATGTATCCAAGGAAAGTGCCGAAGAGAAAAAAACAACAACAAAAAACAAACGCGGAAAGTTTTTTGTTTTTTCTCTTCGGCACTTTCCTTGGATACATCGTTTCGTTTCGCGCTGAAGAAGAGAGGCGTTTGTCCTCTCGAAATATTCGCTTTGTTTTTTCAGTTTTTTCATTTGGCCTATAAAAACCCCATTTTGCTCGTTTTTCTTTCTTTGTGTGATGTCAGGCCATTGTGGTTTAAGAAATTATCTTTGAAATGTCTTGGTGGGACATGGCCAGGAATCGGTTGCGAACCGCTGCCCTAATGGTCTTAGTAAATAGAGCTGCTGACTGTCGAGAGCTTCAAGTATAAAACGTCAAGCTGTGCTTCTCTATGCATCTTCTGTAGCGAGCAAGCTACGTTCAAACAACCATTTTTTCCAAACGTTTTTCTGCAGAGTTCTTCTCCCACAATGTCTGTATTACTGCTTGTTCTGGAAAAAGTTAAACGATTTTCCATATGTTTAAACTTTGCTCTCTTTTCTTCCGGTTCAAAAAATATTTCCTATGTGAGAAAGCATTTTGTCGCAACTCTTACTATTTCTGTTGAAGAGCAATCATTCATTTTCAACTGGCACACATGCTTTTTTTGAGCCGTCAATAAAAAAATAATAATTTGACACAAGAAGTATAAGAAGTACAAAAAAATTCTGGTAAATTTAGGAGGAAGCTTAAACTCAAAATGACCCCCTCCCCTCCCCACTCCCATATACGTTCATGGCTCACAGCGTCCAGTTTTTGGGACTGAGCAATTTTTCGGCTTCAACACTGACTCAGAAGCTCTGGTATTTTTTTAATTTTAACTTTTCTTTTAAACAACCTTCTCGAGGATCTTCACAAATGTTTTTGTCATCAGTGGTCTTTATTTTAGCGCCTTTTGTATGTTTTTTTTTCTTTTGTTCTATTTTTATCTGTTCCATTGTTTTGTTTTGTACAACAGATTTTCAAATGGATAATAGTAACATGCCCTTAAATAGAGACACGAGGGAATACACCCTTAGACTTATATAAGAAGTTAATAAAAATGATATTATGCTTAAAAAATAAAACTAATAAAAGAAATATTCGGAGCTTGCATCTAGACATAGCAACAGGTTAGCTGCCAAAAAAGCAAGTATTTCAATAAGAGATTCTTTGAGTCTAATTTAATTTTCAGTCTTGGCTGTCCTGAACTTCCTTGTAGTGACATTGTTAAGGCCCTTCTTTTATAATTTTTTACATTATACTGTTTTATTCTTTTTTATTTTTTGCTATAAAAGGCTTCTTTTATGCAGCCAAAATATTCGTGCCTAAAATGTTATTTGCCTCTGTCTGGAAAGAAAAAAGAGTCCCTCATTTATTATTTGTTTTCCAACTCATATTCCTGGAATTTTTGAAATTAAGAAAGGTCTAGTTATTTTGCCTGACAACGATTTGAGCCGTTTCACATAAATACCATAAAAATATTTGGTCTCTATGATGTTTCTACATAAATAAACAATAGCCTAGACGTAAGAAAAATAAATAAAATATGACAATTATTGGATTAAAATTGCCAAAACACGACAGAATACATGTTAATATGTCTTACATTTGTTTTCTTTGGTATTTTTGGCTCTTTTCAAAAGCCACTCTTATTCCAAAACACTTTCTGTTTTGGGCTCTTCTTAAAGCTAAGTATTTTCAGAGGCAACGCTATAGCATTGCCATAAGTAAAGGCCATACGGCTCCAATGTTTTATTATTTATGATTATTATTTAAATTTCTTTTCCCAGAGGCACATCATATGGAAGGAGTCGTCGTAAAAACTTCAAAGGGGGCTCATTCGATTGGAAATCAAGAGTTCCAGTGCTTTTTTTAAGGGTCAAAAGTGATTGGAAGGCAACGAACACCCCTTCCACGCCCACCATTTCCCCAAACACATCCAATCAAAATTTTGAGATGGACATTTTGTTCTCAAATGGCAATGTTCTCAAATGTTCTCAAATGTTGCCTCAGGGCAAGGGTTGTAAGTTATACCCCGAGGGCATATAAGGTGTTTACAAAAAGTGCTGTCGTACAAACTTCAAAAAGGGCTCATTCGATTGAAAATTTAAATGGTTAGTGCTCTTTTTAATAGTTGAAAGTGCCGACCATTTCCCCAAACACATCCAATAAAAATTTCGAAATTGCCATTTTGTTCTACGTAGTTGATTTCCAAATAGAAATTATGTTTTTGAGGAGGACACTCCCCCACTGCCCTCAGGGGAAGGGTTGTAAGTTATGCCCTCGGGGCATGTAAGCTTTTTATAGAAAGCTTTGTCGTAGAAACTTCAAAAACGGCTCATTCGATTGGAAATTTAAAGGGCTAGTGCCCTTTTTGATAGTCGAAAGTGATTGAAGGGCAACTAACCCCCCATCTCACGCCAACCTTTTCCCCAAACACATCCAATCAAAATTTTGAGATAGACATTTTGTTCAACGTGGTTGAAAATTCTGTAAATTAGGTCTTTGAGGATGACAACCCCTCCCCCCCACTCCTCAGGGCAAGGGTTGTAAGTTATGTTCAACACTGATTGCATAGCCATTTTGTTCTACCTAGTCCAAACACACCTTTTCCCCAAACACATCCAATCAAAATTTTGAGATAGCCATTTTGTTTCAACGTAGTTGAAAGTTCTAGAAATTATATCTTGGAGCATGACAACCCCCCCCCCCCCAGTGTCTTCAGGGCAAGGGTTATAAATTATTCTCTGGGGGCATATATAGTAGGAATGGAAGGAATGCTCGTATAAACTTCAGAGAGGGCTCATTTGATTGGAAATTGAAAGTTCTAATTCACTTTTTTAAGCGTCAAAAGATATCGCAGGGTAACCAGTCCCCCCCCCCGCCCTTTTTTCCCAAATTCATCCGATAAATATTTTGAGATAGCTATTTTGTTGAAAGTAGTTAAAAGATTATATAACAAAAACTCCGGTGTCGAAACAACCCCCCAGGGCCCGGGGGCAGGCGTTGCAAGTTATGCTCTGGGAGCATAAATGGTTCTTATGGAAGGGATGCTCGTATAAACTTCATAGAGGGCTTATTTGATTGGAAATTGAAAGTTCTAGTTCAGTTTTTGAGAGTTAAAAGAGATTGGAGGGCAACTAGCCCCCTTCCCATGTCCCTTTTTCCCCAACGCATCCGACATTTTGAGATAGCCAATAAGTTAAAAATTGTTCGAAAGTCAGATAACAAAAACTCAGGTGTCGACACAACCCCCCAGGGCCCGGGGCAGGTGTTGTAAGCTATGCCCTGGGGCATATGTGGTTCTTGTGAAAGAGATACTCGTATAAAATTCAGAGAGGGCTCATTTGATTGGAAATTGAAAGTTCGGGTTCACTTTTCAATAGTCAAAAGAGATCCGACGGCAACTAGCCCCCCCCCCCCCCTCCTCCCACGCCTTCTTTTTCCAACCCAGCTGATGAAAATTTTGAGATAGACATTTTGTTAAAAAAAAATATAGTTCAAAGGTCGGAAAAAAAAACTCTGGTGTCAATACAACCCCCTAGGGCCCTGGAGAAGGCGTTCTAAGTTATGCCCTGAGAACATGTATGGTTCTAATGAAAGAGATGCTCGTATAAACTTCATAGAGGGCTCATTTGATTGGAAATTGAAAGTTCTAGTTCACTTTTTACGAGTCAAGAGATTTAAGGGCAATTATCCCCCCTCCCCACGTCCTTTTCCCCCAAACCCATCCACTACAAATTTTGAAAAAGCCAGTTTTTTATAAATTGCGCAAAAATTATATAACAAAAACTCCGGTGTCAACACAACCCCCCAGAACCTAGTGGGTAGGCGTTGTAAGTGTTGTCCTGGGAGCGTGTATGGTTCTTATGAAAGGGATGGTCGTATAAACTTCAGAGAGGGCTCATTTGATTGGAAATTTAAAGTTTTGGTTCACTTTTTAAGAATCAAAAGATATCCAGCGGCAACCCCCCCCCCCACACACACACACACTTTTTTTCCCCAAGCCTATCCGATAAAATTTTAAAATAGCCATTTCATTAAAAATAATTCAAAGGTCAGATAAGAAAAATTCCTGTGTCGACGCAACCCCCCATGGTCAAGAGGCAGGCGTTGTAAGTAATGCTCTGGGGACATAAATCGTTTTTATGGAAGAGATGTTCGTATAAACTTCGGAGAGAGTTCATTTGATTGGAAATTGAAAGTTCTCGTTCACTTTTTAAGAGTCAAAAGAGATTGGAGGGCAACTAGCCCCCTCCCCCTCCATGCCCTAAATTCATCAGATAAAAATTTTGAGATAGACATTTTGTTAAAAAACTCCGGTGTCTACACAGCCCTCTAGGACCCGAGAGTAGGTGTTGTTAGTTATGCCCTGGGGGCATATACAGTTATTATGGAAGGGATGCTCGTATAAACTTCATAGAGGGCTTATTTGATTAGATTTTGAAATTTGAAATTCACTTTTTAAGGGTAAAAATTCATCGGAGGGCATCTAGCCTCCCCCCACACTCCATTTATTTTTTTCCCAGACGCACTTCATATAGAAAAGGTCGTCGTATAAACTTCAAAAGGGGCTCATTTCAAAGGGGGCAAACTTTTTTCACTTTTATATCGTTACTTTGATGCAAGTTTTGATACTTTGATGAAGATTTGATGGTTTTTTTAATTTTGATTTTGAAATAAGGAATTTTCAAAAACTTGAAACTTTTTGTAATAAAAAACGAACAAAAATTAATTTAAAAAAAAACTTTCCGAAAAATAAGTTTTTCAAAGAAAAGTAAAGGCCATTTTATACTTAAGCTCAGCAGATACAAATACCTGTTAAAATTCAAACTCAAAACGACCAGAAATTACTATTAAAGAATAAATGAAACCCAAAACGAACAGAAATTAAATAAACAATCATAGTAAAAACATACAACAAGTTGCCTAATAATATAAATGAATAAATAGATCTTAAAGTTATACTACTATATTAATACTATTGCTGTGACTACTATTACAACTATGCCTAAGAGCATGAGGGTGAACTGAATCACAACACACCGTCTGTATGGGTTAGCCCCCTCCCTGCCCCCCGGTGATTAGCTCCCCGGAAAATACCCCCCGGCGAATAACCCCGCTGAAAGTCCCCCCCGCGGAAAATACCCCCCCCCATCGGAAAAAAAAACATGGAAAATATGGCTTTCCAAACTTGATAAAAAAATTTTAAGTTTACGCTGTGTAAAACCCGAGAACAACCGGTTTCTTCGTTAATTTTTTCAGCTTAACGCGAGACAACACAAAGAGAAGTGACAGAATATTTGGGAAATATATAATTTGAGCTATATATTTGCACATAAGGGGGGGGAGTAAAGTATTTGGACAGTTTGAAGTCAAAAAACAATTCTTTTTAGGTATAGCCGCTAAAAAATTAAAGAAGAATTGCGAGGTATCTGTAAATTTTGTCTACTAAGAAAAAAAAAATCCAAGTATAAAGTAAATGTAATGTTTCATTTAAGTGTTTTTTCCAAGAGTTAAGTGTGTTTTTTTTCAATGACCGTTTTTCCAAGTATTAAGTACTATTATTAGGTTAATGTATTGTTTCACTTAAGGGTTTTATGATGATCGCTGATCAATGTTTATGCTATTTGTGCCTTTCACTTATGTTATTTTACTATGTTCATGGCCATATATTTGGCTTTAAAATACACTTCTCTCTCTATTTATCTAATATGCAGAATAATTGTACCAAACACATTTTGCATGCAGACCCGCGATACTTTAACCCCCCCCCCCTAATATGAAAATCTATAGCCCAAATTTATTTCTAAAGTAACGAAGAAACTGGCGTAAAAACTGGCGTGTTCTCGAATTTTAGTAAACTTGAGTGAGTGGTGCATAATACACAAGTACCAATATTCCTTCCCCCCACGGAAACAAAAAAAATAAAACTCAAGCAAAATTCTCAAATTTGGAAAGCCTTATTTTCCACGGTGGGGGGGGGGGGGGGGTATTTTCCGGGGTATTTTCTGAGGAGGGGTATTTTTCGTGGGAGGGGGGAGGGGTATTTTGCACAGGGGATATTTTCCGGGGGGTATTTTCCTGGGGGGCGGGGGTAGTCACCAGGGGTAAACGCATAGAACCATCTGAATGAAGGTTGTCAAAAGGCGTAACGGCAATATCTTAGGAGCAGTTGGGATGTTTAAGTTGAAACTAACAGGGATTGTTGTGAGGAATGTTGAACTAATCAGAGGATAATATTTGCATCCTTATGCTACTGTTTCTACTGGTACTACTACTACTGTTAATATACTTCTACTACTATTACTGCCATTAAAGCTAAAGCTACTACTGTTAATTCTGATACTACTACTACTAATACTACTGATAATAAAACTAAGGATATTAAGGCGAAGATTTTTGAAAATGTTGAAAAATGTATGGAACTACATCGAAACACAATGTACCCACACAGGTTGTGAAGAGGAGGTGTCAGAAATGTTTCAGGAACGGTTGATGGCTAAGTTGAAACTTGCAGCGTGCGTTAAGGGGAATCTAAAACCAAAGGTGCTATGCGCATCCTGCTACTAATGCTACTACATCTATTGTTACTATGCAAGCTTAGAGCAGGGTTGCCACCGGTGACACTTTAATGTCACTTTTGACACTTTTTTTTAAAATGGCATTTTTCGGGACACCTGACACTATTAGGACACTTTTTAGCAAAAGTGGTACTTTTTTTGCAAGTACCACTATTTTACAAAAAAAGAATTTTTTGCAGATAAAAAACCGGAAGGAAAACTGTTAATGTAGATATGCATCGATATCCTTTTTCTGTCAGTTAAGATTCTTATCTTAACATCGCGCGCGGCAATTATTGGATGCAAGAATCTTTCTGTGCGATGGAACGTAAACGTATTTGTCTCTATCTGTGTGTGAGAAATTTTATTCTTATCACTGGTAAGCATAGTTGCCGGGTGGCGCACATTTGCGCCATTTGGGTGCTTTTTTCAGTTGATTGCGCATTGATTTTTTCAAGTTGGCACATTGCGCCGATTTTGCGCATGTCAAAAAAATTCGGCGCAAAGTGGGCGCATTTTGCCTTCATAATAACAATGACAAAGCTAAAAATTTCAGAGTCTAGTGTTTACTGACAGATTCAGTAATCTCTCTATAAAGACAGGTGGAATTTTCAGAACCCCGTAGGGATTCTCATATTGCATTCCAGGCTCCATGACGACCTAAATCTCAAATATTAAAGCGTGCATTATCCTTAGCGTGAAAAACCAAATGGGAAGGAGGTCAAATTTCGATAAAAAAAAAATAAATACAGAAAAGAGTGGGAAAAACTGACCTTTGTTCGACATAGCTCAAGCAGCTCTTTCTGTTTTAAGCTTACCCATCAGCAACCCCTTGGTCGAGAGAGTGTTTTCTGTTATGAATCTTGTCAAGTAAAAAATTCGAAACAGGATGCACCTTTAAATGCTTAACTCTACTGTGACCATTTGACTTAGGCTAAATCGCCAGGGAAAGTGCTGTAGGGACTTTGATTCTACACCCGCTATGGTGAATAGATTTACCATTGACATGTATGACATAAAAAAACCACCCAATGACAATGAAATTTAACTCTTGAGAAAATTTTGGGCGATATAGAAGGAGGGCTTGCTGTTTAACTTTGAAAATGATCTTGAATAATAGTCGAAGATAAATACAATATATGATTAAAAATGTACAAAACTTATTCGAAATTCATTAAAAAGAAAACACAAATACAATAACAATCGGAACTGTTGAAGGACCTTGCCAAGTACAATTTTGTCTCATAGGTATGTCTTTGGCTTCTATTTCATGACAAAATCTCAGAACGTTGTCCTTAGCCTGCAATTTTATAGATAGTTGCATTAATAACGCCGGTCTAATTTCTTATCTTTGACATGGTCGTTCTTGTCGTTCTAATTTATATTTTGAAAGCTACGAAACATTTTGTTCTCGTAACTAAGTTTGATAATAATCCTATCTATTAGTTATCTTTATCAAATGCGCCTTTAACTTCCACATTTTTGTATAACTTATCTATATTGCAAGACCATTATGCTGAGTACTTATTTCTTTTTTTAGTTCTTTAATCATAATTTCTATTTTTGATAGGGAATAATTCAGCATGTTAGCCAAAAAGTAATGTAAAATGCCACTTTAGATATTGGCAAGTATTTTTTTTTGTTAGATCATCTTTAATTTCATTTTTTATTTAATTCTCTGACATACCAGAGAACTAAGCAAAGTATCTTTCTCGTCAACCCAGAGACTGAGAACAGAAAATTTCGACCACAAAAGCGCATGCAATCAGTCAAAAATGCTTCACTGTTTCAGATTCGGAATATTGTGCCAAAATCTGTCAATGAAGACTGAATCCTGCCAATTTTGAGTTCTAGTATTCTGAAAGCAAAATTCACACTTTCTGTTAACATTGTCTCTGATTTTTTTTTTTTTTTTTTTTTTTTTTTTTTTTTTTTTTTTTTTTTTTTTTTGCACTCATCCCTGCAAGATCTAATTTATCCTGAATTTCGAACTCCACCCAAAAAATATATAGCAAAAATGCACCAAAGGCGAATTTTCACTTCTCTTGGTGCGCATTCTCAAGTCAGGCACCTGGCATCACTGCAAGCGAAGATCAACCAGTGATCTTCGATACGAAACACTTGGCAATGAAGAGGACAGAGACAGACATTTAACTGCAATGTGGTGGAGAAGCCTTCAATTGTTTTCAGTTATTTAGTTCAACTATTTTGTGTTGTTGCAATAATTTGTATGCTCATAGACGATAAGTCAGTCAAGCGGTTTGCAATTCTTGAGTGGGTCCGAATTCAATTTTTATGTTTTATTAGTGAGGGTTGACTACAATTCAAAGAAGAAAAGAGCAAGAAAAGCTAAGAGTGTATTTTTGCACCACTATTTTAATAGCTGTTACTATGTTAACCAGAGTAGTAAGGCATCTATATATAGTGGTAGTGATTGCGTAATTTGTCTTACCTCTCGCCTGAGGCATGAATATACAGTGTAGTCTAACCGGTACATTGGCTTACCACGGGTCAGTCACCTATTACTACGAACGATACTTGTCCTACCAGACGGGTTTTCTAATGTGGCACTCATTTTTTTTAGGTCAGTCGGTTAGAGAGAGTTGGCGGCTATAATGCCATAGGGAATCCCGGTCCTACATTCAATCCTACATTCACGCCTACATGAATATGCAGTGTAGTCTAACCGGTACATTGGCTTGTTAGGGTCAGTCACCTATTACTATGAATGGTACTTGGCTTAGCAGACGGGTTTTTCTAATGTGACACTCATTTTTTTTTTTTTCAATCAGAGTGGTTTTTTTTCGAGCTGACACCTGTTTTTTAGGCAGCCAATCAGAGAATTGCTTAACAATTCGTCATTGAAACCCTGTATAAAGTGTTCATGCTTTGGAATTCAATTTTCATTATGTATTAGCATATCGAGCATAGTACACTGGATTTTATTAACTCTGAAACAATGGATATTTCTATTTTCAATGTGAGTACACTTTCATTCTTTTATTTCCCCCCAAAAAAAATAAAAAAAGAAACGTTTTACTAGTAAATTCAAATTCAGTGGGGACTTAGCCCCCTCCCATCCAACAATACAAAATCTTAAGAATATAATGAGTACATTCGATAGAAACGGCAAAGCACGCTTTTTTCAATTATGTAAATAAAATCTCTCCTCCACAGCTATGTTTACAAGTTTTAATTGTTTTGAAAAACAGTTCTTTATCATTCAGAAAGAAGCTTTTTCCAAACATGATGTATTTTTCCGGTTTGAATGAGAAACTTGCGTGTTACAAAGAGTGACAGTTTTGTGGGATCAAATTTCACAGGCTTTTGCTATAAACGGGCTTTGTCTAATTCCGATGTCGCGGCTATACTTACAAGCAGTTTCTCAACATTTATGGTGATAATCCACGTCTGAACGACTTTCTAGTGCTAAATGATGAATGAGACGCTGATTCCCCTATCCCTCCCCCTAATGATTTTAATAATAATTCTTCTGGGATTTCCTTGAAAAATATCATTTTTTTTCAGTGAAAAAATAGTGCATTCATGATTCTGAGTAACTCATTCCACCCTCAATAAAATTTTCGCTAATATTTAGCAGTAAGAAGAAGGAAGGTAAAGAAATTAATAATAGGAGCACCCTTAAGCCATTATGCACATCACGCCTTAATGACCAATAAACTTTTTGCCTTTAAACAAGAGGAGGGCAAAATTTGACCTCTTAAGCATTTATCCAACAAAATGGAAAAAGGGGACTGTTTTTTTCATGCTAAATTTTGCCTTCTATTTAAGGAAAAGGATTCTTGCAACTACCCCCCTCCGGAAAAGAAACCAAGACGGAACGAATCCACATCTATGCAAGAAACGGACGGCACTCAACAGCAGTCTGAATTTGGAAATGTGAGTATTTTCAGCTCTAGCTTCTACCTATTTTCTATCCAACTTTTTTTTGTTTGTTTTTTTTAAACTTTCTGAGGGAGGAGGGGGTAACTTTTTAGTTTTAAAAATTTGTTTATGAATAGAAAAACGCTTCACTACAGATAAGGCTATTGTGTTTTTGTGAACTTTCTGAGGGAGGAGGGGGTAACTTTTTAGTTTAAATAATTCTAGGAGGAATTGGGTTTTGTTGGATGGTATGGATAAATGGTACGTATTAAATATTCGGGAAACATACGAGTAGAAAAATGCTTCACTAGAGATAAGGCTATTGTGTCTTTCTGAACTTTCTGAGGGAGGAGGGGGTAACTTTTTAGTTTTAAAAATTTGTTTATGAATAGAAAAACGCTTCACTACAGATATGGCTATTGTGTTTTTGTGAACTTTCTGAGGGAGGAGCGGGTAACTTTTAGTTTAAATAATTCTAGGAGGAATTGGGTTTTGTTGGATGGTATGAAAAATGGTACGTGTTAAAAATTCGGCAAACATACGAGTAGAAAAAATGCTTCACTACAGATAAGGCTATTGTGTCTTTCTGAACTTTCTGAGGGATGAGGGGTTAACTTTTTAGTTTAAATAATTCTAGGAGGAATTGGGTTTTGTTGGATGGTATGGAAAAATGGTACGTATTAAATATTCGGGAAACATACGAGTAGAAAAAATGCTTCACTACAGATAAGGCTATTGTGTCTTTCTGAACTTTCTGAGGGAGGAGGGGGTAACTTTTTAGTTTAAAAAATTTGTTTATGAATAGAAAAACGCTTCACTACAGATATGGCTATTGTGTTTTTGTGAACTTTCTGAGGGAGGAGGGGGTAACTTTTTAGTTTAAATAATTCTAGGAGGAATTGGGTTTTGTTGGATGGTATGGAAAAATGGTACATGTTAAATATTCGGGAAACATACGAGTAGAAAAAATGCTTCACTACAGATAAGGCTATTGTGTCTTTCTGAACTTTCTGAGGGAGGAGGGGGTAACTTCTTAGTTTAAAAAATTTGTTTATGAATAGAAAAACGCTTCACTACAGATAAGGCTATTTAGTTTTTGTGAACTTTCTGAGGGAGGAGGGGGAAACTTTTAGTTTAAATAATTCTAGGAGGAATTGGGTTTTGTTGGATGGTATGGAAAAATGGTACGTGTTAAATATTCGGGAAACATACGAGTAGAAAAAATGCTTCACTACAGATAAGGCTATAGTGTCTTTCTGAGGGAGAAGGGGGTAACTTTTTAGTTTAAAAAAATTTGTTTATAAATAGAAAAACACTTCACTACAGATATGGCTATTGTGTTTTTGTGAACTTTCTGAGGGAGGAGGGGGTATTTTTTTAGTTTAAATAATTCTGGGAGGAATTGGGTTTTGTTGGATGGTATGGAAAAATGGTACGTGTTAAATATTCGGGAAACATACGAGTAGAAAAAATGCTTCACTACAGATAAGGCTATTGTGTCTTTCTGAACTTTCTGAGGGAGGAGGGGGTAACTTCTTAGTTTAAAAAATTTGTTTATGAATAGAAAAACGCTTCACTACAGATAAGGCTATTGTGTTTTTCTGAACTTTCTGAGGGAGGAGGGGGATATTTTTTAGTTTAAATAATTCTAGGGGGAATTGGGTTTTGTTGGATGGTATGGAAAAATGCTACGTGTTAAATATTCGGGAAACATACGAGTAGAAAAATGCTTCACTACAGATAAGGTTATTGTGTCTTTCTGAACTTTCTGAGGGAGGAGGGGGTAACTTTTTAGTTTAACAAATTTGTTTGTGAATAGAAAAACGCTTCACTACAGATAAGGCTATTGTGTTTTTGTGAACTTTCTGAGGGAGGAGGGGGTAACTTTTTAGTTTAAATAATTCTAGGAGGAATTGGGTTTTGTTGGATGGTATGGAAAAATGGTACGTGTTAAATATTCGGGAAACATACGAGTAGAAAAAATGCTTCACTACAGATAAGGCTATTGTGTCTTTCTGAGGGAGAAGGGGGTAACTTTTTAGTTTAAAAAATTTGTTTATGAATAGAAAAACACTTCACTACAGATATGGCTATTGTGTTTTTGTGAACTTTCTGAGGGAGGAGGGGATATTTTTTTAGTTTAAACAATTCTAGGAGGAATTGGGTTTTGTTGGATAGTATGGAAAAATGGTACGTGTTAAATATTCGGGAAACATACGAGTAGAAAAATGCTTCACTACAGATAAGGCTATTGTGTCTTTCTGAACTTTCTGAGGGAGGAGGGGCTAACTTTTTAGTTTAACAAATTTGTTTATGAATAGAAAAACGCTTCACTACAGATAAGGCTATTGTGTTTTTCTGAACTTTCTGAGGGAGGAGGGGGAAACTTTTTAGTTTAAATAATTCTAGGGGGAATTGGGTTTTGTTGGATGGTATGGAAAAATGGTACGTGTTAAATATTCGGGAAACATACGAGTAGAAAAATGCTTCACTACAGATAAGGCTATTGTGTTTTTCTGAACTTTCTGAGGGAGGAGGGGGTAACTTTTTAGTTTAAATAATTCTAGGAGGAATTGGGTTTTGTTGGATGGTATGGAAAAATGGTACGTGTTAAATATTCGGGAAACATACGACTAGAAATGAACATGATATTTCAACTTTATGAAATAATGCTTATTTCACATAAAAAATAAAACTTTTTTTCTACAGATTAATGATATAGCACCACCGACACCATTGAGTGATGAAACAACTGAATTTACAGGACCAATTCTTTCACCACCAACGGAGTTCAGTGATGAACCTACACTAGTTCTAGAGAATATGGAGTGGCATATGGGGTTCCTTAATGATGTTTTTGGGGAAATGGCTAGCCTAGACGACTTAACCTGTGATATTGACATGCTTGAGGATCCGGAGTGGACAGACAGTTTTATGCGTGAACATTTAGGTGATGTTACTAGTGCATCTGAACCGGGTCCTCATAATGAAATTCCATCACAGGACAATACAGGCTAGCTCGACCAATTGTCCCAAACACCTTGGAATATGTACTAGGGGACCTCATGTCATCTCCAACCAATGTGATTGAACAGACTGGGAGTGGTGGTGGTGTTATTGACAATTCCCTGTCGCCCTCCACCATTCCACTTAATGCTATAGATAGTAGTAGTAATACAGCAACAACAGTATCCCCTCTTCCGGATTTTTTCTGTCCAACTCTGCCTTGCACCACACATTGGTCTACAGCGCCAAATTCGGTGACCCCTTCAACTCTCTAGTGTCGGGGGATATAATAACAGATCCCTCGGCCATTACACATTCATATACTGATAAGATTCGAGCCATTCTTGAACAACAAATGCGGGTGTTGGGAGTGGGGGTCAGTTTAAAAGCATCAATAGCACTAAAAATATTTTTTTAAATGAAAGTGCGGGTGAGATGTATTCGAAATACTTGCACACAGAGATGTTGGCAATTCACCCGCATTTATCAAATTATGGGGAGGTTTTTCTAAATTGGGCTAATAGTATTCAAAGTAAGTGGGAAAATTATAACGAGGGGGGTAGTGGATCTGTGGTTTTATTTATTGAAAGTTTAAATGTTAATATATGTAGGTTTAAAAAGGATTTTATTGTAAGAGGGGGAGCGGGGAATATTGAATTAAAATATCATTCAGATTTAGAGGGGTCTAAGGGGATACAACGAATCTATTTCGATACGAGGCTGCAGTGTTTCAAGTATGCATTTTTAATTGCAGCATACAGACCACTTAGAAGAGATGCATCTAAGAAAAAGTTGGATAAAATGGCAGTTAATGGTAGGGAGGGTTCAAATTTCCCAAAAGTAGATTTTAATTGTTTAAATGGTCAATTTCCCGTGACACTAAAAGGAATAGATATTTTTGAGCGGGCTAATGCACATTTAAAGATTGGTGTCACGGTGTTACAGTATGAAACAGAATTTGAAGAGGGTCAGCGTTCCGATAAGAAGGGTGTATTATATCCAGTGCGGGGTCCTTCAATTGAATCAGTAGAACACTGGGTGTGGCTTCTATACACCCCACGCACAGACTCCGATTCAATTGGTCATTTCAATCCAATTACGGATATTAGTAGGGTTCTAAGTGAGGGTAAAAAATGTGGTGGTATACGTTATTACTGTCCAACATGTCTCTCCAGATTTTGGACTGATTTAAAGTTAAAGCATCACATGAAACACTGTAAACTTCATGGATACCAGGCTGTGGAGACGGTAAGCGGAGATAGAGCGATCTTACGTTTTAAAAATTTTCAAAACACGCTCCTGCAGAGCAATAAGATCGCTTTAGACTGCGAAGCTAAACTGACAGACGTGTGCGATCCTTCAAATTCAAATCGTGTTAAAATACATGAAGCCATAGGGGTCTCTTACGCTCACGCGCAACGAGATTCCAATAATACCATGCAAGTGCTGGATGTAGTTGAGATGTTGAGTGACGGTGAAGACTGCATGCGCTCGGCATTGGTCAGTCTAATCAAAACAGCGAACGGTGCAATTTCGCGCCTTCGTTATACAAACTATCCTATGCTCCTATCACCAGATGACATAGTGGCCATTAAAAATCGTAAAATGTGTTGGGTTTGCAAGGGAGAATTTGATGATGGTGTTGGGAATGGGGGGAGGAGGAAGGTGATCGACCATGATCATTTGTGGCAGGAAATTACATCGGGAGGGAGTAACTTTAGAGGGGTAGCACACCAGTCATGCAATTTAAACGTTAGACAACAATATTTCGTACCTGTTTTTATACACAATTCCAATTACGACTTAAAGTTTGTTCTTCCGGCGTTGGCCCGCATTGCCAAGGGAGGAGTTGTAGATGACGCATGGATAGATGGTTCTTTTTCATATAATATCATACCCAAATCATCGGAGAAGCTACTGCTGCTAGAATTCATGTGGAAAACAGTTGACAAGGGTAACACGTGCCTGAATAAAATCCGTTTTTTAGACTCTTTCAACTTCTTCCCCAAATCTTTAAGTCAATTGATTCAGGTGCAGAAAAGTGACAATTTTGATAGCTTCACCCCTCCTCAAACAGCGTTTCCCCGATGGTGAAATGTATGATTTATTAACGTGTAAGGGTATATATCCATATGATTATTACAACTCTGGCTCGAGGCTGGAGGAGGTGTCACTACCGCCCATTGAAGCTTTTTACAATTCTCTTACTGAGAGTGAGTGCACCACTAGCGACTACGAATTTGCTAAGAGGGTTTGGGCAAAGGGCGGATGTAAAAATGGGTGGGATCATTGTAAACTTTACTTGGCCAGTGACGTACTCACTCTTCTGGACATTGTGTGCAAAAATACGGATAAAATCTATGGGGAATTTGGGTTGGATTTAGGTTATTATTTTCCACTCCCCATTTGGTGATGGAATTGATACTTAAAATCAGCAAAGAAGAAATAGGTCTGATCGCCGATGTGGATCAGCATCTGTTTGTAGAGAGATCAATGAGGGGTGGGTATGTTTTTCACGGGGATCGTATCATGAAAACTGATCCGAGTGGACAGCACACCGATGAAAAGTCGGACGCAGTTTTTTTGGATATGAATTCCCTTTACCCATCGGCAATGTCTCACTACTGTTTGCCGTGTGGCAATTATAAATGGCTTGACAATCCGTGTGCTTCGAATTTCCCCGACATTGCCAGTGTTGAGGAGAATGGGGC
This sequence comes from Artemia sinica, assembly GCA_027921565.1. Taxonomy (NCBI): domain Eukaryota; kingdom Metazoa; phylum Arthropoda; class Branchiopoda; order Anostraca; family Artemiidae; genus Artemia; species Artemia sinica. The sequence continues at coordinate 77,921,215 of CM051259.1, read as the reverse complement.
ACAGGGATGGTTTTTTGAAATTGACGGTGAAATACCCATGGAAATCCATGACTCGGTAAAAGACTTTGTTTTTCCGTGCATAAATAGACCGGTGGGTAGGGACTCTCTGAGCCCCTACAATTTATCTTTAGTAGAGGACGGGAGTATGCACTGGGTACCTTCAAAACAAAAACTAATTGCCGACCTCAACCCGAAACAGAATATCGTTGTTCATCACGTGTTATTGAAATGGATGGTGTCCAATGGTTTCAAGGTCACAAAGATTCTAAGAGCCCTCCAATTTGATCAAAAGCCTTACATGAAAACGTTTATTGACACCTTTGTCAGTAAGCGTTCACAAGCGAAAACGAAAGTTGAAAAAGAAGTCTATAAACTCATTTTGAACTCAGCTTTCGGTAAAATGTGCGAGAGCGTACGACACAGAAGTCGATGTGACATTGTAACCAACCCCAAAGATTGTGCTCGAATCATGGCGGATCCAATTACACGTTCACAATCATAGACTCTAATATGGTGCTCCTACATCGCAAGAAAAGAAACATTGTATTAAATAAAAATATTGCAGGCGGAAGTGCAATAACTGAAATATCCAAGAAACTCATGTTGTCATTTTATTATAATGTATGCAAGGTACAGTGGCCGATTGAGGGACAAGTTCAAGTGTATTACGGGGACACTGATTCACTCCTGTTAAAAGTCAAAACTGAAAATCTATTGAATGATTTGGAAAATGGCGAGTACATTAGCTCACGAATGGACTACACTAACTGGGACGAATCCCTCTACCCAGAGCTAGTGAAACGCCAGGCCCCAAATCAATTGTTAATGCTAAAATCTGAAACGGGTAGCGATCTGATATCCAGTGGTGTGTTTCCTGGTCCGAAGGTATACTGTGTGGAAACGCACGGCAAGGATATCAAACAAGTTTGCAAGGGGGTACCTACACACTTTGTAAAAAATAATTTCGACATGAGTGTGTATAGAAACTGTGTGGAACGTAGTTTAGTGCCAAGGGCGAAAGTCATGGCGATTCGCTCTTTACAATTTAAAAACTACACAGTTAGAGTTGAGAAAAACGCCATGTCGGCCATATCGGACAAAGTCTATGTACTTGAGGATGGTGTGAAGGTACTACCACACGGTCATTATTTAATTTCAGACCGAGTTGAATGTATAGAGTACAGAAAACAACTCGGTCTAGAAAAATTAACTTAAATTCATTAAAAAAAAAGTATAAATTGGGTGGGAGGTTTTTTGGGTAATTGGGTGTTTTTAAAATTCTTTTTAATTCTTTATCACAAACAATTTACAATGTGTGTGTGTGTGTGCAAGGCAGATCAATTTCCAGTATTTAATGCCAGCCCCGGCCCGGGCCCGCCGCAGCGGGCCCCCGGCGCCCGGCGCTTCCCGGCCCGCCCCAGGCCGCCGCAGCGGCCGCCCCCCGGGGGGGGGGATCCCAAAATTTAAAATGTTGTAAATAATAGTGATATTTCAAGTGCATTATTCCAATAAATGTTCTATTTTATTTTATAAATAAATAAAAAAAAAGTGTATTTATTTAAGTGTTTTTCTCTCTGTGCCTATGTAAATGTCGTATTTTTTATTCTAAATAAATTAAAAAGTGTATTTTTTTCATGTTTAATGTGCCTTTTTCAATGTAGTATTTTTTAAAAGTATTGTTACTTTTTTATGTTTAATAAAAGAAAATATTATTCTTTATTCGTCTCTTTCTCAATATTATTATCATTATTATTATTCTTGAACGGAGTAGTAGTAGTAGTATTAATAGGGAAATTAAAATTATTTAGTCATTAGACAGCCATAGTCTACAGTTAGTTGTCTAGGTGAACTGTTGAAGGGAACATGTATCAATTTAAAACACCATTCAGATCGTTTCTGTGTGGACCGTCAATGTCAGGCAAAACAACACTCTTAACTAAAATAATTAAAAATTGCGATAAAATGTTTGTGGAAAAGACGAAAAAATCTACTATTGTTACAGTATTTGGCAGGAGTCATACGATAAAATAAAAGCAATTGCCACGACGGGATTGGTGCAGATACAATTCATACAGGGACTTGATGTTTTCAGCATTATTGAACCAAACTCTTGGCTGATCATTGACGATCTGGCTGAATCTATTGAACAATGGTCCCAGGAAATGCTACAACTGTTCACTGTTCGCTCTCATCATGAACAGATTTCCGTTACTCTGGTTCTACACAATCTCTTTCATCAGAGCAAGTGTATGCGAACACTTGCATTGAACTGTACCTACTATATCATCTACAGAGTTGTTCGTGATTCTAGCTCACTAATAACTCTCAATAAACAAATCTATCCAGGAGCCCCCAAATTTCTGCTCTCAGCATACAATCAGGCAACTAATAAACCCTACGGCTACATCCTATTGGATCTTAATCAAAATACACCCGAGGATCTGCGTGTAGTCACAGATATTTTTGACAATGAAATTACAGTATATCTCCCCGTGAACACCAAAAAGACCTATTAGTTGCTATCATGACACTGAAGAAACTACATGAAAATAGACATTTGTTTTCAGTTCTAAGCACTTCAAAACCTCCGCTTAGGAAAGCAATACTCAAACACGGTATTGACAATGATTTCATTAATCTAATATCCGAACTTGTTTAAATTTGACCGAGGGTAATGTTCAACTGCCAGAAGTAGTTAAGCAACAGGCAAAGCAACATCGTTCCATTGTACGTACATTGGCCTCTAAAAAGAAAGGAAAGAATTTTAAAAGGAAACGACTTCTTCAGGCGGGCGGTAGCTTTTTCACACTTTTACTGCCAATAATTGCAGGACTTGTAAACAGTTTTCTCTAGAAGAGAGAGAATGGCAAAACCCTATAAATTGACTCCAATAGAACTCGCTCTCTCACCTGTCGAACACTTTGAGAACAATCTGAGTAAATTCCTTGACAATGAGAATATTGAGGATGATAAAAAACTGCTTTTACTTCAAGATGCACTTCGCCGAGTGGACAAACACAAGTCCTATCGGTCGAAGCCCGCTGCCGCTGGTGGTATTGACCTCAAAAAAGAATCATCTCCTCAAGAGTCTGCTGCTGCTGGAACACAATTAAAGAAGGAGGAATTGGATTCAATTGTATTGAAAATTGGAAATCTAATGCCCCACTCATATCGTGAACAAAGTAAACGACTCCTAGCCTATCTCTTGGAAAGTGGTCAAGATCATATTCAAGTTGAGAGCAATGGGGAAGGGATTATAATTCAGGGCAAGAGCTATAATCTACTTGATTTAATCTATGATATGGTTACAAATCGTAAAGGACTATTATCATTTGACACTCATCTATACAACTTTCTAAATACATTAAACTTCCCCAAAAGTCTTATTGGCAATAGACAAATTCTAAAAAAATTAAATGAACATGCATCATTGTCAACACACACCACACACCATTAAAATATGAACTTGAAGAAGAAGATTTTAAATCAATTTTGGAAAATACTAGCACACCGCTGATAGCTAGACAAAAGCGAAGACGTATCAAGTCAACGTCACCACCACCACCACCACTACCATCATCAACAGCCAGTATACAAAAGGGTTAGCGGACGTTACACAACGTGTTTACGTTCAAAATGGTTGAAGTTCTGAAAGGTGTTTATGAAAATATTGGTGAGGCGGGGAGTTTAAGTTCCCCCACCACTCTTTCCAAGGTCACTGGTGTTCACACTAAAAGTGTACAAGACTATCTACAAAATGAATCAAGTTACACTCTGCATAGAAATCATAGACTTCGTGCCAATCAATATCGAAAAACTAAAGCCTTTTACCCATTGCATATAATGCAAGCAGATCTCCTGACTCTAGATGAGCTTCAACGACGTCACAATACACCGTACAAGTACGTCCTACTTGCAATCAGTGTTTATAGTCGCTATGCATATGCAATTCCATTGCGATCAAAGAGAGGTGTTGAAGTTGCTCAGGCCATTGAAAGTATTCTCGAACAGGATTCATATAAAAAAATTCAAACGGATCGCGGTAGTGAATTTGTTAATCCCCATGTTGCAAAAGTACTAGTAAAATATAGTACACTGCTCTATCATAGTCACAGTCCTATAAAGGCTGCAATGGCCGAACGATTGATAAGAACTATTCGACTTTTAATTTCAAGATATTGTACATTGAAAAATACATCGGCTTTTATTCATGATCTTGATAAAATCATGTTGATTTATAATCAACGACCTCATCGATCGTTGTCCAACTCTACGCCAACGGAAGTTCATCATTCTGATCATGATACAATTGACACCTTTCTTAAACAGTATTCCAATGAATCGGTTGTCAAGAAGAAGAAAAATAAATTCAATGTTGGTGATACCGTTCGAATTAATAGAACAACTAATGTTTTTGAAAAGGGGAATTACTTGTGGTCCACCGAACTTTTTAAAGTGGCAAAAATCCTAGACACTAAACCCATAACTTATCGCCTGCGTGATACCAAAGATGAAGAGATTCTCGGCGGCTTTTATGACTATGAATTGCAAAAAGTTAAAAATGCTAGTGAAATCTATCAAATTGAAAAGATATTAAAGACACGTACTCGCAGGGGTAAGAAACAGTTACTTGTTCGGTGGCTAGGATAAAACTCTGATTTTGATTCTTGGATCGGTGTTGAAGATATTGACAATGCCCCATGATTTCTATGTAACATTCATGTCCAACGTTTCCGATCCTCTCTACAACGACTTGAATAGAACAAGTGATTTTTGGACAAAACTCTCCCCCGCCATCAAATTTGACGGTGCGTATGAAGTGGCTCTTGTCGACTGTATTCTCAAAAATACCTATGACATCCTGAGAAACGATCGTAAATATGATATAAAAATTAGATCCTATAATTGGCCACCACCACCACCTTCAGGTGATCAAGAACAAATTCGAAAAATCAATTGGATGGATTATCTATATGTTGAACTACCCTACGAGGAACTCACCTGTATGAATGATTTATGTCGTTCTATTAATAAAAAAATTTCCGCTCGTAAAAAGGAGCCTTTCATTCCAACTATTCAAAGGAGGAGGGCAAGATCTACATTAGTTCACCTATTGCCAGCGAAACGGTTATTCTCAATGATAACCTAAAGGATGTTCTTGGCTTTAAGCTCAATATAATCAATGGTAAAAGTGCCGGAAACACTAATTTCATTTTTGCTGACTACCCACCTGCCTTCTCCACAGACACTTGTATATTTCTCTACGCTTCATTTGTGGAAACATCGAGAGTCGGTAATTCAAATGTTCCCCTCCTACGAGTTCTTGAACGAAAAACCAATCAAGAGCATATTCATCACTACAATATAAAGCATCTTCAGTATATTCCCGTAAACACTTCCTATTTGGAACTCTGTCAGTTAACACTAAGAACTGAATTAGGTGATCCTCTAGCAATTTCAAAAGGCTTAGCAGTGATTACATGTCATTTTCGACCCATTGTCAACGACAGCACAATCACCTAAAATGAACAATAGGAGAATTCCATTTGTCTGTCCCGATATCGATTGCTATGTTGGTGCTTTGAGTCCACGTCAAATAGGCAATGGATTGGACTACTACAAGGGTCGTACTACAATGTCTGGCTACGGTCTTGGTAGCTGGTTTGCTAGGCTATTTCGTTCTGCACTACCCCTTGCCAGAAAATATCTTGTACCTGCTGCATCAAATTTTGCTGCCTCCACACTACAGGACTGGGGGTCGGGCAAGAATTTCAAGGAGAGTGTTAAGGAAAATATTAGATCTTCAGCAAGAGCCGTTGGTGAGCAACTAAAATCTCGACAAAACGGGGAGGGATTGAAAAGGATGCGTTCACGTCATTCACTCATCAGTCTCCACCCAGGCAGGAAGCAAAGGACATCAACAAGGACTTTGAGGAATAAAACAACGAAGGCCAATAAGCAGAAGAAGAAGAAAAAGAAAAAGATTGTTAGATCAAAGAAGGATTTCTTCTCTTAAGATGACTTATCTCCCCCACAAGGAATCATATCCATCAATTAGTTCCTCATTGAATCTATTCAATGCTGAAAATGTTGATGTCAGTGTCAAGTATGGCTACTATGAACAATTTCACCCCAACAACCCCTCTCGGAAAATATACACTTTCAAATATTTTCCAATGAAGACTATTTCATTGATTTGTCGTCAACATTTATTGATTTAAATGTTGTGGTGAAGAAAAAGTCAGATAATACAACTCCAAATGCCGGCGATGGTCTCTCCTACGAGAACTGTATTCTACACAACCTATTCAAACAAATTAATGTATTCATTAATGGAACATTGGTGAGCACTAGCAATAATTTATCAAACTATGCAAGCTACATACAATTTATGATGATGACGCCAAAGGCATACAAGGAGTTGAGAGGACAATCATTGGGCTATGAATATCGATCAGGTGTTGATACTGACGGTGAGTTGACTACTGCAGTGACCCAAGAGTATCATCTGGTTGGAAAATTAAATCATGAGATATTCAATATATCCCAATGGCTACCCCCCAATGTCAAGATTGACATAAAGTTACAGATGGCCCCATCGAATTTCATTTGAGAAAAAACACTTCCTGCAGCACCCGATGCAAATGTCATTATCACATCGGCAATTCTCCACGTCCGAAAACAACAAGTTATGAGCTCTGTTGCATTGGCAGTGGAAAAGCTAAGAGCCAATGGTAACAAAATTAAACTTCTTGTTCCCCATACGATCACCAATCAACGTCACATTGCCACCGGCTCTCGTAGCTATAGCGATTCATCATTTATCAATGGAGAAATCCCATCAAAATTGGCTTTGGCCTTTGTGAAGAGTGGCAGTGCCGTTGGATCCTGGACTGAATCCCCCATGATTTTAATTTTTTCGGTCTATCTAGCCTTGTGTGCAAAGTGAATGGTATTCCACTGTACACTCTATCATTTGACAAAAAATCCTATAGAACTCTGTACGAGTTGACCATGCAATCCCTAGATCATGACTCTCAACTATTTGAAAATGGAATAACCGATTCAATGTTTTCAAAAAATCATGGGGTTATTGTTTTGGACTTGTCTGGCACACAGGATATGAGCATAGTACGAACAGGGAATGTACGTTTAGAGTGTACATTTGCCAATGCTCTGACTGAGAGTATCACGCTAATATCACTGAGTCAATTTGAAACCTATTGGGAAATCACACCCGACGGCAGTGTTCTACTAGACCTAGCACCATGAACACAAACCAAATAATCAACGTATTTAGTATGGATCCATACATGTCCCAGTACAAGTCCTATTGCATACCTTCGGACTTCATTGAAAAAATTCCAAGTGTTAACAATACCCTTATCATTGTTAATAGCAGTCCATCGACTTTGAAGACCGGTCATTGGCTATGCATCTTTCAAACAGCGAAGAATATTGAATTTTTTGATCCTCTTGGCCTATCGTATAAATTCTACGCTCCATACATCAGCAACTTTATTGAAAGCAGGGGGAAAACCATTATTCAAAATCAACGAAGAGTACAGGATTTAACGACTAAGACATGTGGCTTTCATGCACTACTCTTTTTCATGTTCAGATGTCGTGGCTACACCTACAAGCAGTTTCTCAACATCTACGTTGACTTACCTCAATTGAACGACTTTCTAGTGGAGAATATACTTACAAGTGTATTTAATATTGATTTTAGTGCCCTAAGAATAAAATGTTCTAAAGATGTATGTGAAATTGTTTATTAATAAAAAAAAATTTATATACATGATAAAACGACTTTTCTACTCTTTAGATTTCATCCACTACTAGGTATTTGTCGACAACAACTAGTGCAGGTAGATTATCTGAATTCACAGTGTACTGATCCTGATGTACTGCAATGTCAGGGTCACATTTTCTACAGTAGAGTGTGACTTCACTCTTGTCATATCTCTTTGTATAGTCAATGATACTATTCTCATTCATTCTATAGAATTCACATGTTTCAATTTGCTTATTTGAAGCAATTTCACAAACAGTGTCCTCAAGTGTCGAATCACATTCCGTCACAGCCAAATAAAAATCAGTGGGCTTATAATCATAACACCCAGTGTCTTCACAACGATGACGTAGAAACCATATTCTTTTGTTGTTCCAACAGTTGAATCGTTGACCCGGTTCCTCCTCCCAGAACAATCTAAAACCACGACGATACCAATCTCGTAGCAATAAACTAAAATCACGGTTAGGATTCTTTCCAATCATACCGGGATATGTATTCTCCCACTGATTACATTTATCATAATGACAATTGGAGCATAGGTGGCCTCTAGGATGAGAGTCACACACCTCTTCAAGACAGGAATTACAACCTTTAATTTGTACAGCATATCCTCTATGCAATTTACACGGGTTGCATAATCTACACTTTTCATCATACTCCTCAATCATTGTGCAATTCTCACATGATGATGACCAGCTGCCCAGTGAGTACATACATAACGGACATGTATGGAACATTTGTTATGTGTTGACACTCTCACTACCACAATGAAACTGAGCTAGCAACAACAAAAATTGTCTGAGATAGAGAGAGATAGAGGAGTAAATCATCCTTGAGCACCATCTTTCTCATAAAAAAAGTCCTAAATTTCAAAACTAATGTTTAAAAGCATATCCACAATATCATTTTGCCGTTGTCGTGATCAATATATCAATAAATTGGGTAAATGCATTTGGACCACGATGTAGAAGCTTCATACAATAGTCTAATGATGGAGAATCAGTTTTCATTATATCAACAAGCATTCCCCGAGAAAATATCTTCCTTTGAATAGACAACTCTAGAAAATCATCATCTAGAATCAAACGTTTTTCCATAAGAACTAGATTCCTCATGATTCGCTCTTTCTCGAATCTATCCATTTTTAGAGTCCTAACTCTCTCACAACCAACTTCAGACTAACCAGAATTTCTTTTTGTACTCTAGAAAATATACGCTAGTCTACTATAGAAAGAAAAAAAAACCATTGATTTAGAAACATTTTTATTGAACATAATTACAATAATAATATTCATGATGCATTTTGTTCTCATCAATATATTTCGATAGGACATCTAATGCTGACCGAAGTTTATTTATATGGAGAATATTCACTTTTCCAGCAAAACATAGTTGCTCCTCCTGCTTAAACTTGCTTAATGATATCACGTATCTAGCATACATACTATCCCATTCAAGGCATAGTCTACAGCCAGCGGTTATTTCCACAGCTACATTGGGTACTCGTGTATCGTTGCTGCTGCTGCTGCTGTCGGTTCCATCATTAATCTCCAATAATGTAAATGCACCACTCATTTTTTCCTCTACTAATATCCTCGCAAATAAACTATCCTCTCTTTGAATTCAATTCTCTTACTAATATGAACTACAATGAAAATTACTCCTTATATTTGAATCCAACTACTAATCAAGTTAGTGTGACCGCCGCTTCTCTAACCGATGACCTCAAAAAAAATGAGTGCCACATTAGAAAACCCGTCTGGTAGGACAAGTATCGTTCGTAGTAATAGGTGCTTGACCCTGGCAAGCCAATGTACCGGTTAAACTACATTGTATATTCATGCCTCAGGCGAGAGGATAAGACAAATTACGCAATCACTACCACTATATATAGATGCTTACTACTAACCAGTCACTGGGCCATGACTGCTTAACTTTTGCGGCTTTTCATCGATTTCCGTGACTAGAGCTCTTGAAGCCCAGTGACTGTAAAGCTCACTGGTGACATCACACAACGACTCAGCAACGCAAAAACATCCACTGAGCTTACTAGTGTCCCGCAAGAATATCTAGTGACCTTTCAGTAACTGGGCCAGTGACGCAAAAATGCGCTCTAACATCCTTTCATATTTTTCGTATTTTTCGTTGAACTCTTGGCAATGGACAAATGAATAGAAATACATAACCATCATACTAAAAACAAAATTGATACCAAAACTTCCATTATCTTAAATCCTATGCAATCATTAGCAAAATCATAATCTAATTTCACTTTTTTTTTCTTACTTAAATTTATGGTACATCACTAAATAAATTGAATTTGAACGCACTTCCTCATTTTAGTTATTTCATTCCACTAATTTTTGATTGTAAATGTTATTTTGATGCATTTAGAGTATCACGCTGATACTCTAAATGCTTGTTTTCTATTACAAAGGTACTTTCATATTGATAATCAAAATCCTTGTTGACTGTTCCTATGCCCTAGTCCCAGGAGACATCATAAAGAAAAATTAATTGGGAGTGGCGAGAGTTCTCGTGAAACTTATTCTATTCAGGTTGTGATAAACAGATTAGATGATGTAGCTGTCTTATTGTTTTTCCCCTAGTTTTTGCCAAATAAATTATTTGAATGTTTATCATTAAAAAAACATTAAATTAAATGTTTATCATAGGGTCATCAATAGCTACGATCTATGTTCGTGGCTTTCTCTTCAGCATTTTCGGAAAAAAGTAAAGTTTCAAGCACCTGAATGCACTGTAATAATTCAGATAGTCCATTTTATGGAAAAACTGGATGAAAATCTCTCAATGTAGACGAGTATTGCTGTCCCTTTTTTTTCCATTTTCTCAAAGAAAAAAAAACAGACGAGTTTTTCCTCTTTCCCTTTCCGATCCTTTTTACGCTATGAACAAAGACTGCTCAGAAAAAAAGAGAAGAAAGTACTCTATGGGACGAGTTCCCATTTTACACAGTAAGCATCATTTGTGTTTTAGCGGGGGTTCTTAGGAGGGGGGGCTGGAAAATTGACAAGAGTGGAAGTGCTGCGCAAAGCCGGAAAAAAGCACCGACTAAGTAAAATCAAAAATTCTTTTTATAGTTGATAACTGGCATTAGAACCGACATTTCATGTTGGAGAATTTAAAGATGCGGGGAACGACGTGGGGTGATCCCAAGCGGATTGGCCAATATTTCAATTTGAAAAGCTTGTTGATATGTGCGCGAGCGACGCGAAGCGTCGCGAGCGGCAAATTTTTGAAAATGACATTTTTATACAAAATTGACACTATTTTTTCCATCCAAAGCGACACCAAAAAACCTGCTGAGTGCCAACCCTGGCTTAGAGCATAAAAGTGAGGCTTTCAAGGAATATTAAGCGGAGGTTGAACAAAATCAAAACGAAGTATCTGCATGTAGATTTCAAAAAGGCGACAAAGCAATATCTCTAGAACGGCTTACATTATTAAGTTAGACCTATAAAGGTTACGTTGCGGTGGATTCTGAACTAGCCAGAAGGCGTTATGTCTATACTATTAACACTTTCACTACAGTTACTATTACTAATGACTCTAAGGGTATTAAGGTCAAACTCTTAGGTAACGCTTGGGGTGAGTTTCAACTAATGGAAAAAACTATATGCATGCCGGTTTTCAAAATGGTATATAAGATATATCCTAGGCGGTGCCGCTCTATAATAGCTAGAAACATCACTTAAACTTTTAAAGGAGTTAACTCGACTGGAGATTAAAAGTTCTAGTGTTTTTTTAAGGATAAAAAGAGATTGGAGGGCAAGTAGTCCAAAACCATTCATTTTCCGAACGATTCGTGTCACAATTTTGAGATAGTAATTTTGTTCAGCATAGTAGATTGGTCTAGTCACTATGTATCTAGGGATATTGGGTATGTCAACCCTCACAACTTTGCAATTGACTTATTATGCTTTAGTAGTAAATTTTGCTTTAAAACAAAATCAAAAGGCACCCTGCGTATGTTTGCCAAAAAGAAACCTTAGCAATATATCAAGAACGACTGGAGATATTAAGTTGAAAGTTTCGGGGCTACTACTATTACTACTTCTGCTCAAATTAATCAAAAGAATTTAAGTAACTAAGTATATCCAGGTTGTTAAAGAGCATAGTTAGAATTATTTGGGAATGATATTAAGTTCTATTTTTGAGGTCAACTTGAGGAGCTATATAATTAAAATAAAAATACCGTTTTGTAAGGATTAAAAATTGTTGAATAAGTTTCTCCAACACACAAATAGCAAGCAAAACTATGGATTATTATAAAATCAAACAAAAAATATATAAAATATTTTTTTCCATGCAAAAAACTATGCCAATAAAAAACGAATAGAAATTACTTTAACAAACTTTTCCACAAACAAAGTTTTTCAAAGAAAAGTAAAGAGCTCCATTAAACCAAAAATGAGCAGAAATAAAGTCAAAAACCTTCCAAGTGTAAAACTACCACAAATCACCATCAATAATTAAATTAAACCCATAACATGCACAAGTTACAATAAATAACTGAGTCAAATTCAAAAACAAACAAAAATTAACATGAGTAGGGCTGACAACCACCATCCCTTATCCAGACTAGAATATAGTTTGCAGTTTACTGAAAACAAAACACTTTTTAAATGTTTTCACTTTCTTGTCTTTAATAAATAAAAAAAGTATCAAAATCATAAGGAATAAATATCTCTGTGTGTATATATTACTGACAATTGACGGTCATTTGTTTTTTTGTTTTTTTTCTGTCAAGTGCAAATTATGTTCTTGTCTTGAGACGGCAGGGGAATTGTCAGCCTACTCATGGTACTCATGTCAGTTTTTGCTCGTTTTGAGTTTGAGTTAGTTGTAAATTGTAATTTTTGTTCCTTTTGGGTTTCATTTATTTATTGACGGTAATTTGTGGTAGTTTTACGCTTGGAAGATAATTTGACTTTATTTTAGCTCATGTTTCGTTTAATGTATCTCTTTGCTTTTCTTTGAAAAACAAATTTTGAGGAAAAAACTTTTTAAATTAATTATTTTGAAAAGACTTCGGTTAAGGTAGGAAAAGAGGTTAGCAGCTGGTTTCGTATTAAATCAGAGTAAAGCAGAGTTGCATTCTATCCACATTTATATGGATCATTTTGATAGAGTTTGTCTTAAGTAACACAGCAAAGACACTGGGAGAACACGGAATCCAAATGGGAAGTAAAATTCCCCTGTACCTAGATTGTGCTGATGATTTAAGCATCCTAGATGAAAGTGCTAGCAAAATGAATGAACTTTTGAGGTTTTGCGAGTTCAGGGTGCAAGATAGGGTTGAAAATTAATGTTAAGAAGACTAAATTGCTAAGGCTAGGAATAAGTGAATATGAAAAGTTGATGCTGGGTAGCAAGAAGTTTGATCAAGCGTTCACTTACCTAGGTAGTATTATTAGCAAAGACGGTGGGTACAGTGAAAATGTTAAAAGCAGAATAGCCAAGGCCCAGTGTGATTCTTCTTTCACAGTTGAAAAAATAATTTGAAGAATAGAAAGATAAGTCTGCGGATGCAAATTAAAACATTCAAAGCTACAGTGGTGACAGCGGTGAAGTATGGCTCTGAAGCTTGTGTGCTCCGAAAAACGGTGGAAAGTTTGCTAGATATTTTCAAGAGGCATTGCCTACAGATTGCTTTGGGTACCCGACTAACCGACCGTATCTCAAACAGTAGGTTATACGAAAGTGTGTTTCTATCCCGCTTTCGAGGGCTATGGCACGTTTGCATATGAAGGATGACAGATTGCAAAAGATAGTCCTTTTAGACGGTCCAACCGTCAAGGGCTAAGGGAAAAGTAGATCGTCCCCGGTTGGGATGGGAAAATTTCTTAAGTAAAGATTGAAGGGAAGTGGGAACTATTTGTGACGTTGTAAAGAGGGATGTTTAAATAGATCAGGATGAAGGATGAGAGTATGTAGCTGTGTTGGCCTCAGGTGACGTGATGCTGAAATAAGTTGTTAGTAGCAGTAGCAGTATGTGTGTAGCCAGAATAATAACATCGAAAGAAGGGGGGCATAGCCTATATATATATATATATATTTTTTTTTTTGGTAATTAAGGAAGATTGATTTCTTTTTTTTATGTGGCATTATAAATATTTTCAGTTTTGCCACATACTGAGAATATTTGAGATAAATAAATAGTCTCCATTCATCCACTTATTACACATGATTAACCTGATGTGACTTAAATAATTCTAGGGTGTAATGTCCCATGTTTCAATCTTAGTCTCCATAGAAACATTGACCTATAGCCATAATTTCAAGGTTCCAAACGACCATCATTGCCAAAAGGAAAGCAAAAAGGGGAGCATTACATGAAATTTTTTGTATGCAAGTCGGATTTTTTTATTGTTTAAAATATGTGACAGTTTTACTTCTTTAATTAAAAGTCAAATTAAAAAAAGAGGCATTAACACGAATCTTAGATGATTTAAGCTATAATGAATTGTAGGTTAGATATCAGAATGATAGAATAAGCTATGTGAAAAAAAATAAGAAAAATGAATCGGGAAATGATTCAACTGAATTTTTGGGAAAAAAAAGATACAACCTAGCCTTACTTATTAATTTAATGTCATTAAGAAATCATGTTGACTTTTTTTGGTTCCACCCCCTAAGTTACACACAAATGTTTTTGTAAAGTTTATTTGTGTATATTAAAAAAAAATAGTTTAGAAAAATAAGATTTTTCTTACGAAAGTAAAGAGCGGAGAAGAATTTATCTGTAGAATGATATAGATAGATACATAGATAAGTGTATTAAAGCCAAAAATACGGCCATGAACACAAAAAGAGCGCAAATAGAACAAACTTACATCGGAGATCATCATAAAAGGCACAAGTATGATGAACTTGACTGAGCCATCATCAACAAACAATTAAATGAAACATACACCTAAAAACTTTTTTTTTACTGAAAGCAAGGAACAGCAGCAAAATTTAAAACTAACAGATATTAATCCATATATGTGGGAGATAGGTGCTGCCCCTTCGTTGGCCCTCTCTCTTTACGCTAAAATTTGAATTTTTTTCATAATTCTTTAAGAAATACTGCTCAAACACAAGAGCTGTTATACTAAGTAGCGCAAGAGCCAGCGCTAGCGCAATAAACTAGCGCTTTACTACAGACTGTTTATATGAATTCTTTAGATAATTACAATTGTTTACTAAAAGCTATCATATATGTGTGTTGTTGAAAGACTATTGAGAGTCATATATACTAGTCTTTATTTTGCGCAGCCTAGTAATAGAATTTTTTGCTCCAAATAGAATATCCTTTTTGGGGAGGGGAGGGCAATTTCGGTTTTTAGATGAAGTGCTAATCTTATAAACTTCACCGGTAGTGGAAAATATTACGCGTTACGAGCTAGTTTTGTAGATATACCTTTCGTAATCATCGACGCCATAATTTCGATCGTTTTAAGGTTCAACTTCACTCTATACTTCCGTAAAAAACTTCTTTTGATCTCTTCCAAGATCTTTATCGGATCGGATCAGATCAGGATCGGATTTACAGTCGACCCTTCCTTTGCAGACAATTTTTGGCAGGCGGGATCGGGTCATTCGGTGTATATGTCCCAGTTGCCTGAGCTGTAGTCCTGGCTGGAGAACCGTTGTCTTCCACTCCAGTAGCATACATTTCGAAGATCTTACTGAAGGAGAAAAACCTTTTTAAAGTACAGTTGTTTTTACCATCATAAAGAAACCTATAGGCAGAGGCATTTATTAAAAATTAGTTAATAATTTCAAAAAATAAAACCAATTTGACATTCAGTTGGCGCTTTGTGTAAATTGGAAGGAGGAATAATCTCAGAAGAAATATGTAAACTCCATGAAGTGAATACCATTTATCTAAAAGATAATACTTGTCAAGATTCGTGGCATGTAACCATTTTGTGGATGGTGCCGTGAGTCTTTCTATAGATAGAATGTTTGGCTGTTGCTTGATCCTTGAGAAACTTATAGGCTACCTGTTAACCCCTCTGAGCAATCAAATTGTTTGGTGTCTCTGCCGATGTTCTTAACCAAACTCTCAAAATTTAGCAGCGCCACCAACGTGGTACATTTCTTGTACAACTTAGAGTTCCTGGTATAATTCAGTAAATTTGAAAAGATCATAGGAACAGTCCAAAACTTTTGGTTCTTAGGCTGCATTTGTGGGGTTAAGTTTCTATACTTGGTACTAATCTAATGTAGCGACCCCACTCAAGAATAAGGCTTTGAGTAGGGAGGCCCTAATAGATCCGAAACGGACACATGTGCTGCCATCTATAATTGAGTCTAACGCTGACAGGGCATAATTTATTCATGGATTATCGATCGACTCTAACGGGTCAATGACACCTAGGAGAACTAGATTTCTGAGAAATTGATTTGCTTAATCGAGGGGAATTATTGATCCACAAAAGGAGAATTAAGAAACAATATGGCTTCTTTGGTCTCTAGGTCTGAGAGACAAATGGTCTTAAGTGACAGAGATAAATTAATATTCTATTTTTTAAATATGGCTTCTCTGGTCATTAGGCTTAGTGATAAATTCTAGAATTAATAATCTTTTGAAACCTTAATAGTGTAGATAGGAACACATTAGAGATGAAGAGATTAACGCGGGAATTTTTTCCTGGGAATTTCAAATGTTACAGCGCAGGGATGCCGAAACAAAGGAACGCGCAGAAATTACTTTTAGGGGATTATTTGGGCGAAACCGTTTGAGACATTTTAGAGATGATTTAGGCGAAACAGTTTGAGACATCTTAGAAGATGATTTGTGTGAAACTCCGTGGTCGTTATAATACACAAGCTCCATTTGAACAGTGTTGTGAGGTCCCCAACCCCAAAGGTCCCCATCCCCCCAGGCCCCCAAAGGGTCCCAAGGCCCCCAAATGCCCCTCGGGCCCCCAAAGCCCCCCCCCGAGCCATTTTTTAATACTTTTTTGTGCACTTGAGATACAGAGGGGCCACCCACATTTCAATAGGCTTTATTATATCTTTTCAGAAGAAGTTCCTTTCTTAATACCCCTCTTAAACCCTACAAGTTGAAACCCTACAAGTTAAAAGTTGAAGTACTCTTCCTTTTCACCCACAACTTTACTTTATGGCTTTTTGAATACCCCAACATCAAGCAATACTTTCAAAAGGCTCTATTATATCTTTTCAGAACAAGTTCTTTACGTAATGTCCTTTCCTAAACCAATTTTACAACTTGAAGTACTCATCCTTTTCACCACAACTTTACTTTATGGCTTTTTGAACACCCCAACATCAAGCAATACTTTTCAAAAAGGCTTTATTATATCTTTTAAGAACAAGTTCTTTACGTAATGTCCTTGCTAAACCAATTTTGCAACTTGAAGTACTCATCTTATTCACCCACAACTTTACTTTACGGCTTTTTGCATACCCCAACACCAAGCAATACTTTTCAAAGGCTTTATTATATCTTTTCAGAACAAGTTCTTTACGTAATGTCCTTCCTAAACCAATTTTACAAGCTGAAGTACTCATCTTTTTCACCCACAACTTTACTTTACGGCTTTTTTGAATACCCCAACACCAAGCAATACTTTCAAAAGGCTTTTTATATCTTTTCAGAGCAAGTTCTTTACGTAATGTCCTTTCCTAAATCAATTTTACAACTTGAAGTACTCATCCTTTTCACCACAACTTTACTTTATGGCTTTTTGAACACCCCAACATCAAGCAATACTTTCAAAAGGCTTTATTCTATCTTTTCAGAACAAGTTGTTTTCTTAATTTCCCTCCTAAACCAATTTTACAACTTGAAGTACTCATCTTATTCACCCACAACTTTACTTTACGACTTTTTGAATACCCCAACACCAAGCAATATTTTCAAAAGACTTTATTATATCTTTTCAGAACAAGTTCCTTTCTTAATGTCCCTCCTAAACCGATTTTACAACTTGAATTAGTCATCCTTTTCATCCACAACTTTACTTTATGGCTTTTTGAATACCCCAACACCAAGAAATACTTTCAAAAGGCTTTATTATATCTTTTCAGAACAAGTTTTTGTTTTAATGTCCCTCCTAAACCAATTTTACAACTTGAAGTAGTCATCCTTTTCACCCACAACTTTACTTTACGGCTTTTTACATACCCCTACATCAAGCAAAACTTTTCAAAAGGCGTTATTATATCTTTTCAGAAAAAGTTCTTTTCTTAATGTCCTTCCTAAGCCAATTTTACAAGTTGAAGTACTCATCTTTTTCACCCACAACTTTACTTTTAGTTCTTAATTTCTCAAAGACAGAAAAAATTTAAAGTTCCGTTGAAAAATTTTTGTGTAGAAGATAGGAAAAGTTATACTTTGATCGTGAATATTCGCCATGAAGATAAGGAGCTCTATTTTAATTCTGAGTTTTCTCGAAGAAGTGCAAAATGTTCAAGTGCTCTTCTGAAATTTCTTAAAGAAGAGAAAAAAGTTAGCTCTCTTCTGAATTTTACCAATGAAAATGAAAAAAAGCTTCCATTTCAGTTCTTAATTTCTCAAAGACATAAAAATTTAAAGTTCACTTCTAAATTTTTGTTTAGAAGATAGGAAAAGTTTTACTATGATTGTGATTATTTTCCATGAAGATAAAAAGTTTCACTTTAAATTCTAAATTTTCTTAAATTCAGTTCCAATTTTTCTCAAAGAGATGACAAAATTTAAAGTTCTGTTCCAAATTTTTTATAGAAGATAGAAAAAAGTTATACTTTGATCATGAATATTCACCATGAAGATAAGGAGCTCCACTTTAATTCTGAGTTTTCTTGAAGAAATGCAAAATGTTCAAGTTCTCTTCTGAATTTTCTTAAAGAAGAGAAAAAAGTTAGCTCTCTTCTGAATTTTACCAATGAAAATGAAAAAAAGCTTCCATTTCAGTTCTTAATTTCTCAAAGACATAAAAAATTTAAAGTTCTGTTCTAAATTTTTCCGTAGAAGATAGGAAAAGTTATACTATGATTGTGATTAATTTCCATGAAGATAAAAAGTTTCACTTTAATTCTAAATTTTCTTAAATTCAGTTCCAATTTTTCTCAAAGAGATGACAAAATTTAAAGTTCTGTTCCAAATTTTTCATAGAAGATAGAAAAAGTTATACTTTGATCGTGAATATTCGCCATGAAGATAAGGAGCTCCACTTCAATTCTGAGTTTCCTCGAAGAAGTGCAAAATGTTCAAGTTCTCTTCTGAATTTTCTTAAAGAAGAGAAAAAAGTTAGCTCAATTCTGAATTTTACCAATGAAAATAAAAAAAAGCTTCCATTTCAGTTCTTAATTTCTCAAAGACATAAAAATTTAAAGTTCATTTCTAAATTTTTCCGTAGAAGATAGGAAAAGTTATAATATGATTGTGATTATTTTCCATGAAGATATTTTTTCCGTAGATAGCTTCCATTTCAGTTCTTAATTTCTCAAAGACATAAAAAATTTAAAGTTCTGTTCTAAATTTTTCCGTAGAAGATAGGAAAAGTTTGGGGGCCCGGGGGATGGGGCCCTTTGGGTTTAGGGTAGGGGACCTCACAACACTGTTCAAATGGAGCTTGTGTATTATAAAGACCACGGAGTTTCACCCAAATCATCTTCTAAAATGTCTCAAACTGTTTAGCCTAAATCATCTTCTAAAATGCATCAAACGCTTTCGCCCAAATAATCCCCTAAAAGTAATTTCTGCGTGTTCCTTTGTTTCGGCATCCCTGCGCTGTCACATTTGAAATTCCCAGGAAATAATTCCCGCGTCAATCTCTTCATCTCTAATGTGTTCCTAGCTACACTATTAAGGTTTCGAAAGAATATTAATTCTAGAATTTATCACTAAGCCTAATGACCAGAGAAGCCATATTTAAAAAATAGAATATTAATTTATCTCTGTCACTAAAGACCATTTATCTCTCAGACCTAGAGACCAAAGAAGCCATATTACTTCTTAATTCCCCTTTCGTGGTTCAATGATTCCCCTCGATTATGCAAATCAATTTCTCATAAATCTAGTTCCCCTAGGTGTCATTGACCCGTTAGATTCGATCAATAATCCATGAATAAATCATGTCCTGTCAGCGTTAGACACAATTATGGATGGCAGCACATGTGTTCGGTTCGTATCTATTAGGGCCTCCCTACTGCTTGTGTGTAAAACATGAGAAACAAAACGGTTTCATCTTGTCTGTATTATGAGACAATTAGCTTCCGCTCAGGGGAAAACAGTTGACGCGGTGACAGAATACATTGGAACTTAGATAATGTAGGCTACATATGTACACATTAGGGAGCGGGGTTAAAAATATTTGGACAGCGTGAAGTTAGAAACAATTCTTAACTTCTCAATACAGATAAATGTAGCTAACACAATTTGCATGCAGACCGCTAGACTTTACCCCAACCCCCACACTTAAAATGCCAAATATATGGCCCAAATTCGTTTTAAATTGGTACTTATGTGTTAATATAATACACACTCGAGAATTTGAATTCGTGAACATGAGACACTGCCAGTTTTCACGGTGTCTAACCAGACAATAACTGAGGCTCGGTGGGAAACTACATTATAGCTATGTTTTAAATTAAATATTTGTTGGTATTGTGGTAGGTTAGGTTAATTTAGTTTGCGTATTTAATGTAAGTGCTATGGTGGCCCCCCTTCCATAATTCTTTGTTGGGTTTTCATAATTTTGTTAAATAAAGTATTATTTAGCATCATATTTTGTTTTATTTTCATTAGCATTCACCAAAAATTAACTTCTCGAGTCGTATTATTTGACACATAAGTACTTCTAAAGTATGTATTATTTGAAAAAACTACGTTTTCTAAAGAGTTAAAGAGGCTGAGTTACAACGCGGTCGAACCTTTAAAAAACGTCAGGGATTAGGAGTGCAAAGTTGGGGGACTGCCGCCCACCAAAGACCCCTGCTTCGCAGCCTTAAATAATAAAAAAAAGTTCTTTAAACTGAAAGTAAGGAGCGACATTAAATCTTAAAAACGAACAGAAATTATTCCGTATATGAAAGGGGCTGGGCCCTCCTCGAGGCATCGCTCTTTACGCTAAAGTTTTATTGTTTAAAAAAAAGAGTGTGAAGAAAGTCAAACGTTACGTAAAGAGCGAAGGCGTTGATTGAGGGGGCACAGGCCCCTTTCATATACGGAATAATTTCTGTTCGTTTTTAAGATTTAATTTGGTGTCGCTTCCTTACTTTCAGTTTTAAAGAAATTTTTTTATTTAGAGCTGCGAAAGCGGGGGGTTGGGGGGCAGGCAAGCCCCCCAAACTTGTGCCTCCTAATCACGTACGTTTTAAGGTTCGACTTGTAACTCAGCCTCTTTAAATCTCAGAAAACGTAGTTTTTTTCAAATTAATTTTCGCACGTTTTTGTAAGTTTTATTACTTTTATTGCTTGGACTAAACTGTTAGGCTGATTCGTGTCAGGAGTTAAAGTTGGGTGGCTGCCGCCCCCAAACCCCCCGCTCTTAGAACATTCTTGTGTTAAACACTTTTAATTCCTTATGCCAATCACGTTGTACAGGGTTGACTCCCAATCCCTGTACGTTTTAATACGAACTTGTGGACTCAGCCTCTTAAACAGCCCCCCAACTGTGCCGTCCCTATCCCTGTACGTTTAAGGGTCTCGAACCTTGGAAACTCAGCCTCTTTAACTTCTTAGAAAAACGTAATTTTTTTTCAAATAAATTTAAAAAAGAAACTGAGTTCTTTTTAAAGTTTAAATTCAGTATATAAGAAATTTGCTTCTGACGGTGAATCGAACCCGGGTTTTCCGCTGACAGTCTGGAGTATTCAACCGCGACTAAAGAGACACAATTGTAATTGTTTTTTAGTAAATGGAATCTATTTTTGACGCAAGCCCAAATTCCCACAAAACTTGATATTTGGGTTTTGGAAAACAGGGAAGGAGTGATCAGATTAGCTGAAATTTCGAGGATAGCTCCAGCCAGAAGAAAAGCTTATCCTTAAATTTCAGCCCGATCAAGACAACGTATAAATGGGGGTTGTGGTGGGAAAAAAGTAACATGGGCTTTTATAGGAGAAACGAGGTTTTTGTAAATGTAAAATTCGGGGGATAACTTTTTTCGGTCCTGAAAATATCAAAAGGCCCTAACAGGTCGAATTCTGCTTCGAATGAGTCCTCATTCACCCGGATCAGTTGCCAACTGTGGCCTGCAGGCGTGGATAAGAAAAAAAGAGAAATGAACTTTAAGTGGCTATATTTGGTTTTTGGAAAACAGGGAAGAAGTGATCGGATTGAGCTGAAATTTCGAGGATAACCTCCCGGGCCCTATTAAAGCTTAAACTCTAAATTTCAACCCAATCGGACAACGTTAAAGGGGGGCTGTGGTCGGAGGGTCAAAACTTCCGGCCCACTTTTACCCATGAAGATAAAGTCGGAGGGGGGTGAAATTTTGCACGTTTCTTAGTTTGAGCTTGGGCTACAAAATGCAATTACCGCTGTTTCTCTGCGACCGCTAGGACCGGAAATCGCTTAACATTGTGGTGGGTCGCCACTTTATAGAGGCACAAGTGTGCCTCCTTGATATTTTCATAATATTTTGGTATTTTTCATTAGGATTAACCTAACTTCATTTCTTGAGTATTACCGCTATAAGAGAAAAATACCTTATATTTTTTAAATTTTCGAGACTCCACAAGTCACCTCTTGGGAATTTAAGCAAAAGAAGATTGACTTTCTTCAACGTTATATAGAAGCAAATCTCCGTGAATTTCATAATAATCATTACAAAAGAATCAGTGCTTGAAATTGGTTTTCACGACAGGATGAAGATATTAGTAAAAAAAAAAAAAAAAATTGGATGCCTCTCAGTTTGTTTTTGCATTTTTGTATGAAACGGGAACTGACCTCAAATAGTACATTTGTGCTACAAAAACATCGGTAGGAGGCAATTTGTTAAGAAACCGGTAAAATTTAACTCAAAGTGTTGGCAACTCTGGATTGGAGATCCCATAGGAAGCAAAGGAAGCTCCTACGTGTCAAACACTTATTTGGAGAAGGAGTCCTCGAATCAATATTTAGAAGAATTATCCCCTCTGTATGCACCCAAACTAGGCCTAGCTATTTTCAAGTTTTTCTTGTCATATTAATTTCATTCTTTAATTGGCAACTGAGAGTTGGGACCATATAGTTAGCAATCATAAGGATTATGTTTCTGAAAGTTTTTTGGCCTTGTAACGCCAAAGGACAAAGAATTTTCTTGACCTGTCACGGATATTAAACAGTTCGTGGAAACGAACGTGGTAAGGACCGGCCCGGCTCAATAGTAACCGAAACTCAAAAAAACAGAATTTTGATACCAGTAGGTACATCAAAAGAATCTAAATTTTATGCTGGTTTCAAATACATAAGTTTCATCAAGTTTAATTCAACCAATCAAAAGTTACGAGCCTGAAAACATTTGCCTTATTTTCGAAAAAAGGAAGAAACACCCCTTAAAAGTTATAGGACCTTAATGAAAATCAAACCATCAGCTTCAGCGTACCAGAGAACCCTACCTTAAACTTCGGGGTTGAGGTAGGGGGATTGGAACCCTTTGGGTTTGGGGTAGGGGGATTGGAGCCCTTTGGGGTTGGGGTAGTGGGATCTCACAACACTGTTCAAATGGAACTTGTGTATTATAACGACCACAGAGTTTCACCATTAAATTCTCTTCTAAAATCTCTTCAAAAATCATATTTTATAATGTCTCTAACTGTTTCGTCGAAATAGTTCCATAAAATAGCTAAAACGGTTTTGCCAAAATTATCCCCAAACGGAATTTCGGCATGTTCCTTTTGTTTGGCATCCCTGCGCTGGCTTATTTCAATTATTTGGAAACCTTTTCGCGCGCTAAGATCAAA
Organism: Artemia sinica; assembly: GCA_027921565.1. NCBI lineage: Eukaryota > Metazoa > Arthropoda > Branchiopoda > Anostraca > Artemiidae > Artemia > Artemia sinica. The sequence goes on along the minus strand of CM051259.1, from coordinate 77,897,511 downwards.
ACATTTGCTCGGAAACGATTCTTCTGGAAGAACTCCAGACATTAATAAACTTGACGTCATCTGTCAGACATTCCCTGGAAACAATTTGATTAATGACTGACAGCACAGGTGTTCCCCAGAAACTCATAGCATTTGGCTTGAACAACAATAACAAATACTGTTTCCCGGAAACTCATAACATCTGGCTTGAACAACAAATATTGGAAACACGCGATCTCCCGGAAACTCATAACATCTGCATTGAACAACAACAAGAAGGGAGTGACAAAGTTCCTGTTTTTCCATTCTCACTGACAAAATCCATAAAACCGTCAAATAATCAACACACATAACCATCCATGAAAACAGACATAAATGTGACAAAATTCCTGTTTTTTCATTCTCACTGAGAAAATCCATAAAACCATCCATAAATGTGACAAAATTCCTGTTTTTCAAAATCTCACTGACAAAACCATAAAAACATCAAATAAATCGACCAATACACATAACCATCCATGAATTATGTAAAAAAAGTTATAGGTGGCAGCAGGGGTGCCACATGGGACCTCCTGAGGCATCTCTACTCCCTTTTGATTCGCATTTTGGGAACGTCTTGTCACTGAGCTGGAATAATTTGATTTATATAACTCGACGCCTCTTATTTTTTAAAAGTATGTAAAGTAAAGTATGTAAAGTAAAAGTATGTAAAATAAAGTAAAAAGTATGTAAAGTGTGTAAAGTAAAGTAACTTATCTTTTAAAAGTATGAAAGACGATCATGGAAACAACATCGTAATTCACCTATCTACCATCAGTGATCGACATGTCAGCATAGAATTCGTAATTTCAAGTTTTTTTTTTCATTTGAGTTTTTTTTTATCCTTTGATAAATTACCCAAGTTTTTATTGAGTGGGCAAAATATATCGTATTTTTAATCGCTAAAACAGCTTGAAGCGTAATTTGAATTCAAATTACTTGTTAAGCGAGCTAATAATGAAACGGGAAACGACAAAATCGAAAAAAAACGATTACATTGCAAAAGTATTCAAAACCACACGTGGTATTTTGCAGATAATAAAAGTGAAAAGAATAATACCATTAATCTTCCTGTTCATAATTAAGGTGAAATAGGGTAGTAGCAAGATCATTATCGTTTCTAATAGACGTGTTTATTTTATTCGGAAACGGTATTTTAATTACAGTGTTTCTGTTTCGACAGTAATTAAAAAATGAGAAAAACGATATATAAAAAGGCCCCATTATGTGTGTTTAAATGTAATGCAGTACCGTATCAGGGGTCCACACCCTAGTAAAAAAAAGGGGAGACAATAGATAGATCGAAAGATAGATATTTATTGCAAAAAAGCAACAGGGCCATGGCAACACACAAAATACCCCTATTAACACAATAACACTATTAACAATTCACAAACGAATACAAAATATAATAGAGAAATAACTTGCGTACATAGAACACTATTCCAATATACAATATACAATATTTTAATTTTAAGCATCACCCCCTTCCTTTCTCTTATTAAAACATTCTCTAGGTTTCGTTTAAAATTTAATATATTCTGCAATGTTTTTAATTGTTCTAAAACTATCCAAACCCATTGCTGAATCAAACCACTCATTGACCCCAGCTTACTTGAAGATAAATCTATCCTAAAATCCATGATTTGGGACAAAGGGCCATAAAGCGAAGCAGATCCTCGCCAACCTCTCCATACATGGGGCATGGGTAAGAACCATCCATTGCTCTTACTCTCCCGAAATATCCCTGAAAAGCTGGTAGATAGATTATATATTAAAAAAGAAAAATAGAATAATATTATCCAACCATCAAAGACAAATATGCTCTTTTAATTTTTTCTTATAACAGGTCTGTGATTTAAAACAGGCAGATCCTTATAATCAATTATTAATTTAAATAGATTTTGATTTAACTTATTTAAATTAAGGTAATAATGATTTTTATTTAAGATTACTTCGTGGGTGGGTGTAAAAAGGGAGGCTTTGAATAGATTAGGGTGGAGAAGGAGCGTGCGTAGCTGTGTTGGCCTCATGCGGCTTGGTGCTGCGGTGAGTTGTTAGTAGTAGTAGTAGTATTTACTCTGAAAAAGATTTGAAATTGTATTGACAATCTAGCCCTTTGCCCTTTCACAATGAAGGTATCCGTAAATCCTAAAACGAGGCTAATAAACGACCAATCCTTCAATATGAAGTGGCCTAGAGAAAAAACCAATGTAATACATTCAAACCATATTAATGTTTATTTAAGCAACACTTTTGCTTTGCCTTTTACGGCCCTTAAATCGAGGGTTTTAGGAGTCAGCTTATCCCCAGAGATGTGATTTTTGTACATTTTCGACTATTTTGAATAAATGGCTGAATATAAATTTGAATCGGATGCGTTGAAGGGTGTTTGGGAGTGGTTAGCAGTTACGTAATTTTGTCAATGTCCTGGGGGTGGGGCAAAGTTGGAGCCAAATTTTCCTAATCAAGTAAAAATGACAGTTAAAACTGAAAAATGAGCTATACAGTAACAAAAAAGGTAAAGATGTACTAAAGAAAACTGACCCTTTTCTGCGGAAAGTTGATTTATGCAGGATTTATCTTAGATTTGGCAAGATTTTTGAAGAGAATAAATTTCAGCCGTGGGGTGGGCAAACTGAGGTCTGAGAAGGTAATTTACCTCCCTCCCCTCTGGCCCATAGCAAATTACACCACTGGTGGCTTGCAGAAAAGGCGTTGGACGGGGGCTTGTTGTCCTCCAATCACTTTTGACTCCCTGGAAGGACACTAGAACTTTCAAATTTCAAATTGAACAACGCCCACCCCAAGATTTCCAGCATCAGATCTTCTTTACGAATTGGCCAGAAAAAAAAAATAAGTTATGCATTGATGGCATATGGCTTTTGACTTAGCAACTCAAGGTGAAAACAAAAGCTATATGCCAAGAGTCTTCAGACCATTTAATGCTAAGCTATACTGGATGAACATTATATTTTGGATCATTGACCTACACAAATAGAGGTTGTCCGAATTTGGAACAATAGCCGGATTTACTCCCACAAACTCTAGGTCCCGTATTGTATACCATTTTGGTCCGAATATAACCTGTTCTGGTCGCTTTATACGATCTAGTTCCGCATTGCATGCATCCTTACTACTGTCAATACAGGCTAAAACTACAAGTAGAGAAAAGTGTATCTTTCTTGAATGTTTAAATTCAGTTCGATTTAAGCTGTTCCGTTACTCTGGGCAATCTGAAACATTTAGAAGCGTTATTTTGTAGTGTACACCGTTGATACGACAAAATAAGTAACAAAAAAGGACAAGAATGTATGGAAAAAGACCTTTCCAAACCAGAAAAGCTTTTCAATCACGGAAGAATGTTTCTAAAGCAAAGGGAAAACACTCCCAGTCTGTTACTGACATGAACAAAGATAACTTAATTGCAAATATGTCATCTGAAACTGACCATGTCCTAAACTGGACTCTATTAAGCTGTAATAAAAAGAAAGGACAATAATACTCCTGCATTGGATATATTGACCTCAGTAAGCAACAAAAAGGCTTTGAAAATTTAATACTAGGCAATTTTAGACTATTGTACCCATGAAATACCTCGAAGCATTTTCGTGCTTTTTTGAACCTCTAGTTATAACCTAAACGGTTTGCTACAAAAATTGGAGTTAAATAAATAGCAAGTGTTTTCGATTTCCTATCATTTGGATAGTAAACAAAATTCTTCAGCGTTTGCTAATCAAGGATATCCATTCAATTTTGCTAAAATAGGCTTATTGGGCATTATTTAACTTTACATTTTGTTAGTTAAGTGTATTGTTGTACAGCCGCAGGTCAAGTAAATACCTCCATATAAATAAACACACATTTTTTATTTGATGACATAAAAAAAATAGTTCAAACGAAACTAAAGAATGACGTTATAACTTAAATATATGAAAATCATCTCAATCTTGAAGAGGTTCCAACCCTCTCCGCGACTGGACTCTCTTTGCTTATTTTTGATTAGTGCTTTGTTGAAAGCATTTAAAATGCAATTAATACAGCGAGTTGGTAATGGCAACTGTTTTGCTTACAAAAGGCCTATTCCATTTAATGGAATAGGCCTAGTGACTCGATTTAAGCCTATAAAACCAAATACCTCAGAAGACAGCAAGGCTTCTTCAAAATACTTCTCTTCGCGTTGCTTTTTTAAAATTCAGATTTTTAATAATCAAAGGCTTTGAACAATTTTCAAACTCAAGAACTGAGTTTAGTTTAACTCAATATAAAATATCATATTTAAACAAACAACACAGTGTAAATTTGCACCTTTCAATTCTATTACTAAATGATTTGAAAGCTTCATTCCAAAACAAAAGCGAAGTCACCAGATTTCGTGAATATTTTTATGCTTAGTTTTATCTAAAATTTCTTCTTTCTTGAGAGGGGAGAAGAGTCCTTTCCTTCGGGAGAGATGTTTCTCGAGTTTATGTCTAATGATTGTCGCACTTTAGATAATGGGACGCAAACCGAAAAGGTATTCAAAATGACAATTCTTAACTTGCAATTCATTCTTCTTCTGCAAACTCTCAGGGAAAACAACAGAGCAATATTATAAACAACACAACATGCTTCAAGCATGTACCTGGGAGGCTTAAAGACATAAAAGGCAGGAATGAACGAATATAAGGGGATCTTATGCAGACAGGCGCCCTTATTTTTGTCCCCTAGAGGAATTTTTCGCGGGAAGGAGGGGGGCCTTAGCTCCAATTTACACAAAACATCATTGACATTGAAGTTTCAGAAGAGGTATGGGTTTTAAAGATGCTTTGCAGAAAAGCTTGTTGCGTTTTCCTCTGATTTCATCATGAATTTTCCAATTTTTCGTACTAACCTGATCAAAGTTTTTTTTCATGTTCTTCAATACTTGGCTCTTACCAAATACGAGATTTAAGACAGCAATGCGATTCTTAGACCAACTGCGGAAATGTTCCGGTCCTTGTAAATTTTTCAAAAAGGACAGCATATTTTTGCTAGCGATAAAACTTCAATTTTTCAACTTCTACCATATTAAACTTATGTGTCCAAAAATATTTTTAAAGCCTACTAAACAGATTCCGAAAACCGGAAAGGGGAATTTCACCAGTTTATGTTGGATTTGGTGAAAATCAAGCATAAATGAAAGACTAGTATTGTGCTTACTGCCTCACCATTATAAAAATAAGACGATGAATACAAGCCGATAAAAACCTTAGATTATTAAACGAAAAAGCTCAAAAGAAAATCCAAAATTGTGAAATGTATTGTCTAAATAAAAATAAAAACAATCCAGTATGCTGAATTTCTATTCTCCCTCCCAAAAGAAGAAAATAACAAACAAATTAGATAAAAAAAAAAAATCAGTCTGGCCTAATGTCAACTTCAAACATTTTTTCAGAGCCCAGACACATGTCAAAACTCAGATCGAACTGCCCTGAGAATACCAGGAAGTTGGAAGTGCGAGTAAGCCTCACTTTTTGGTTTTTGAACCGCATAAACATTGCTCCCATGTGCATTTTTAGCATGTAAAGATATGTTGAGGGTTGGTTTTTGGCAAGAGGGGACCATATCTGGATAGTCAAAGGGTATGGGATGTATAATATTTTTTTCTCTACATTATAAGGGGGCAACTGCCGCCCCTTGATATCCCCAAACGACGCCCCTGGTGTTGGAGCTGGTGTTGAAGTGTAGTAGTCTCAAGGCAATACTAGACCTGTGCGCAGGATTTATTTCAAGGGGGCCCAGTAATAATATTTTTTGGAGGGGGATATTAAAACAAATTCAACGGGTATTTAGAATAGAAACCCCCCGAAAATTGAACTGCATTTAGGATTCCAGGGGGCCCAGCCCAAAGCCTGCCACCCCTTGAGTAAGTTCCTGGTGAATAGATCCTTCCTGTGTGAGCTTCTGATGTTCAAAAGGATATATTTAGACTGCTTTAATGTTATTTTTGAAGAACATTATCTTACTTGGCCTGCACATTAATTAGTATTCGCAAGAAAGTTTCCCTTTCCTTCACCTGAAAAAAATACGGTGGAGCATCCTTAGTCCTTTTAACTTTGAAGCATTAAAGTTAAGTATTTTATGACAACAGTAAAACTGTGGACAGGGATGTATCCAGGATGGTTTTTTTCGGGGGGGGGGGGTTGAGGGGTAGAAAATGATTTTTTTCGGGAGAGGGGTACAAAAAACTTTAAAATACATAACACTTTGTTTGCATTTATTTTTGTTACGTTTTTACGAGCTAGACAAACATTTCAAGGGGTGGGGTTTAACCCCCTGCCCCCTCCCTGAACGACTTGGCTGTGGGCGACTTTTCATACGTTTCTGATTATAATTTTTGAATGTGTGACTTGCATAGTCAAAACCGCCTAAATTGAAACATCTAAGAAGTACTTTAAATGCCTTTCTAATCACCCAATAAGCTATTCCAATAAGAACAGCCAATTTTGGGTGTCTGGCAATAAAGACCCTGTAGCTGATGTTCTTTTAACTATGATGTATTTACTTAATTACACTTGTGGCAGAGCATATACTCTATCAACTCTTCCTTGTGCTCTGAAGTTGATATACTTTTTCTTGGCATTTAAATCATCCTTTCTTCGTTTTATTCACATTTGATCATCATCTTTGGCACTGGAAGTAACAATCTGTAACTACAGCAACAGCCAAATCTCTTCCCTTGTCGACAGAAATCAACTAAAGTGATCAATAGCCGTGGATGACTAGTAGGAGGCTAACCCAGGAACTTCAATTGATTAACTTATATCGTAAAATAAAAACTGAAGATTTTTCTAGTAAGATCATACAAGAGGACTTGAATGGTGTCATTACTACTCTGAATCATCTACGCATGTTTGTGGATGGTATTGAAAGTTTACAATAAGTATTCTGCTTGCAAGGCGATTTCTTAGTGTAGCCTGTATGTTGTTACTCATTAGGAGAATGTTTTTCAGCTCATCTGCAGCCGTAGATTGTCAGACATTAATAAATAAATGAAGCAGAGTAGTTTGAATTTAAATTCTCTGCCAAAACGTAGGACAAAATAAATCATTGAGAATCCAGAAAATAATGACCGAAAAAGAAAAATAGCACAAAAGAAATACAAGGCACTAATAAAGGTTGATTGGCTTTTCTTCGAATAGGCTAAAATTGAAAAAGTCTGTTTGTTTTTGGTAAATGTTCAGGTGAGATAGCGTTTGAGAGAAACCCTAAGAAGTTTTAAAAACTACTTGACCGCAATTATAAATACTTACTCATTTCATTTGTAATTGCAAAATGCTTCACTTTGCTCTTTACCCCTTCACTTTACCTCTTTTATGTCACATAGATGTGTGATCCTATCCAAAGAGTACTGATACCCTTTACCCTTTATCCCTTCACCTTACCTCTTTTATGTGATATATAGATGTGAACCTATCCAAAAAGTGCTAATATCCTTTGCCCTTTATCCCTTCACCTTACCTCTTTTACGTGATTAATAAAAAAAACTTTTTCCACAAAATAAGTTTTTCAAAGAAAAGTAAAATTTCCATTAAACCAAAAATGAGCAAAAATAAAATCAAATAATCTACCAAGCGTGAGACTACCACAAATCAGCATCGATAAATAAATGAAACCCAAAACGAACAGAAATTACAATAAATAACCGAGTCAAACTCAAAATTAGCAGAAATTAACATGAGTAGGGCTCAAAACCCCTATGCCTTCCCAAGGCCAGAACATAATTTGCACTTTACTGAAAAAATATAAATGTTTTTACTTTTATAACTTTAATAAATCAAACAGTATTAACATTTTGATTACTAAATATCAGTATATGTATATTAAACTGACAATCCACATTCATTTGTATTTTTTTTTCAGTAAAGTGCAAATTATGTGCTGGTCTTGGGAAGGCATAGGGGTTCCCTATCCCTGGGAAGGCATAGGGGTACACTTCTTTTAAACCTTGATTGTTTAGTGATCATTTCAGGAATGACCTTATAACACTAAATAAAATAAAAGGCACAAATATACAAGAACAGTTAATTCTATTAATTCAGATAGTTGATTAGCTTAGTCGACTTAGTAGACTAATAGTTGATAATGGACTAATAGTTGACAATGTCAACTATTGTCCTTTGTCAACTATTGTCCTTTGTCAACTATTGTCCATTGTTGACATTGTCAACAATGTCAACAATAGTTGACAATGTCAACAATAGTTGACTAATAGTTGACAATGTCAACTATTGTCCTTTGTCAACTATTATCCTTTGTCAACTATTGTCCTTTGTCAACTATTGTCCTATTGTCCATTGTTGACATTGTCAACAATGTCAACAATGGATTTAAGGCATCATTGGTGGAAATGGCATAGTGACGTTTCGGGAAACTGTACAATTCAGTTCAAGGTGGACCAAAGAAAATCTGGTTTCAGACCCGGGAATTCTTATCAACAGAGAATCTCTACTATAGAGCAATTAGAATATATAAGCAAACAGTATAAAAAGAAAACGAAACAAGCCCACATCTTGGAAAACTTTCGTTCTGCCAGTTAAGCTGAATTAGTAAAATAGCTCAAGTCCGATACAGGCAAAAGTGTCTGCTGGTATGAAATCCTAAATAAAACGAAATGATATTCTTATAGACAATCCCTACGCACAACTTAGGTTAAAATACATTAAATTTGGTTGAAGAAAGACAAGTTAAGGCCCATAAATAAAACCAAATGTGAAAATAAGAGAGCCATATTTTTCTTCTACCTCTCCTCTCCTCTTTGTTTCTTCTTCTCTCCCAGTCAGGTGGGAACACGCTGACTTCTTAAATTTATATCAAAATATTCAAAGTTTTTTTTTAATATTGACTTTTAAAATTGTTTAGGCAACAAACTGTAAGTAGAGTGTTTCAAGGCAACAGTAATCGAAAATCTATAAAAGAAAATTTTGATAGCAAGAGGCGTATAAAAATATGTCTGTTTTTCATGGTTATTCATCAGAAGTTACTAGCATTATAAAATTTGAAAACTTTATGAAAGGGATAAAAGCACCCAGACATACCTGTATCGAACCCATGGTCGTTAAATATTGGGATGGGGATCATTGGAGAGATAATTCAAAATTCTCGTTCCTGATTTATGTAGCAAAAGAAATTGCGAGAAAGTCAGAAGTTTGAATACCAAGTTTACCTTGGCCCTTATTACATGCCGTGCTTTCAAGAAGAGCAAGCATTTCTGTAATAAAAGGAGTAGGGCCGTATCCAGGATTTTTGTTCGGGGGGGGGGGGGGGGGTTACTAATTTTGACTTTTCGGGGGGGGGGTCTAATTTTTGGCTCAGTTTTCGACTAATTATACTGATTTTTACCTAGATTTTACTAATTTTCGACTTATTTTCGACTCGGTCAAAAATGTCGGGGGGGGGGGGGGGTTCAAACTGGGAACCCCCCCC
>CM051259.1:77875546-77883046 GCA_027921565.1 Artemia sinica | reverse complement strand
GTTTAATCCAAATGACAGCGGGCTTTTATGACTAATGCATCAATTCTAAGATAAAAACAACAACTACTAATAACTCACTCAAACCCCGCAATGTCCGTTTTAAACTCAAAATTGGCTTTCAGAGTTTACAGAATAGTTGTATCATAAGCAGCGCAATAGCGCTGCCTAAGTAAAGAGTGATGTGGGCACAATATATTATTATTATATTTTTGGCCTTTCGTATAGAAGGAGCTGTCGTAGAAACTTGAAAATGGGGTCATTTGATTGGAAATTGAAAGGTCTATTGCACTTTTTAATAGTCAAAAATGATTGGGGGGTAACCAGCCCCCCTCCTCCGTGCTTTCCATTTCCCCAACAGATCCAATCAAAATTTTGAGATAGCTATTTTGTTCGGCGCAGTTAAAATGTCCAGAATTATGTCTTTGAGGACGACAAGCCCTCCACAGCCTTCACGGCAAGGGTTGTAAGTTATGCCCTGAGGGCAAATAAGGTTTTTGTAAGAATGGTGGCCGAATAAGCCTCGAAGAGAGCTCCTTGGATTCCTAATCAGATGGTCTAGTGCTCGTTTAAGAGTCAAAGGGATTGGAGGGCAGCTACCCCCTCCACACACGTCATATTTTTCTGAAATGCATCTGATAGAAATTTTGAGATTGGCATTTGTTCAAAAAAATAATCCAAAGATCATAGGCAGCGCAATAGCTCTGCCTAAGTAAAGAGCGATGTGGGCACAATGTATTAATTTTTTTGTTCCTTTTTTAGTTGTTTGTTTTACCAGGGCACTTCTTACAGAAGGAGTCGTCGTTGAAACTTCGAAAGGGGCTCACTCATTGGAAATTGCAAGTTCTATTGCCCTTTTTAATAGTCAAAAGTGATTGGAGTGCAATCAGCCCCCCAAGCTCCTCATTTCTTCAAATACATCCAACCAAGTTTTGAGACAGCCATTTTGTTCAGCGTAGTAGGAAGGTCCAGCCCTCAAGGCAAGGGTTTTATTTTATGCCCCGGGGACATATAAGGTTGGTTGGTTGGAAAGGGTGTTTGTATAAACCTTGGAGGGGCTCATTGGATTGGAAATCGAAAGTTTTAGTGGTAATTTTAATAATCGAAAGTGATTAGAGGGCAACTAGTTCCCCTCACCTATCATTTCGCTAAACACATCCAATCAACATTTGAAGGTAGCCACTTTGTTAAGCATATTTTATAGGTCCAGTAACTACATCTTTGGGTATGACAGCCCCCCTTCCGCCACGGCCCTCAGGACAAGGTCTGTAAGTTATATTAGTTGCCCATTGTTAATATTTAAGGTTTTTTATAGAAACGGTGGTTGTTTTAACTTCAAACGCAGCTCCTAATGTCCTTTTTAAGAGTCAAAAATGATAGAGAGGCAACTAGCCCCTGTCCGCGTCTTCTTTTCCCCAAATGCATCTGATAGAAATTTTGAAACAGCTCTTTTGCTCAAAATAGTCTAAAGATCATATTAAAAGGCCTTTGTGGTTGAAACGGCCCCTCAGAAACTGGGGCAAAGGTTGTAACTTACGCCCCGAAGGAATACATAGTTTTTATTGAATGGTTGGTCATATAAACTTTGGATAGGGGTCATTTGATTGGAAACTGTAAGTTATAGTGCTCTTATTGAGATTAAAAAGTGAAATGAGGATACCCCCCCCCCTCTCGCAACAATCATTTTTCAATTAAACATCCAATTAAGATTTTAAGACGTCTACTTTCTTCAGCATTGTTGAAAGATCCTGTAATTATACCTTTGAGGACGTCAACAGTAGGGGGGGGGGGTTCTACTCGTGACAGTACACCAAATATGGGCATAGAATACTGAGAGTACACCATATATGGGCATGGAATCCCTAGGGAGAATGATTGCGTAATCGGTCAATGACCTCTTTTTCCAAGGTCGATTTATTTGATGTTTCTCTGTGTAATAACTCCGGAACGAAGGTTGCACATGCGCATTGAATTCTAACGGGAACAATGTTATTGATCTAGGACTCGAGGGGGAAGTGAATTTCCGAGAACTTGATTGCGTAATCGATCGTGAATGTCATGGTGTCCAGAAATAGTATTTGTTGTTGTTGCTCTCGCCAAATGTTATGAGTTTCCCGGAAACAGTTAGATCATGTGTTTCCTTCTCAGCCAATCAGCGAGTCGGTTACATCCCCTTCTCAACCAATCAGAGGGCTTGTTACATATGGTTTTCCCCGTTACATAACAATTCGCCCTTGAGATTTCGTATATAACGGACATGCAATGTGATTAAATTATCAGAAAGTATTTTGACATAGTGCAAACAACTACAATGGAAACAACAATGAATGTTATTGATGAGCTTGAGGCCTTGGCAGCCGCAATTAGCAATGTAAGTGCATTTTTTATTTTCAAACGAATTTTCCATGGACATCCTCCAGTATATTCAGCTAAAACGTAAATATATTCCTTTACCCCAAACCCCCCCCCCCCCACAAACCATACAAACATCATTATAATCAATGGAAAACATAAAATATATTCTTTTTACCCTAACCCCCTCCCACCATTGTTTTACAATCCCAAATTCTCGCAAAAAGAAATAATTCTCTTTTCGTTAAAGTTTGACTTTTCTCAATTGTAATCTTTTCTCTAACTGAGACATCCATCGCTCTGTTGTTATTAGCCTGCTCTGATTTGACACAAGACTCCAATGTGAGGCCTATAGTTAGCTGTCATCCCTTTTCCGGTGTGTTCACGCTATCGGTCTAGTCAAAGGGTTTTGTTTTGGCTGTCAAATTAAAACAGTTTTAAGCAAAAAGAGATTGCTGTATATTAAGCTTGTAGTTTCGTAACCTTGTATTTGTCAGAGAGCCGGTGAAAGAGATTATTTTCAAATAAAGTTTAACAATATATTTAGAACATTATGTGAAAGGGGGGAGGGGGCAATACATTGCTTCTAACAGCTTCGTTGTAAGTAAATTATGTAAAGGAAGAGGGCAATGCCTTCAATTCTACCGCCATCACGTAAAATGAAAACAAACAGTGCAGGGCTAGAAAAGTCTTTGGGAGTTGCATGTAGCTAATATTATGTATAAATTGAATAGCATTTTAACCTATGTTTGCAAAATATATGCCTACAGGTCGATGGGTTAACGATCTAATTTAAAGCCTATAGACCGGAAAATTTAATATTTTTCTAAATGGTAAAAATAGAAACAATGATTCCTATCCTATGGCTATAGACTACTGATTGTCTAATAAAAACGTTTGATTTCTAAGCCTAATATATTTCTCGCGAAATTTTTACTTTTTGCTTTACTGAAAAGAGATAAATGCTTTTCTAGACAAAATTATATGGATGAGGGTACTAACTTTCTTTCTGTAAAAAAGGGGCAAATTATTTTGATACTAATTTATTCTCTTCTTTTTAAGGCCAATTGTGAAGAATGCGTGCCCCCTCCTTCCAAGAAAGCCAGAGAGGGTGAGGCAGCTCCATCAGTGCCAGCCCCAATGCAGCCTGGCAGAAAGTTAAAGAGAGAGTGGGCGGATAACTACAATGCCGAAGCTACGCAAGATCGTGAAATAGCCGGCCCAGCCGCGCAAGAACATAGCGCTGCCGCCCCGCCCGCCCTCCAACACGCACTAACTGGTCCTTCGGGTGCCCAAGCCCAGACGGATTATGCAAATGTAAGCATTTTTTCCTACCTATCTATTTCTTCCAATGTTTTTTTCTTTTTCAATCCCAATATAAACTTATCTCAGCGGGATATTAACCCCTCTACCCCCAACCATTGTTTTAAATTTATCTCCCTCGGAGATATCTAAATGTAATTTTTTTGCAAAGAAACCACTCTTTTCTAATCTTTGCTATCGCTTCGATATCTCATAAGCGAATATTTTTAGGTAATTTCTATTAATAATCACCGCCTTTGAAACTCAAAATGCTATTTTTTCTAATCTTTACTATTTTCTCTATTGCTATCACATATATTTTTAGGTACCTTTGAAACATCGACTGCTCTTTTTCACCTAATTTTGAGAGAGATTATCCCATCTGTCACATATTGTCGTTATAATTTAGACTGAATATTTCTATCGTGCCATGTTTCGCTCTTACATAGAATATAGAACTCCAATGTCCTAAATATTAATTTTGCAGACAATTTGTTCTCCGCTATTTCAGAAAGCACAGAATTACGCAAAAGCCATTGAAACCTTGATTGACTAAAACCGCTAATGTAAAACAAAACAGGAAAAGGAGATGCCAAAATTATTTATAACCTCGCGTGGAGAGCTTTATGTCAAAACATAGCCGTATAATGCCTAAGAAGTGTGGGGAAAGTGACTTAACGGTTCTCAACATTTTGAAGTTCAAACTCGCTCATCTAACCTCCATAATTAAACTCATGTGTTTACCGAACCTGTATGGAATTAGAAATATTTCAACTTTTTGGGGCATTATGTAAATGGCCGGGAGCCACGGAGCCGATGGGCCCGGGAAGCGCCGGGGAAAGCGCCGCGGGTCCAAGAAGCGCCACGGGTCAGGGAGGCGCCGCAGGGATGCGCTGTGGCCAGGAAAGCGCCGCAGGATGCGCTTCTATGTCATATCTTAGATTATCTTCAGTTGAATTAACCAAATGTTATTATGCAATAATCCTAATTTTTACAGTAGGGATGATTTGAACACTTTGAAAATAAGCTATTTTTCATTTATAGGTTGCATTGGTCCCATACTCGCCATCTCCCCCCTGCTCGTCAGTTGGAGAAGGAGAGGAGGCACACGTGGAGTCCCCCAACAATTTAACATGGGACGATAGCATTGAAGTACCTTTTAATATTGACGAGTTTTTAGATGATTTTCTTTTTAAGTTAGATAATTGCACAGTTGAGCTAGTAGACTTGAGCCAAAATACCTTGCAAATTTTAGACGATTTTACCCGGGAATTAACAGGGAACCCTCCAACCTCCGATACCCTAACGACTCCACTTCGAACAACTGAAGTGGAGCATTCGCCAGATATTGTTGAACAACTTGGGGGAGGGGGTAATATACAAGAGGGTGAGGGGGGTACACCATATCCCGATTTTCAGCTGTCCAACAGAATTTTAAATGCAATAGTTGTTTACACTGCGACGTTTGGAGACCCTTTAATTCACTTATGGGGGGAAATTTGTTTTTGACCCTGTAGAAATTGTGCATGCATATGTAGATAAAATTCGTGCACTTCTGGAGAATCAAATTCAGTTGTGGGGGAGGGATTCAATTAAGGTTTTCATTGTTTTAAAAGTGTTTTTATTTAAATGAGGGAAAAAGTGAACTTTATTATCATTATGTACATTCCGAGATGCGTTTGGTTTATTCGAATTTAGAAAATTTTGGGGTGTTTTCATGGATTGGGTCGGTCAAATTATAACGCATCTTGAGAACTTTAATGAAAACAGTAGTGGGTCTCTAGTTCTTTTTGTTGAAAATTTAAGCGTTAATATTTGTAAATTTAAGAAAGATTTTATTTTAAGAGGTGGGAGTGGACCAAGGGCAGTAGAATTAAAATATAATCCAGATCTAGAAGGTTGTAAAGGTGTCCAGCGGATTTGTTTTGAAACAGGTCAAAAGTGTTTCAGATATGCTTTCCTCATATCAGCATTCGAGCCTCTAGCTCGGGACGCTACCAAGACGAATTTAGACAATTGGGCTATACATGGGAAGGACGGGTCCGATTTCCCCATTGTAGATTTTTCATGTTTAGAGGGGAAATACCCAGTAACGCTTCGATCCATTGATATTTTTGAAAGGGCTGATACCCACTTAAATATCGGCGTTACTGTGGTACAATACGAAACAGAATTTGAAGATGGGGTTCACTCTAAAAAGAAGGGGGTGGTATTCCCTGTAAGGGGCCCGTCAGTTGATTTGGTCAGACACTGGGTTTGGTTGTTATACACACCACCTAGTGACCCTGCCAATTCAATTGGCCATTTTAATCCGATTACCGACATTAGTAGAGTTCTGGGGGGTGGTAAGCATAAGGGGGTACGTTTCTACTGTCCAACATGCTTGTCACAATTCCGTAGTGATATAAAACTACGGGATCATATGAAGCATTGTAGCCGGCATGACTATCAGACAGTGGAAACGGTTTCAGGGGATAGGGCCATTCTACCATTCTCTTGCCCCTACGAGTACGACTCTTTAATATCTTTTCAATTTGGTAAATTTCACTAGTGTTTCTAACTTTTTGCAATTCATATTCATAAAAACCGCCGAGAATCTCATCTTCTTTGGTGTCTCGCAGTCGATATGTCGTGGGCTCGGTGTCCAGGATTTTGGACACTTTAAAAAGTTCAGTTCTCCATAAATAATTCCCCTTTTCAAAATATTGGTGGTTCTATTAATTCGAACAGTATCACAAACATTGAATTTCTTCTTCACATTTTTTTTTCTTTTTCACCATTGGAATATTGCTTTAGAAAAGCATCAAATGTATTTTCATTGTAGTGAACATCCCGAGGGCTTGAGCTAGACAGAGATCGACGAGGTCGATGGTTGTATATCTGCATGATTTTATCTAAATCATGAATAAAAGCCGGTGTATTTTTCAGGGTACAATATCTTGAAATTAATAGACGAATCGTTCTTATTAATCGTTCAGCCAATGCAGCCTTTATCGGGCTGTGACTATGATAAAGTGATGTATTATATTTCAATAGAACCTTTTGCGCATGGGGATTAACAAATTCACTGCCACGATCCGATTGAATTTTTCTATATGAATCCTGTTCAAGAATAC
Source organism: Artemia sinica (assembly GCA_027921565.1). Taxonomy (NCBI): domain Eukaryota; kingdom Metazoa; phylum Arthropoda; class Branchiopoda; order Anostraca; family Artemiidae; genus Artemia; species Artemia sinica. The sequence continues at coordinate 77,876,279 of CM051259.1, read as the reverse complement.
TATCAATGGCCCGAGCAACTTCAACACCTCTCTTTGATCGCAGTGGAATGGCATAGGCATAGCGACTAAAGACACTGATTGACACCAGAATATATTTGTAGGGTGCATTGTGACGCTGTTGAACTTCGTCTAAAGTTAAAAGATCCGTTTGCATTATATGCAGAGGGAAAAAGGCTTTTGTTTGTCGATATTGTTTGCCGCGAAGCCTGTGATCCCGATGCAGTGTGTAACTCGGTTCATTCTCTAGATACTCTTTTGCTTTTTTCAATGTGGTGCCGGAGACAGCTTTAGAAAGCGTTTTGGGAGAACTTAAACTTCCCGCTTCACCAATATTTTCATAGACACCTTTCAGAACTTCATCCATTTTGAACGCAAGCATGTAGTGTAATGTCCACTCCCCTTTTGCACACTGGAGGGTGAATCAATTCGTCTTTGCTTTTGACTAGCAGCCACAGGTGTTGTAAAATCATTGCTGCTGATAGTATTTTCAAATATTGAATCTTCTTCTTCTTTTTTAAATGATGTTGGTGTTGGTGTTGGTGTTGTTGGAGGACTATATTCTCTTAGTTTCTTTAGAATTTGCTTATTGCCAATAAGACTTTTGGGAATGTTTGATACACTTAGAAAGGTGTATAGATTATTGTCGAAGGATAAAAGTCCTTTATGATTCGTCACCATATCACAAATTAAATCAACTAGATTATAACTTTTTCCCTGAATTATAATTCGTTTC